>JBBCBC010000023.1:33899163-34101685 GCA_037126765.1 Stenogyne calaminthoides | reverse complement strand
TTTCTATCTATATTAGTAAGATTATGATTAGTACACATTCAATAAGATTGAACACTTGCAAGCAGCGAATTTGAAACCCGCAAAAACAAGGCATACAGTAAAATTACACATCTCTAACAAAACAAACATATGTAAGAAAACCATTGTACTTGATAAAGAACCTGTGAAATCCAATGAATCCAAAATATAAGAAAAAGTCTAGAAAGTTATGGATTTCATTAAACATAAAAGAGCTCAACAAAAGCAGCAAAACTGAACTTAACAAATACCTAAAACAGAAAAGTTTATTCTTCCTCCTCAATAACTTGGGTTCCCAATCCCTTCAACCCACCATCTGGAATTTCGGCAACAGTTACCAAAGAGTAAAGCTCCTCCTTAGCATCTTCATCGTCGTTTCTCTTACGGGCGATGCGAACGCGGATTCTTCTTGGCACACTTCGGATCCCACGGCTCCAAATGTGTTTGTTCAATTTCACATCGACTCTGACATCAGTTGTTCCCATGGCCTTCTTGGCAAATTTTCTAATTTCCTTTATGGCATTTGGTGCCTTCTTCTTGAAGGTACTGCAAATTACAAAACTTAGTATATTCGAAGCACAAAAGAGTAAAATAATGAGACATCAGATTTAAATCCCAGCAGATTAGTTGAAGACTTTTGCTGTGGACAAGCATATGTACCCCAAATTTATTAAATACAACATAGCAATAGCAGCATGGTATTACAATTCAATAAACTATAATATATTCAATGTTCTTATATCACTTAAAGGCAGATTATGAATACAGTGTAATAATACAAATAGATCATTCCACCAAGTGTAGGCATGTTTTCTAACCGAGGGCCAAATAAAATTGTATTGCAATGATAGAGCAAGCTTATGAATGACTGCAGGCCAAGAGATGCAATATAAATCAACCAAACCACACAGTTCATTATACAAAATTAACAAGAAGCAAATACTTGGAACATAGAAGAATAACTGCATTAGCATAGTTGTCAAGAATCAAATTAACCACTGATGATATCTTCATTCTTTACTTTTCCTTTCATATTTACTAAGATAAAATACTTCGGCAAGTCACTCTTAATAATTTTCTCCATCTCACTTATATAAATAAATATATCATGAATATCTTATATTTCTGAAAAATTGGGGGAGAATGCAGGAAAGTAAAACATCAATAAAAAATTCCAAAGCAAGGAAATAACAATAACAATTATCAAATTTCAACAAGCAGATTTACAGAAAAATACATCTTCAAAGTACAATACTTAGCCTGATTTGAAATTAGAACAGTTATCAACAAAAGTTGAATATATTCAACAAATGTACTTCTCACAAGCTAAGTTGGATCCACACTACACAGAAGAAGATCAGGTAAACAAAATCTAAGGAATCAAACTCCACCACATTAAAAAAAAAAAGTTGAATATATTCAACAAATGTACTTCTCACAAGCTAAGTTGGATCCACACGACACAGAAGAAGATCAGGTAAACAAAATCTAAGGAATCAAACTCCACCACATTAAAAAAAAAGGTGACAAAAAGGCACACATATAAACATTTTGAAAGACAAACATATACGTATATGTACAGAGAAAGAGGAGTACCATCCATGGAGGCGCTTGTGAAGATTGATGGTGTATTCTCTGGTAACAACCTCCTCCTTCCTCGCCTTGCTGCCTTTTTCAACCATTTTAGCTGCTGCTACGAGATGCAACCCCTCTTCCTTCTCTGAAGATTGTGGCAAGACGCTGAAACCCTAATTCCTTAAACGCGAGGTTTATATATTCTCTCACGTCACCTAGCCTTTTAATGAAGCCCTCGATCTAATGGGCTTTGGCCCAAATATCTGTTTAATGGGCCCACGAATTTTAAAGAAATGAAGCCCATTCTCGTAAATAATTCTCAAACCCAAAGTTATTGAATCCCAGTAGTAGACCGTCTATTTAAAAAAGTCTTGAAATTTATAAAAATATTTTTTTCATTAAAAAAAATTATATGTATATCAAAAGGCGGGAATGATGGCAGGAGCAAAACTAGGGCAAAATTCGGTGGTTCCCCAATTTGACAAAATCGTAAGTTCACTTTCCTCTCTTCGATTTTTTTTTAACTAAGCATAAATCACATTAGTGTCTATATTTGCCCTTTTGTTCCGTTAATCTTTATACGATTTTGGGTTTAATCTCTTCGCAGAACGAAGATACTAATATTTAGCTGCTCTGCTGTGAATCGAAGCAAAAAATGGTGAGTGTTATTGTGTGTAATTCAACTAGTTTTGGGTTTCAGTGGCATCAAATTTGTAATCCGTAGTTTATTCTTTGTTTCAGTCTGGTAGAAAAGAAACCGTTTTGGATTTAGCGAAATTCGTCGACAAGGGTGTCCAAGTTAAACTAACTGGTGGAAGACAAGGTATGCGGTTTCTGCTATTCTTTTTATTTTCCAATTGTCCATATTAGGTTGTGAGATTTTGTTTTCTGGGTGTTTTTGCTTATCAGTTTTATCCTATTGATAATAAGAGTTGTGACAAACTTAATGCTGGTTTTTATTTCCTTGATTTGGGAAGGGATCTCTTAAAAAAAAAATTTGGTAAATTGGCTGTTATTTTGTCTTCCACTCGTGTCTTCTAACTTGAAGATTATTAGGACTATAGAATATTTGATTTTAAACTGATTTGTGTTATGATCTTTAGGTTGTTATGTTGTAGGGTACTTTATAGTAGTTTTGGCGTCACTTATGTTGCTCTACTGCGTTGTTACAATAAAATTTCCTGAACTTTTGCATATTTGCTGCTGAGAGCTCATCACCACTTTTATTATTCTATGTTCAACTTCTTCTTTAGGATTTAGAGGCTTCTATTCTTTCAACTTGTTATGTGATTATTGCTTTAAAATGAAAACAAACCTTCTCACAACAACAGACAAGGTTCTGATATAATGGATTTTAGGTTTGTGCTTGTACATTTGGTATTTTAAAATTGGATGTTTTTTTGAATTGCTGTGTTGATATGTTTTTTTCATCCTCTCGTTTTGCTTTTATCTTTTTGGCCTTTGCTTCGGCTTCATGAATTAGTAATACTGATCATGGAAAAACCCAAATTGCTGAATTTTGATTTGATTGTTAAGTTTTCCAGTTAGTAATACCTTGGTTCAGCAATAATGTAAATCAATCTTATAGCTTAGGCAGCTTACATTTGGAGTCTAGTATTCTCAATATATTTCACGTTCTGCTGTATGGTATAACCTCATTGCTCTGTGTTAGATGATATTTGGTTACTTGCTATAAGTAAAACTTAAGATTAAATATGGACAACTGATCTTTCTTTCAGTGACTGGAACACTAAAAGGATATGACCAATTACTTAATCTTGTTCTGGATGAAGCAGTAGAATTTCTTCGAGGTAAGTCATCTATGTAATTTCAGCAGAGATAATTGGTAATTCTTCGAAATTGAATCGTGGTTTATCATCCCATGTTTCTGTCCTCTGAATAGTCATTCGTTTGATTGCTTTATATATCATGGTTTTATAGCACCATATGAAAACAATGGGTCTCTTGAGCCTCGATGCCCTTAACTTGTGTGGTTCACACAAGTCTATCCCGAATTTCTCTTGAGTAATGCCTAAATCTTTTTTGCAATATTCCCAAATCTAGCAGTATCCTGCAACTCCATAACTTTGCGGTTGTTTGTATTTGATAGTTGACTGGTTTTGCTTGTTCATTCTTTTCATTACCAGTAAATAGTGTATTCATTTAATTCTTTACCATATGGGTCTTTTACAGAGTATGTATGTTGCTTGCACTATATGGTTGTCATTGTGTGTGTTTTCCCTTTTTATGTGTATTGACCATGCCTGATGGTTTCACATTGGTTTACTCTGAGAAAATGGTTTAATCATATGCAAGGACCCTTGAATTTTAATTTTGGATTAATAAAAGTTCCAAATTCTTTTTCTTTGCTCTCTGAGGAGTTCTTTGCTTATAAAAACTGTTGACAATTTACATAAACACGTTCACTCTGTGTGCAGATTCAGAAGATCCACTGAAGACGACTGATCAAACTCGTCGACTTGGCTTAATAGTAAGTCTTGTCAATATGCATGGATAATAATAGCCATTTTCTATGAGCAATTTTTTTTCAGAAATGTATTGGTACTTGGGCCCTTACACACCACTTTGATTTAGTTATAAGTTTTAACATTAGTTGTAAACGATTTGAATCTATTGGAAGATGGTAGAGTCCTCACGCAAGTTGATCTTTCTTATAATACAAAGAATCTAATTTCAATTTATTTAGATTTTGAACCTGTATATTTTATTCACGAAAGGTTTTAAGATTTCTTCAGATTTTATACCATCACTGACGCCCAACGTGCGCCACTTGATCGTGAGACACAATTTTGTATGTGTGTGTGTATATATACGATTTTGATATGGAGGCGGATGGTTGGTTTCTTATGGAGCCCAACACCTGCACAAATTGCTTGTACGGTCCATGCTATAGTGTAAAAGTGTTTTTTGCATGTATTGTGCTATATATATGTATATATATACACACATATATACTTATTTTATTTAACAAATGTGACTAGGTCCTTAACCATGGCTTCTATTTGTTGGGTTTATTGGTAATTTTAGACCATTTCAAAATTCATACTCATTTTTTATATTATACACTTTTCGCATTGAGAGTTGGGACCTATGCCATTCATTTATTTTTATCCTGGTCTATGCTGCGACTCCCATGCCACATAATCTTTTTGGCAATCTGACTTGGACTAAAGATTACCCATTGTTCCTTATGTAAATATTCTTGCGCTGTTGCATCAGGTTTGTCGAGGAACTGCTGTAATGCTTGTTTCACCAACAGATGGAACAGATGAAATTTCCAATCCATTCGTTCAGCCTGACGGAGCATAGGCATTTCCTCTCCATATCTGTTCCTACTTCAGTGGGAAACTTCTAAGATGTGGGCCATCATCAATTACAAGTATGCCGTCTTTGAATGGCTCTTACCTGTGAAACAGAATTATTTTGAAGTGTTTTTCTGTGCACTAGGTGTTGGGGAAAATAGTGTTTGTAATTCTACTGCAATTACCCTTAGCTTGATTCTATGATCTATTCTATGCTGTCACTAGACTTCTGTTTTCTCAAAACTATCATTTGATTTTAATATGAGCTTATGCATTAGTAATAGACCATACTTTATTATATTTCTGACTGAAAATAAAGAGTGCCTCTTCTGATGCTCTGTGACACACTTGTGAATAACGGGCTACACAGGTGTGATTTTAGCAACCCATTGCTCTCGGCCTTCAAGCATTCAGCTACAGGGTGCTTTTTAATGGTACCTTTCTGTCTTTTTTTCTTTCTGTTCCTGATTTTCTGCTTTACTGTTGTTTTTTGTTTCATTTTACATCGACCTTTTGAACTTCAGTAAGAAAAACGCAGGGGTTTACTAGTTTGAAGTCCAAAATAAGATGACGACACCCTTTCAACCTTCATTTTTACCAGTTTCTTCTTTACTCTTTATCTGTGTTCTTCGTTATGAATTCATGTGAAGTGGTGAATGAAGAACTAGAAATAGGTTAAGTCTTGTATGAATCCGAGTGCACCGTGCACTAGTGCAGTTTAGAATCATGCAACTTGTTAACTGAAAAATGCAACTTGTTTACACTGTACTGTGCAACTGTTGTAAATATTGTACAGTACAATGTAAACAAGTTATATTTTTCAGTTAACAAGTTGCATAATTCTAAACTGCACTATAAATGTACGGTGCATTGCACATGAGATCCACTCCTAGAAATATTACGTAGGGGCCCCAAATATACAGATAAACTAAAAAAAGTTGAAATATATATTAAAACTAGAGTGATTGGAATGGATCATGAGACATTGAGGGAAAAGGACATAATATGGAAGTTTGGAAATGATACTGGTTATTCTTATTATTATTTTGGGGTTATCTGTTTGGTAAATATGAATAAATTATCTTTACAATAGAAATTATCCGATAGTTTATATTTTTACCAAAAAGATGATGAATCAATATATGAATGCCTAGTTTTTTTTTTTAATTTTTAATATCTAATCACTATTTAAGGAATTATTCTTTAAACTGAACGTCAGAATTTTGTCATCATAAAATAAAAATGTTAATGGTTTTGAGATATTTTAACATAAAGTGGAGTTAAGTAGTTGGATTAAAGGTGTGAAACGTTGCGTACTTGTAGGAAGATTGATTCTCTCAAATACTGGAAAGATATGTTTTAAAGACTTCACCAAAATGTAGTTGTATTTTGAATTGTTGTACATGGAACATAAATGTGTCGTTGGTTACGAAGTGATTACTTTTCTTTATTGAAAAAATTACAACTAGATAAAAAGATTGAAAGAAACCATTATAACTGAATCTGAAGTCACAGAATTTGAACCAAAGTCACGAAAATTTTTTCGTGACTTTGTAGATTTAATATAAAGTTTTTTTGGTGACTTTATAGTGGAATGTTTTTCTCCCACCTTTATTCTATATCTTTGCTTTAAATAAATTAAACTTCATAAACGCCAAATTTACCGTACTTTCACATGCCAATTTTGTAAACCTTTTTGGTCTGTAAAATCAAAGTTAAAATTCATGTAA
Organism: Stenogyne calaminthoides; assembly: GCA_037126765.1. Lineage (NCBI taxonomy): Eukaryota > Viridiplantae > Streptophyta > Magnoliopsida > Lamiales > Lamiaceae > Stenogyne > Stenogyne calaminthoides. The sequence goes on along the minus strand of JBBCBC010000023.1, from coordinate 34,095,039 downwards.
ACACACAAAGAAGGCAAAAAATGCAGTATTTGTGTCAGATGTGGCCAAAAATAACTAACTATACAGGCTGACCAAATTTGGATATTAGAATATACATCTAATTCGATCACACACAAATTGGATATTGTGACTTGTGAAGAAGGGCAAATATGACATTGACAATTATGGATAAAAGAATATGGGTCGAAGTGATTTTTTATTTGATTTATTATCGCCTAAAGTTTTAATCTGTGTAATACTCCTGAAAATTATGAGTTTTTGTCACTATTATGAACAAATTCCATCAATTATTATGCATAAATACTATTTTTATTATATATATATATAATAATAATAAAATATATATATATATATAATAATAAAATTAAATCTTTCGCCAAATTTTATGATACTTTTTTTTTATGAAAAAAAATATATTTTATTTTTATCTTCAACCATTATTTAATTACTCCAAATGTTATTGTACTTCATTCACAAATAATCATTTTATTTATAAATGGAATTCACAAATACCTTATAATATCCTTACTTTATTTACATTTTTCTTAATATGTGTGTCAACCACATCAATTGATATATTATGTTTACCTAATGAAATTCACACAATTTTTTGTCTTATTAGTTCATTTGAGAAAAACAAAAGGGGGAGTAATGTGAGTCGGACAAATAGAAAAATGTTGGCCATGATAGCTACGTTGTTTCTATCTTCTTTTTCTTTTTAAATGTCTCGTTACGATTGCTATATATATCGCGAATAATGGATACAAAGGTTTTACAAAAGTGTCGCTTTCAGATATAGGAAAAAATTCAATCATACTGACTGCCCTTCTCTTTTATGTATCATATTCATGCATGCTTTATTTTTATCCTATTTCCATATTGTGTTTCTTTCTCAATATGAACATAACTTTTCTTAAATTTAATGATTAAAAAAAATTTATTTGATACAAAGTATTTTAAACAAAATATCAATAATGGCTGTAAGAAAATCAATTAGCCAATTCATTTTAATTATTATAATTCAGTTAACCATTTTATTTCACAAATAATAAATCGTATCTTAATTGTAAATTTTCTCAGTTTTGCTCAGTTTTTCTCCTCATGCCATCACCAATGTTTTCTTCTTTCCAAGGGCAGTTGTTTCGATAATTAGTGTCTCATGTGAGATAATTAAGTGGATTTTGAATTACTTGAAAGAAAGTAATCTCTTTTTCTGATATTTAAAAAAAAAAAAAAACTAGCGTGTCGCATCATTTAAGATAATTAAGTGGATCTTGACTAGATGATAGGATACAATCGTTATCGGTGTTCCAATGGTTAGTTGAATAAATAGAACTCTATTTGGTATGAGTTTAGAACGAGAATGAGTATCATTAAGACAAAAATTCATATGATACGGTCTTATTAATAAGACGGGGTATAACTTAACACAATTAACACCAGGGGCGGAGCCATGTTGAACCCTTAGGGGCCATGCCCCCCCAACCCCCATACTTTTTTCACTTTTCCGTTGTACTATTGTAAATGAAATTTGGGAGTTGGAAATGAGAATTGAAAGTCAGCATGCAGATGTTTTACAAAGTCGCATAAACATTTCAGTATTTCACTAAGCCCAAAAAAAATGTTTACCCATTTATTAACATATAAGTCGGCCCAATGTTTTAAAGACCATAATTCATTCATTTTTTTAATAATTTTTTGCTTTCCTTTTTCCTCTTAAGTCCCAAACAAGTTTTTATATATAAATAAGGCATAAATAATTAATTTGTTTTTTTATAAAAAGAAAATGCCAAAGATTAAATATCTCAATCAAGTTGATTTTCATGATATGCAAGAAAAACTATATAAGTTTTAATAGAAGAACATATTTTTGTATTTTGAGATATATGACCATGAACATTTTCATAATATATATTGGTGTAAATATAAAATATTTAAATTTTATTATCGAAAATATAATAGCGTTAAGTTATACTACCTCCGTCGTCTTTAAAAAAAAAGCTTGACACCTTTTTATTTATTATCGAAGTTTTGTGAAATGATTGTTCATTAAGTATTTCAAATGATAAAGTAATTTTTAAAAGAGGGTATTATAGATCTACCTCTCATCTATCGCAAATGATCTTTAAAAAATTATTTTATCATTTCAAATACTAATAAAAAATCTCATTTCATAAAAACACGCGAAAAACAAAAAGAACGCGTTTGACGTTTTTCGGGGACGGAGGGAGTATCAATTGCCCCCCCCCGCGCCCAAAATCCTGGCTCCGCCCCTGATTAACAACTATCCCTTCCAAAATGTTAAAGTGTCAATGCACAAATTACACTTCATCTCACCATAAAACGGTCTTATAGTGATTCGTATCGTTAAAGGTTTAATCACCTATGAGGATATCCCTTGTCACCTTCGGAATAGAGTTCTATACTTATACGCTAAGTATGAATTTAATAGGCCAATCTTGGGCTAAACAAATTTCATCAGATTATCAGAAAAGTACAAGTTTCTATTAGTATAAATTATTTCTTTAGCAAATTTTGAACGAGAAAAAACAATATTTATCGCGCCCCATTCCATTACCCCAAAGAAGACAAATGATTTTCTTCCCCATTTTATTCAATTTATCGCGATAACCAAACGAAATGCGATGCAATGCACTTATGCACTTGCCCACAGGTTGTCAAATGACAAATCCACCCCTTTTCTTTCCCATCATTACCAATTCGTCCAACACGTTACGCCTCCTTTCAGAACAACACGAAAAGATTTAACCCACAAAACATGTACCAAATTTTCCAAATCATCATAATTCAAAATTCAATGCCAAACTATTCAGATGAACTAATAGAATTACTTTGATACTAGTAATTTTTGGGTAATAAAAAATTGATACTAATCACACAGACTAAAAATCTCATAATTTCGTCAAAATAACTATATCATTTTCATTTTTATAATAATAATTGAAGGGAAAAGGAAAATAAATGAAAGAGGAAAAGAAGAAGGAAAAAAAAAATGGAAAAAGGAACATCGCTGAGCCTCGCCGCTCTCTCTTCTACAATTCGTCGACGTCGTCTCCGTGGGGGAGAGAAGCGCGGCTATAATACAAAGGCATCTTCTTAATTTTCGTTTCTTAATCTTCAATTTCTTCGCCATACGAAGAATTTAATTTGTTGATTGAATTAATCATGTCGGCATACGTGTTCCTTCTTCTGTTTTTTTAATTTTTCCTTTCAAATTTTGACTATTTTGGTAGCTTTGACCACCGGGTTCTCCCTCGCGATGGCCTCCCGGCCGGCGGATTTGTAATCGTAGCTGCAATCGTGGCGATCGGAGTACCGATGATTCGCGCAGAACAGCTCGCCGCACCGGCATCTAAATCCGGTCAATCCGACCTTCATCCGGCAACCGGAGCACCGATTAACCTCTCTCTTCGCCGGAGGCGCAGCCTCCACCTCCATAGGCTCCTTCTTTAGATCTGCACTCGTCTCCGGCAGATTCAAGCTCCTTTCCGGCGACGACCTCCTAGACGACGCAGATCTGAACGGTTTCTCCCCAAACACATGGAGTTTCGGCTTCGCTCCGCCCGTCGCCGCCGCGGATACGCAGGTGGAAGCCTCCGCGGAGGCGTTGAAGCAATTCTGGCACAAATTATTCATCGCGGAATTCGCGGCGACGCATTTGACGCAGAGCGTGATGTTTTCAGGTACGGCCTTTAACTCCGTCTCCTCTTTTTCTGTTTTCTGCGCCATGGACGTCAAACAGGAATCCGTATCAAAAGGATTATGCAAATCCGTTGTTAGAGAGAGAAAATGATAGTTTAGAGAGAAAAGCACCTCTTGGCTATAAGCCTATAACTGTATAAGGTCAACTCTGGGCTACCCACCCATCCATATAATAAAGACGGGTTAGGCTCACTCTCCGCCTACGGATGAGTATTTCTATACGGTATCTATCCTATTCCTAATCCTCTACTATCTACTATGATTGGCTACTTAAAATAAGGATGATTAGTTTCAAACACGGCACTGTGAATTTCACAAACCTTATATTTTGTTTTTGTTTATATATTTGTATCCTATTATGTTATATGAGTAAGTCTCCCAGACGTGAACTTTAATTACTTGACATATTAAACTTATTTTTAACATATTTTTTTAAATCACAAAACTCCACCCGTATTATATCCTGGGTAGGATAAAATGCTATGAATTAAAAATTAAGCTTATAGTATGAACCAGATTCATACAAGTTTTTATCTTATTTTATTTGAAACTTATCCATTAATTGCTAGTCCAAATAATTATTTTTTAAAGATTTGAACAATTGGCATTTTAAATTGGGAGCGGCAATTCACACTCATAAAATTACCAAGTACACCCATTACTAAATTAACTCATCATGTATTTTATTTATTTTTTAATTTTTCTTAGTACACCGTCAAAGTTTTACAATTATAACCTTAATAAACACCCACCAAATTAATTTACAAATTTGGATTGAAAAAAACCCAGAGAATATTGTGCGTGGAAGTACTCGGATCTGATCGAGAAACTTCTCAATGATTTTCTATGATTCGTCGAGTCTTTATGACATGGATTTCAAAAATCAATTCTTTTGGTGGGAGGCACTTTGTCGGGCTCGAAAGCCTGTTTAAAAGACAAATCCCAGAAGCTATTTGATCATCTTGTCAAATTCCATGGACTCTGAAAAGGGTTTCAAGATTTTTGCCCATTGAAAAGAATGATACTATCCCACTTTTGCTTGATATGAAAAAGTTTAGCTTTTCGTTTCTGCCGCAAATATGACGATGTTGTGTAGTTTGATGGAGAAAGATACTGGGGATGCTAAATTTGCTTAGAATAAGATTGTTCATGATGCTATGGTAATGGATGATAGAAAAACATTGGTAAAAGCAAAATTTAAACAAGTTTAATGTTAAGATTAATTTACAGTTTTAATACTCTGTGATTTTTGGTCTTCTATATCTATATTTCTTCTGGAAAAACTTAGGATTTAGGATTTTCTTAGGAAGATGAAGATAAAAATGGGTGTTATGAAAAGTGCGTGTTCTTTTTTCTTTTCTTTTTTCGTGTTAGATTTTTAATGTGGGTGTTATGAAAAGTGGGTGGACTTGGTAAAATTAAGTTTTTTTTTTTAATTACAAAGGGTATAATAGTATTTTTCATTAAGATTATATTTATAAAAATATAAAAATGAGTGTACTTAATAATTTTGTGGGTGTCGGTAGCTGCTCCCTTTTAAATTTGGTCAAACCTACCCTAAACTCTCTTAGTAGTGGGTTAAGTCATGTATGCACTTGATGCACCGTTTACTCTATAATATATTTTAGATAAGAGTGTAGAAGTAGGAAATTAGTAGTCAGGTTAAGTCATGTATGCAATTCGTACTTTACAATTTTTATCTTATCATTAATTTATTACAATAATAAATCATCTCATTATCAAATAATACCTTAGTGTTGGAGGTATGAGCGGGCGGACAATGAGCAAATGACAACAATGACGGCGAGCATACCCTTATCTCAATTTGAGTTTGGGCGGGTTTTGTTTTATGTTAGTCGTGTTTAAGTTTTTTTAATTAATAGTTGAAACGACGTCTTCTCTTGGCGAGAAAAAAATTAAGCAGTCCGCCTAACTTTCGACTTGGCCGCTTAGCACCCGACTCGGCAGCTTAAGCAACTCTTAATGTAAAAAACGTCTAGAACTACCGTTTTTCACAAAATCAAGCCGGCCGAAAGCCACCTAGCGTTTAAGCGGTCATCTTAGATCAACTTTTGCATTATTGATTTTAGAACTATATAACTTTTTGCACTGAAATATGCAACTTATTTATACTAAACTGTGCAATTTTCTAAAATACACCATGAAGTGCATGGTACACCTGTTGTTTTGTTATCCTTTGCTTATTAGCTCTATTTCTATTTAAGTAGGTCTTTATTGCACCAGGTACATCGTGAAATTTTGAATGTACTTTTGAAATATATAACTTGTTATATTAAAATATACAATTTATTTACACTAAAATATGTAATTTGTGTACGTAAAATAAATTATATATTTTAAAAATATATAATATAAAATACACGGTGCACCTAGTGCTCTAATCTTTCTATTTTTATCGTCGAATAAATGTCTAATGAATTATTCATTTGAGTTATTAAAGAAAGTGTGTGTTAATTTTAAATTTAGGAAAGTAAGATGAAATGAAAATGAGCGTGCTTCGAACGAGATGCGAAATTTGAGCTTGCATCTCTCTTATTTAACTAGTAACTACGGATCAAGTGGATGACAGTGAATAGCACTTGTCAGTGCTCTGGCCACGTGGTATTCAACCATTGGACAAGGAGGAAACCTGTTATTTTCGTGTCGCCGCGTCCAACGTGGTTGCGGGCCCTCCGGGAGGCTTAACAGGTGGCAAAAGCTTGAGGTAGGATATACAAATTTACTATGCCGCCAGCCGCACTGGATCATATAACTCTTTGGTCCATTCTATGTAGGGGGTGGGCGATGCAGATCGAAAATATTTCGAAAAATTTTTTCGCCATACCGCTATCAGATCGAAATTTTCGATAATCGAAAAATTTCATACCGTTGTCGCATGCCGAAAAATTTGGTATACCGGATTTTTCAAGATCTTGGATATATTACATCTTACCGATACCGCATCGAAATTTCAATATATACCGGATATCGAAATATTTTCGGTATACCGGTATTTTTTCCGCATATACGAAAATTTTTTCGGTATACCGAAAATATTTCGATATACAAATATTTCGATATCGAAATTTTCTATATTTTCATCTCAATTATCGTCTGCAAAAATTTTCAGATGCGGTGTATGATACCGCACCAAAAATTTTGCATAATCAAAAATTTTGATAAAATCGATATTTTTCGGTACGGTAAGTGCGGTATACCGGTATTTTCGGTATTTCCTCCACCCCTAATTCTATGTTAAGTCCTATTGTTTGGCGCCGACGCCTTATGAGTGGACCCATCCTTCCTTAATCCGCAGGTTTTCGCAGTCTTTTCACTCAACTGAATTGGTGACCGAACCGGATAGATCATCGGTCAGTGGTTCAACCGGTCGAACCGGTTCAACAATTGAAATGATTTTTACTTAATTTTTTTTTATATTTAGTTAAAAAATTAAATAAATATACACCTACAAAAATTTAAACATATATCTTATAACTTTTCATATTTAATAAAACACAATAGAGTCATGATCATAATAAAAAATAACACAATAATATGAGAGAAATTAACATAAAAGGGGAAAGGTGAATCTTATATTTTTATCCCAAATTGAGTAAGTATTAGAGAAAAATATGAGAAAAAAATAATATAAAGGAGGAATAGATGAATTTCATAATTTTGTCCCACATTGAAAGTGTTAGAGGAAAATGTGAGAGAATAATTAAAAGGGAAAAAAGTGTACCTCATATAGTTATCTCACATCGAAAGTGTTAGAGAAAAATATGAAAGAAAATAATATAAAAGGAAAGAAGTGTACCTCACCTCATATATTTATCCCACATCGAAAGTGTTGGAGGAAAATGTGAGAGAGTGTATTATAAAAGAGGGTGAAAATGGACCTTGATTCGTATATTTATCTCACCTCATACATTTATCCCACATCGAAAGTGTTGAATAAAAAATGTGAGAGAAAGTATTATAAAAGGGATGAAGGTGGATCTTGGCTCATACATTTATCCCACCTCTTACATTTATCCCACATCGAAAGTGTTGGAGAAAAATGTGAGATGAAGTATTATAAAAAGGGGTGAAACATCGAAAGTGTTGGAAAAAAATGTGAGAGAAAGTATTATAGAAGGGGGTGAAGGTGGACCTTGGTTCATATATTTATCTCACCTCATACATTTATTCCACATCGAAAGTGTTGGAGAAAAATGTGAGGGAAAATATTATAAAAGGGGTGAATGTGGACCTTGATTCATATATTTAAAAGTAAATAATTTTTTTTAAAAAAAAAGAACCGATTTGACAAGTTTTAGCCCTGTTTTGACCAATTCATTTGATTTTGACCGGTCTAGCCGCAATAGCGGTTCTTAGGGAATCTCCGGACCGACTTCGGGACCCGTTCCCTATTAAACCGGCTGGTCCGGTCCGATTCTAAAAACACTTTCGAATCCATATTATCCTATCCTATCCTGCAAATTGCAATTAACTAAAATAAAATCTATTTTCGTTGAGGCTAATTTGTTATTTTAGTAAATTATTAAATTATCATTGACATGTTTACCTAATATTTTGAAATATAATAATTTATTACTCCACCCTTTAACAATAAAGTGACACACTTGCATGAGACGGACTCACGACAAAATGGGATATAATTTTAACAGGACGTTTATCACTTTAGGAGAAATGAATATTCATTTGTGCTAATTTATATTCCATTTTATGTATGAGACCTTCTATAAATTTTTATTTAAAATAAATATTTTGTGTCAAAGTACTTGTTAAGAATTTAAGAGTAAATATGCACCACCATTTCTAACACTACTTCGCACTTATATAAATTTAAAGAGTGAAATGTTCATTATAGCTTTAATTTTTAAAATAATTATTGAAAATTTAGTAAGTATGGTATGATCATTTTAACATAAAATATTTTAAATACTAAATAAATACAATATATAAAATTGATACAATTACATACATATCATTTAATGATATGATATTAATTTATAAATGTAATGATATCAATTAATAAGTGTTATAATATTAATTTATAAGTGTATTTTGTATTAATTTCATATTGTGGACAAACTTCATTAGAAGACGTACTTCCAAATAAAATGCAAATAAAATATTACTATGTTAAATTTCTTTATTTCATCAGTCCTATAAGGGTATGTTTCTCTCGCGATGATGTCGACCGGACTTTAAATTTTATAATCTCAAATTTTCATTTGTTTTGAGACTTAAAGTAAGGATTTTGAAATTCTATTAATTGTATTATACTATATCACTTATCATTATTCTTATTTTTATTTTCTCTATACACTCACATCATTTATCTTATTTTTTTTACCCAATACACTCATAATAATAGTATAATAATACAACACCAATCAACTTTTCACCGTCCTATTCTATAAAATTAAAATAAACATACATTTTAACTATTAATTAGAATTTTGAAATCCTAAAACTTTAAAGTCTGAAATTTCCCCGCCACGCTATAATTCGGAAACAAACATACCCTAAAAGATAATGTAGATTTAATGTCCACATGGACCACATCAGGTATAAAAGATGAGGTACACATGCATGTGATGGTCTCATGGTGAGACGAGACATAAGTTGGACATTGACGCTTTAACACTTTGAGAGAGGTGAGTATGATTTGTGCTAAGTTGTATCTCGTCTCATATGAGTTTTTATAATAAAAGATATTCACTACGTGCCAATTATATAGATTTATTTGTCTTTTCACACAAATCAAGAAATTGTATTGGAAAAATAAATTAGGCTAGTAAACTTTCTATTATGACATTATATCATGCATGAAATAAAGTGCAACTTAGCACAATCTAACACCCAGCACTCTCAAAATGTTAAGGTGTCAATGTCCAAATTACATTCCGTTTCACTGTGAGATGGTCTCACGTAAGTGTGTCTCTACTTTTTATTACAATTAATGCATAAGATTATATTAATATATGATCTAAAAACATTACTCCCTCCGTCCCAGATTAGTTTTCACAGTTAACTTTTACACGTGTTTTTTCGAGCGAGTTTTGTATTAGTAATTGAAATGATAAAATGACTTTTAAGGAGAGATATGATAGATAAGGTGCTCATTTATCGTACCTCTTCTTAAAAATCACTTTATCATTTAAATTACTAATACAAAACTCGCTCGCAAAAACATGTTTAAAAGTCAACTGTGAAAACTGATCTGAGATAGAGGTATTACTTTGTAAAAAAAAAAGTCGATATAATTAGAGCATTCATTAAAAAAAATAGAATACATAATAATGTAATTAAAAGCAAGAGTCATGCCTTACCATTATTGGATTCCCGAATTAAATAAATTAGCCTGCTCACAGAAATAGAAAAAGTAGATAACAATCAAAATAAAGAAATACATATAAACAAAAGAAAAGACAAGAGTAATATAAAAAAATGAATAAAGGGAAAAGGATAGACAAGTAGCGGAACGGTGGCCGCCCATGATATTATTAGTTAGTAATGCAAAATAATCAATGAAACCCAAGTTCCCCTTCATACTTTTTTTTTTTACATTTCTATAATACTTCCACCGTCTCAATTATATAGACTTATTTTTCTTTTATAAATATTTCAAATATGTAAACTTATTTTTAAATAAAGTAACCTTTTTAATTAATTTACTAATATAACTCTATACATTAATTATGTTGAAACTATAATAATCATTAAATAAGGTATAATAGAAATTTGATTTGTTTAATTTATTTTTTCAATACAATTTCTTAATCTGTGTGAAAAGTCAAACAAGCCTATATATTTGATACATATGGAGTATAAATTAAATTGGTGTCTCTAGTACTATTTTGGACTCAATTTATAGGGATGTGCAGTATACAGTTAAAATGGAAATAGTCGACTGAATCGAATTGAAATTCAGAATTCAGTTATGATTCGTAGTTTCATATAAATCGATTTTCGATTCGATTATTTTTCGGACAAAATCGAAAAAATAACCTAACACTTAATACAATATATTTGATATATAATTATATAAATAATACATAATTATTAGTATTATGTTAATTATTCCAGGCCCAATAAAACTTAAAAATCCCAAAAGAAAAGGAAAAATGTAAAATTTCGATTATTCGGATAATAACTGTAACCGAACTGAAAATATCGAATTTAGTTGCATAACAATTCAATTTTCATATCGATTATTAATTATGAAATTTCGATTCGGTTCGATTTGGTGACGAATCGACCATTGCTCACCTGTACCGATTCATACATATGTAACATATCAATCAATATGTATTGCTTTTGTATTATATATATACATATATTCATCTAAATGATCAAATATATATATATATATATATATATATATATATATAATATAAAACACAGAATACTCATGATCCCAGAAATCACATTTCTTTCTTGTACTCATACTCTATAAAGATGTTCTCATTTTCTATGGGTTACCTATTCACACCACAAATGTCTCCATGTACACCAAATTTTGTCGAACATACAAAAAAAGAAGAAGAAATAAAAATCAAATTATGTTATATCTTTATATACTTTATAAATGTTGACAGTATTTTATTTTAGGCCTCTTTCTTCTCTACTTTTAGATCATACAAACGAAATAAATGGATATTTAAAAGTATGATATCATTAATTTCAGAATTAATAACTCCATTACAAAGTTTCTAACAAAAACAAGAAACATTAAATGATAGAATAATAATAACTTTAAAATAAGAAACTCAGAGCCAGGTCGATAGAATAGAACTCAAGATAACTTTTCCTAGTGCTTCTGAACCCCAGTTCATATATGTTTGGCCAACATTAAATGATTAAATAAATATTTAAATGGATAATAGATGTGGGCCAATTGATTTCCACAAGTTTCGGTCCCGAAACTATTTATTACTACAATAATATATGTAAATATAAATATAAAATGTATCACACAATAAAAGCTCCATAGTTGACAATAAGGAGCGACAGATTTACATGTTATAGATATGCCTAACATGCACTCACTTGGATACCATAATTAAAAGTGAGAGACACTTGTAGGGATGGTATCACGATGAGACAAAATATAATTTGAGTATTAATGCTTTAACGATTTGGGAGGAGTGGGTGTTAATTTGTACTAAATTGTGCAATGTCTCATATCTAGCACAAATCACACCCACTTCTTCCAAAATATTAAAACGTCAATGCCCAAATTATGCATCGTCTCACCATGAGACCGTCTAATGCAAGTGTGTCTATACTCTATATTATTATACAATAAAAATAGGTCATTTATTTTGTTGGAATTTGGCATTCACAAGTTTAAGGCTGGCTCCAATTTGGCTAGATTTTGAGTTATGGTATACTTATAAATTTGTCATCAAATTATAATTTCGTATCTATGTTTCGAGTTCTGTTACACATATATTATATTAGTTTTCCCAACCTCAATTTAAACTAGTGAGAAAAATTGTGCATCATGTTGACAACTTAATGAACTGGATAAGTGGTTATCCTATATGAAAGAAAGTAATAATTGATTTATTATTTATATCGGTTAATTAGAATATATACAATAAATCAGGGTGAAAATGTTCCCCAGTGGAAAAGTTGAGGCGACATAACCAAACACGCCCTATTGTTAACAAGATTGTAACACCAGCATCTATCATTATTTAATTCATTGTAATGCTGCTTTCGTTGAATTCCCAAAAACTACAAATATGTCATCATTATTGACCCCATTTTATTGGCAACTTCTGAACGCTCATAATCCCACCTAAAACCAAGCTGTTAAATCCAACCCCCTCGATTGAATTTTTCTTCAACTTTAGTAGTACAAGTTTTGAAATGGAGAATCAGTTTAACTCCTTCAAAATATGTCACAATTTTTATTTTATTGATGAATTGTTTCAATACTCAATAAAATAAGATTATGAGTTTTTTTTTTTTTACTGATTTCAATATCATGAATAATTTTTGAGAACAATAGAAAATAAAATTAGACCATGTTATAAAAAATAGAATGTTTTAATTATTTGAGAACAATAATAAACAAGTTGACATTTTCAGAAAATCCTCAAACGCAAATAATCCAACCCCAAGGAAAGAGACCTTAGGCCCAGTAAACATTTACCAAAAGCCCAATCGAAGTCGGGTTCTTTAGAATAGAACTGCAAATTCTTAGTATTTTGGGTTAAAACAAAATTTATTGCTATACGATGTTGTTTTTGAGTGGATTTTTAGGCATTGTTAAACATGAAAAACCAGTATGAATCTTTTAATGGAAATCATTTGTAATATAGATTTGTTGTTCCCAAATTGATGCAAAAAAAACCTCAATATAAAAGATTAATAAAACATATACAAAAATAAAGAATTTATTGTAACAATTATTGGATGACAAAGGTTCTTAGAATTTTTAAAAGTTGGACGCATAAAGATTTCTAGAGCAATATCATAAGCAAAACAGGGATATTATTATAACAAAGATCTAAGCATTGAAAAACACGTACAAATCAGACATTTCATAATAATCATAGCGCAAACAGAGAAGAGACCCCTAAGATGAATACTATCGTTTTAAACAAGAATAATGAGGTTTGTTCCAAACATTACTCATGACCTAAGGACACCTCTAAGCAGCATACATGACCCAATTCACCAACGACTTGTATAGATGAGGAAACCGTTTCAAGTAAACGGTTTGAACTTCGAGTTCTATATCTTGTCGAGCTTCTCTGCCCTAACAACCGGGTTTGCTTTAGCAATAGCTTCCTGACCCGCAGCACGATAATCAAAAGGGCAATCGTGTTTGTCAGAGTAACGATGCGTAGAACAGAAAATACTACCACAGCGACAATTGAATCCCGTCAAACCAACACGCTTCCTGCACGTGCCACACCTTTTCGGGCCTTCCTTGGGTGGTTCGATTCCCTCACCTGCAGGTGATTCAGAAGGTGTCTGTGATGTAACCATTGTGACCTCAGGTGACACGGCCTTGGTCTCGAGAGCGACAACAATATCAACAGCGGCGTTCCCTTCATTCCTGGTGCTCCCGTTCACAATGCTGTCAAAGGAGGATGCCGCCAGCCTGTCTTGTTCTTGCTTCAGAACAAAGTCTTTGTAACACTTGGAGCACATGTTCATGGTTGATGCTGTGCCAAAGAATCCACAATTGTTTACACACAGAACCGGGGCTTGAGAAGTTTGTGTTTGGCATCCCATTTCATTTTGTTCCATTCTTACTTTTTTCCTGAAATTGGAGCACAGCAACTATTACAGCACAAAAAAAATCTATTGAGCACATCGTTTCATAGTATGCATGCCTCAACCAAAAATTCAAGACTTGCAAATTGTATAGCATTTATGCTAAGATTTAGCAGAAAGGAGGAAATAGCTCTTAAGATTTATGTACTATATTTCCCAACAGGCCATACAACAGCCATGGTTAGCTTGTTATTTTTTTTTTTTAAAAAAAAAAAAAAAAAGAAGAGAAAACTCAATATATATTGTTGCCACCCAGAACGAGCATTTCATGCAACAGGATCAGTTTATTTTATATTACTACTTATCTAAAGAACATGGAACCATTATCAAGGGGTAGAGACTCAATATTATACGACTAACGAACTGATGAATCTCAGTCAAATTAATGAGAACACTTTAACAAAGAATGCTCAACTTTGTAACTATTCCACCATCCTGGTAAGTGGTAACTATTCAAGAATGAGAAATAACATCGACAATTCGGAGACCTTTCAGAAAAAAACACAGATTAACTGATAATTCAGGCCACTCCAAAAATAGGAAATTCTCAGCCATGGAATTATGAACAAAAATCATAAAACAACTAACCCTTAATATCCAACATTTTGTAATAATTTACAAATTGTAACTATTAACCTTTTATCTGCAATTACCGGCAGGACACAAGTTGAAGTAATACATGCATATATGAGCAGTCAAATCCAATAAGTCAAAGCTGATACTGAAATCTAGTTGACCCCATTCTATAATGCTTTTGAAATATGATGAACCCAGCGATCATAATTAATGTAGAGAGAAAAAGAGTAGCTAATAGAAACATGAAGCCATGGAAACTCCTGTTCCAAAGGGTTAATGTGCATAGCTTATAAAGTCAACAGGACTAAATAACATAGAATTCCAAAGTAAATACTGTACTCGGACCTTCAACACTCCATTGTCTGGAAAATATACTATTCTCGTAGATGCCACAAACATATTCTTGTGAAAGTGCATTTAGATGCAAAGATAGGCGAGTCACTGGTTGGTATCAGATAAGGATTCACAATACATACCAAATATATAATGTGGTCACAAACTCAATGG
The DNA here is from genome assembly GCA_037126765.1 of Stenogyne calaminthoides. Lineage (NCBI taxonomy): Eukaryota > Viridiplantae > Streptophyta > Magnoliopsida > Lamiales > Lamiaceae > Stenogyne > Stenogyne calaminthoides. The sequence goes on along the minus strand of JBBCBC010000023.1, from coordinate 34,079,925 downwards.
ATTATTTCACCATTGAGTGATCAGACAGCAAAGTGGTCCTAGTCACTCTGCAATCTACCAACACATATCATGGAAGAGAGCAACATCATATTTGTTTGCCTTTTTTACACATATTTATCATAAAATGTCTAGACTCTAGAATTTAGACCCTTCCCTTCATTCATTGCACCCTCAGCCTCAAAATTGATATTTATCCCATCCATAGAGAGTAAATTGTACAAAAGCATATTAAGTTTATGCATAGACAAACTGTATACAACCAGAAATAGAAAGAAATAGACAAGTCCTAGAAACAGAGCTCCACCAATTCAGATTTGTTAGTCATAGATTTTTAATGGAATTGCAGAACACATAAGAAAGGAAATGCATTTGGTATTTGGTGGAAAACGGCAAAATCAGATTAGAAACCATTTTTTAGCATGTAACCACATTAGGGATTTCGCATCCAAAACGACCTACCCCTAACTATATTCAATTGTTAGTAATTGAGAAAGAAAAATCCCTTGTCCAGTTCCATTTGTATAATTGGATCAGATGATACCCAACAAAAACAAAATTACCCTATAATCGCTCAAATAACGTTGTCCCCAATTAACCTTCGTCTTATCAAATTTCAACAATTCGAATTGAAATATATAGGCATTCGTTTCAACACGGAAAAAACAACATAAACATGATACTACATATTCACCTGTTCGCGTAGGAGACAAGAGAGAATACCTCGTCAGAGTTTCCGCCTCCGATCCCCTGTTAATCCACAACAGAACAAATAATCAAAACAACAATTAAACCAACCAGAAATACATCGAGATGCATACATAAAAATCTCAATTGCGCGCAACACAGAAATTGAAAATCAACTAACCCTAGAAGCGAACAGAAATTGATGTGAGAGAAAGTGGAAATTGAAATGGGGGAGAGATTTAAAATAGTTGGAAGGAAGAAAGTTCAAGACTGTGGGGAATGAAAAAAGGAGTTAATCCTCTACTCTCGGTGTACTGGTCTATTGCCACGTTTCGAGTTTCAATTGGCACGTTTCGGAACTAAACACTTTTTCGGCCAATCAAAAGAAGGATGCCTAAAAACTGTTTGGGGGAAGGAGCAGGGGATTACTCTGACTGGTGTTCTTTTTAAAATATATTCGAATGAGTGGGTAAGATTCACGCGATACGTGGCATGGGTTGAGTGATTATGTTTCCTTTTGTTTTTAGGAAAGTGATGGCAATCTGCATCTTTTATTTAAAATAATATTTCATCCGTCTCAATTATAGTGACATTTTTACTGTTTATAAAGAATTAGTGAAATAGTGATAAAATGGTGGGGTATGAAAAATTATTTATTAGTATTTTATATGATAAAATGATGAGTAATTGGGGGTAAAAAGTATTGTTTATTAATATTTTATGTGATAAACTAATAAAGTGTATAAGTAATTTTACCATTATGATGGGGACGAAAAATATGGGGTACTTTACCATTATAATTGGGACGGAGGGAGTAATTAATAGTATATCTTGTTATTATTATATAATCTTCTTACCTAAAAGCATGAAATTGTTATTTAGTAAATGATGAATTTTGTGTAGGTGATTTGTAAAAGATAATGCAATAACACTTTAAAAGTTAAAGCTCGTTTCATGGTAAAACGTAACATAATTTAGAAATAATTGAGATTAATTTTTTTATAGTTTAATAACTTTGCATTGTTTTGAAATCAATCCTGATTGTTTTGATATTTTGATTTTGATCTTTTAAGTTTCTATATATTTTTTAAATTAGTCTTTTTCACCTGCTACAATAGGCAACCAAACAGATAACCATCATATATGTAAATATTTGTTCTTTCCTTTAATTTCAAATGCCATTTAAACTTTTTAAGCCTAATAATTTGTATATTAAAAGACAAAGCGAATCGGGTCAATTTACTGGGTCTAAACTAATCAAATTAAAAAATTATAAAAAAATTAAATCAAAATACGCAAAAAAAACCACTCTTCCTCCTTAAAAAAATACGCAGAAAAATCCGACACAAAATTATTAGGATTAAAAAAAATTTAGGTGACATTTCAAAATTAAAGAAAAAAATAAAATAATTACATAGGTGACGGTTCACCTAATTGGTGACCTGCTACAGCAGGTTAAAGGACCAATTTAAAAAAATTTGATAACTTACATGACCAAAATAAAAAAGTCAAAACAATCGGGATCAATTTCAAAACGAATGAAAGTTAAGGGACTACAAAAAAACTTAATTCCAAAATAAATTTTCACACTTTTAAAAAATATAATGAAACACAATTCAAGAATGATGAATTAACACTTTAAAAAAATATATATTACTCCCTCTGTCCCAAAAGACTTAGTACACTTATTTTTTGCTCGTGTTTTTGCGTGTGGGTTGTTTATTAGTATTTAAAATAATAAAATGGCTTTTAAGGTGGGGTATAATAGTCTTTACCCTCCTCTGTCATACACATTTTTTAAAATTACTTTATCATTTCAAATAGTAATTAAAAACTCGCTCACTAAAACATGAGCGGAACAGCAACTGTCCAAAGTGTTACGGGACAGAAGTAGTAATTTGTGAACGGTCTCATCTCAAACAAATTTTTACCAAATATTTTTTTTATACGAGATCGGTTCTTAACAAAGATATCTATAACAATTGATTAATCCGCCTTGCAAAATTATGAACCAATGAGTAATACTACTAATCGGTTCTTAACAAAGATATCTACAATAATTGATTAATCTGTCTTGTAAAATTATGAACCAATAAGTACTACTACTATTAACCGTACTCCATACGAATAAACTATTTCAAAAGATGTTTTGATGCTTAACGAACTATGAATCAATATGTCGCTTACGTTCAATTATTTGTTACGATCAAATAAAATAAGCACAAAACTTGTAAATAAATCATGGAACTTAATCAACATAAGATCTAATTACCTTTGAACTTCGAATTGTCCTTAATTTTGTTCTTGAACAATATCTCCAACTTTAATATGATGTGTACAACGCTATAAAAGATGATTATAAATTGACCCTTTATATAGAGTTTGAAAGAGTAAAAATCTTGTAAAACGAGTATGGAATTTTTTTAAAGTAAAGACGGTAGTGTTTATGAATATCTTGCATTCAAAGATATTTCCAAAAACAATAGAATAGATAAGGAATGCTCCTGCATAAATTATATATGGAAACTTTGTAATATTAATTACGTTATGATTGTACAACATATTTTAAGATAAGTTTCGTGAGGCCCAATCCGAAGTCCTTTTTTAAATATTATTACTATATATAACGAAAAAAAAAAGATACGAAATGTATATCTTTTAAAATTTGTTATCATTGTATATGACAATTATCTGTCATTATCTATCTTTTTGTGATAATAGTGTAAATTTTATATCATTATATTTATAAACTAATATCACAAAATTTCGAAATAATTATCTTTGTAAAATTTGCTCACACCGAAATTAGTTTTTTTTTTTTTTACATATACATTTTAATAATATAAGTCACACCCTTTTAGAATATAAATCACACACTTCAGCTTATCATTTCGATGACTTTCTTTCTTTATAATATAAGTCACACCTTTCACTTTTATAAAGAATACACTTTACAAAGAAAAAAGTCACACACTTTACAAAGAAAAAATCACACACTTTAGTAATATAAATCACACTCTAACCAGGTTTACCGTAAAAAACTTGTCTTTACACTATATTTTTTAACGTATTAACTGATATAATTATATTTATAAATTAATATCATAATATTAATAGGAGAGATATCAATTCATACATATAATAATATCAATTTCATATTATAAACAAGTTTAGAGTCTGTGTCAATTTTAAGACATGAAATGTCATAGTATTACATCGAACTATTTGAATTGTGATAATACTTACGCATAATAATAACATTTTATTATAAAAAGAGAGTTAACGTGAATCCGATTTCGCAGGGTACCTACATTACTCACACATATATTTACTCTCTCATATATATATATATATAAACATTCACAGTTGCAATAGTTTTATATTTACCCAATCTCCACTCGTTTTTACTATTTTTTAATTACAATTGATAATTTTAATATTAGTTTTATTCTTATTCCATGAATTATTTAAAAAATCGATGTAAATCAAATTTATCTGATAAGTGTTATTGAGATTATAGTGCTGATACGATCAAGAAAGAAGCAATTATACGATACAAGGGCGAAATATATATCCAAGTATTTCATATTCCATGATGATCAATCTTACTTTTTGGTGGCTCTATCATGCTTAAAAACACCCTACAAACATGAGAAGTAAACTGTTATTTGATGAATTGTAAGACTATATTTCGACATCAATGATAATTATGTGGCTCGTCTTGTTCTTAAAAAATCAAATGATTTGTTTCATGGTTATGCTTCGATGGTTGAGTCTTTTCGATCATATATTATTGGGTTGAGACTCTTTCAACCATTGTATTGTGAATGACTTTCTTAATTACTTTTAGGGGTATTTTGAAATATTTTGAAACACTTAAAAATAATTTTCAGAAGCACTTATTTTTAAAAGTTGTGAGAAGCTTTGAAAATAAATGATTTTGGAAGCTGTTTTAAGTGTTTCAAAACATACTTTTAAAACGACTTCCCGAAACATATATTTTCAACTCTCACAGCTTTTGAAAATAAATTCTTCTGACAGCTGTTTTTAAGTGTTTCAAAACACACCCTTATTCTTGCCCCTTTTAAGTTATAAAAATCATTTTTAATTTAGAAAAATACATGAATGAAATATATATATCACCAATAAAATTGAAGAGTCGGCTAGGTGATTGCCTAAAATATGAGGTACGGGTTCTTTTCATAACCATATTTTTCATTTACACAAGGTAAAAAGAAAACCAGATGGAGTAGAAAATTCCTGCTCGCGAATTTCCTATCTTACCCCGACGAGCCACGCGATCCTTAACAGAGAATAAATAGGGTTTGGGGTCTTTTTCCCCCACTACCCACAGCCGCTCTTCCTTTACCGGAAAAGCTCATGGGTGCAACCCCTACCTACACCGGCAAACCAATCTTTTTCATAACTCCAATATTTAATCTAAATAGTAATTGTTTAAATTCATCATCTTCTTCTGAATTCCTTTCCTAATCAATATCCTCGAATATTTTTTTCTACCGATTCATCTTTAAAGGTTTTATCGCATATTGCATAATAAATAATATATATGATCAATCGGAAATAGGCGAATTCGTGTTTCCTGTATTTGATTTCGGTACTGTGTGGAAAACCTGGTAGCGATTTGGTGAAGAGTGCCGGCTGAATTGAGTTAGGGTTTTAGGGGCACACTGTTACTGATTTGCGGAGATGGAGGGAGATGATCGGACATTTAAGGTTAATTTCTCAAGTGAAGGAGTTACGAAGCTGCGCGAGGCCATCGAGGACAAGCTTAAAGAGTTCATGGGTGATTACACGGACGATACTCTCGTGGTATGAAATCAAAGATTTTGTGAGAATTTAATTGCATTTTGAGAGACCGATTCTTGTGCAAAATTATTTGTGTAATGGGAATATGGATATGAATCATGTGATGAGGTTTGATTCTTTGGTAGGTTAAAAATTCGTGCAGCTATTTGTTTCCCTTAGAGTTCAGTTCTTCTCTTAGAGTTGCTATATGTAGTTGATGTATAAATTGGATCGTTGTTCAGTCTCCTGGATCATTTAATAGTGGCCAATTTGAATAAATGGCACACTTGGCCGGTAGGAGTAATTGGAAGACCAACAATTGGTGCCTTTAGCTTGGCAAAACCGTGATTCTTCAATCTGTTGTTCATACTTGTAACGTGGAGGTTGAAATTTCATATTAATGTGAGTTTAGTGGAGTGGTTTGTGAAGCTTAATTCTAATTTCAGCTTTGCCTTTATTACCATGGTCTCATGGGGTGCCTTTTTAGTTAGCATAAACACAGATGCACCATCAGCCATTTACAACTACTTTCTTCAATACTCGGTGCAATTTTCGCTTACAAGCTTGTCCTTTGTATTATTAATGATGTGAATGAAACAAATCTTAAGAGCAAATGACTTGGTGCACAGTAGAAGACATAACTTGGAGATATATTTACTAGTCCAGAGAAGCTTTATTGTCTTTGAACACCTCATCTACCTACATCAGAGGTTTATTTTCTAGGCACTTGGCCTGTTTCTGTGCCAGTTGTGGGTTGATGGGTGTTACTGCTGAAGAATGAGATGTCTTTGAGTGCCAACTGCCATGCATTTGAACATTTCTGAAGGTCATATCTGTTATTGAAATACACCTGTATATCTGTTAAATTGTACTATTCTTAGTGTTTCTCCTCTAATTTCCCCATTCCATATGGTTTGTAGTGCAATTTCAACGCAGTTTACCCCTCCCTCAGGATAGACTTCTGTTAGGGTGTTGAGGATTTCCTCCTGCATGCAATCATTTCATCTATATCCTTTTTCGTAGACTCCTAGTATAGGTATACCAAATTCATTTAAAATTTATTGATTTTCCTTGGATGTGAATATTATTCTCTTATGCCATGTGTTTTCTCCTTTTTTATTTTGTTTTGTTCCTTGGTGATTGTAGCTTCATATATCATTGTGAAGTTGCAGTTTCGTGTCTTATTGAATTTAATAAATCTTGGTCGACAACATAGCAATTTTTTTGATCTTCTCTAATTTATCTCCAGGAATACGTGATCGTCTTGCTAAAAAATGGTAGGAGCAAGGAGGAAGCCAAGAATGAGTTGAATGTCTTTTTGGGAGATGACAGCAACTCTTTCATATCTTGGTGAGATTACTTAAATCAGCCTTATAATATAACATGCATTGAAGCTAACATTAAGTCACACACTCTAATCATTACAATTATTGTGCATAGGCTCTGGGATCATCTTGGATCTAACCTGAGTCTATACGTGCAACCACTGGAACTTCATCCAGATGGTGTCGCTAAAACAAAGCCTGCAGCAGAGGATCAGGGTGGAAAAACTGAGTCTCATCCAATTGAATCTGATGCTCAAAGAGGAAATTATATTAAAACACATGGACACCATAATAACCGGGAAAACAAAGAGTTAATGAGGGAACGGGATGAGAGTGAAGTCCCCCTTCCTCAGAACTCTGTGGCCTACAAAGTGAAGTCCAGGGATGCTCCTCGGCTTAGAGATTCATGTCGCACTCCTAGGTCATCAATTCATAAGAAAAGAAGGCGCGACGAGGATCAGCAGCCAAGACAGGTGATTGCTTCTCACGCTCTTTACATTTTTGGAATGAACTCTTGCATACTATTTATCTTGCATGGTCAAAGCTTTTGTACCTTTCTATTTGAGATGTGAATCTAGCACACCAAATTTATTGGTGTGTGAAAAGTTTTCTCAGGTGTTGAGTCTGTTGACTCAATATTATTCACTCATTTGCTTTGATTTTCTCTTAATTCACTTTCTGAGTTGGGTTAAGTAGTCTGTGACTTTAGACATATTAATTTGGGCTGTAAGTCAAACCAAAGCCTTATATTGAAATTGCTGACAATACACGGCATATAGCTAGCTTAGCAGCACTGTTGTTACGGGTGCGGGGCGCACCAAGGCAGCACGCCTTTTGTACATTGTGCCTAAAATTAATAAAAACACTAAAACTTAAATAAAACTTAAATTTTTAAATAACTAGCATGTAAATAAGTCCAAAAGTCCAAAAGCAACATAAATGACATAAATCGAAAGGCTTAAACTTCGATATCAAGTAGCAAATTCAAAAGTGAAGAAGTAGGAAACAATAAATATCCAAATAAAAGGCAAATAAGTAACAATCTGATCATCTTCATTATCATGCTGCATATGTGCTTGGTGCTTACAAACAAATAAGGAAATATTCTGCTTAGTGCATATATGCACAATATTTTTTTTCGAGGAGAACTACTGCTTAGTGCTTAAAGATGTGCTGCTCAGTGTAAACATGCCTCCTTTTAATAATATACTCTATAAGTATGAAAAAAAGAAAACACCCTAGTTAGAAGGTAAAACCCTAGTTTTATTTGCTAAAAAACGTGCAAGTACCATTTAAAACCTAGACACATGTTTCTCTTTTACTTTAAAAAAAATAAAAAAAATAATGTGCCTGCCTCACCCATGGAGAGGCGCCAATCCCTGAACCCCATGTGCCTTTGGCCCGTCTTTAACAACTATGGTTAGCAGAACACGTAGTGTTATAAATATATCAAACAAGTTTGATACATCTAAAGCTGTGCTGATGCTCGTGTTTATAAACTAAAATAAAGATAAAACTAGTAGAAGCTTTCTTTTGGAAACAAAACAAGCCTAGACATAACTCCAAAAGGTTGACCAATCATGCTTTTCTTTTTCTCAATTGTTTTGCAGCCTAATAGTGATTATGTTCCCGAGTCTGCAGTAACACATTTCTCCCACTAATTTTGGTAGTTATCTCCATAACGCTTTTATCACCAAGCTATTAGTATTTTGCATGTACTTATCTGACCTTACATTCATCCGGCAGTCAAAAGTACATAATACTGTTTGTATGGTTTTAGTGGTGTCCCATCATCATCCGAATGCACGCCCCTTGAAACGAAACCCTCTGAATGAAGAGAATAAAGTTTGAATATATGCACTTTTATAATTTGGTATCAGCTTGCACTCTGCATACCTTGTGTAATGTTTGGATGTAAATTGTTAGTTTTGGGAAAGATTTGAAAATGAGAGTATTGGAATTTACGATATGTTAAATATAAAATCAGATAATATGAATGTATGAGCTCTAGCTTTGGGGGAAAGATTTGGGTATGCATAATTCACTTAACAAACATATCCTTGGCTTGTCTCTTCTAGATGCCAATAAGTCATTTCATATGTTATCGTTATTTCTGGCAACTATGATATGCTATTGTCTGGTACAGGACATGCCTATATTTGCTAAAGCTTAATTGAGAATTTTTCACTGGTTTGGGAGAAGTTTTCTTGGAAAGATTTATATTGCATGATTTTGTTTAGAAGCTCATGGGATCTTCATTTGTTCTGAAAGTTTATTCCTTTTCTTTCTTTCCGGGATGGGGGTGGTTGAGATAATATTATGCAGATGTAGTTGATTACTTGTGCTGTTAACATATCAACTTCTCTTCAGACTCTGCACATTGTTCTCTGATCTATCTTCAAAAAATTAAATCCCTGTAATTGTTTTCTTTTATCTATCTCTCTTTTTTAAATTGGCAGAGGGAAGTTTCTCAGTTGTCTGTCAGTGCACCAAGGAGGCTGCTGCAGTTTGCAGTACGTGATGCTGTTGCCACTTCTAGGCCTTCCACTGTAACAACAGAGCCTACACTCAAGCGGCTGCGGTCTGTGGTTTCTACAGCAGTGGATTCATCCCTGGAAGAACGCCCTCAGAGAATGCAACGCCCTTCCATGTCTGCTGCTATTAAAGCTATGGCAGAAGCGGTTAAGGATGTGACAAAAATTAGACCCTCACGCAATGTGTTTGATCGGCTTGGTCATACTACAAATGTTTCAAACAATACCAATCATCAAGAATATGAAGATGCTGCTGATGATGTTGTTGATGGAGATTTTAGTGTTGAAATGGAGAATTTTCATTCGTCTTATCACCCACGAAATGATAGCAGTAGGCTGCAAGAAGGGAACGTCTCATCTTTTCTTGATGCAACCATGGATGTGGACTTGGGATATGATGGGGAAGATTATGATGACCTTGATGTAAGGGGACAGGAAGCTGCAGATATTTCTAGGTCAGGCACAGCTGGTGGAACCTGGGTAGAGATCCCCCAAGAGTTACAATATGATGTTGCTGATGACGTTGATGAAACACTGGATAGACCACATACTGATTATGTTTACCCTGAAACAGTGCAAAATACATCCTTTAGAATTGCTTCAACTGTAACCATGAATACCAGGGACCCTCAATATCAGGAGGAAATAGAGGAAGCTGAGATGGATAATCACAAAATAATGCTAGGTGGTGATATTGTGCCAACCAAGTCTGGAGAGTGGTTTGTGAAGGAGAACATCAATCCCACAGTAGTTTTGAACCAAAATGTAAGATATTAAACTGAAGTCAGTCATACTTGGGTTTAATGTCCTTTTTATATATCATAGTCACAATATTTACCCATTTCTTCTGGCATGCTTTCTTATAGGCAAAACCTGATATTATTCATCGCCAATCTGAAAAGACTCAGACACCAACTGGTGAGCTATCCTTTCCTATTACTGGATCTTTGCTTCTTATAAAACCTCTGCTTGAGAGCATATTTGTGTTTTTCCATATTGTCGTTTGTATTATTGCCCTCAGTTGTGGACTTACTTATTTTCTGAATACTTAAACCAACTTTAAAATGTTTGCATCCCTCTCACGCTATTAATGGAAAACTTGAAAAATATTGCATATATGGCATGCTATTAGTGATGATCCTTTATCTAAATGCTTGAGGAATGCAATGCAGGTGTTCATAACACTGGTTTACCAACTGAAGATGCTGATTCTCGGACCATCTTTATTAGCAATGTAACTTCTTGTATCTTTGACACAAATTTTCCTTTTGGTGAATTGCAACTGTTTTACTTCGCTTTTGCCTCTCTCTTTTGGGTTGCTGACATATTTATTGCATGATTAGGTTCATTTTGCTGCTACTAAGGATAGTCTTTTGCGACACTTCAATAAGTTTGGAGAAGTCCTCAAAGTTATTATTTTAACTGATCCAGCTACTGGGCTACCAAAAGGGTAAGATGTTTCAAATGCGTCATTCCCGTGTCTACTGCTTTCGTTAATATTATACTGAAATATATTGCTTATTCAGGTCAGCGTATATAGAATTTATGAGAAAGGAAGCGGCTGAGCTTGCTTTATCTTCGGATGGCACCTCCTTTATGTCTCGCATGCTCAAGGTATGTAAATTTGATAATGGTTTTTATGGGTAACCTGTCTAAATGCTGTTGATTGCACATACCAGAGATAATTTGCACATTTAGTTCTTATTTTATCTTGGTATTTGGGTTTTCATTGAGTGTTCGCAATTGCTGAAATTATCCTTTCGTTACATAATGAACAATGGACTCAATTGAGTGAACCGTTGCCTTCATTACATGGAGCCTAACAACCAAATATTCTGTTTGCTATTGCTACATTATTTGGAGAAGTTTATTTGTTGGTGCATCATAATACACCACATATGATTTGTTTGCTAGGCATGATTAGTGTGTTATAGGTGTGTGACAATACGAGCTAGTCTACTCTTTGCTTGTAGGAATATTAAACCCATGAAAATATGAGGTCAGATATGCATTTTCTGCTCATCCTTGGTATAGATCACTCCTTGTGAGCTGTGTAGGAATGTTCCAAACCATATTAATTAACGTGGACATATATACACCTTATAATTTATATTATGTTCGTATTTTATTGATGTCTTAAAATATAGATGCTTTATATAAGATAAATATATATATGGTTGTACTGCTGCTAACGATTTTTATCCCTAGAAGTATATCCTATATGTACTATATATCGATAATCAATACGTATAAAGAGTAAAGTAAAGATATTGTATACTAAATATTTTTTTTAATAAAAAGCCCTTTAAGTATTCAAAATTTAATTTCGTGAGTTCCCTAGAGATGGAGATTGATAGAAATTTTCGATTCACCTTAATGGTCCCGTTAAAATAATGTACATGTTAGCTTTATTTAATTTTAGTTATGTACAAAATATTTCTCGTAAGCCATTTTAGGTACCCATCACCTAAAGCTCGACTTGCACAAAACAAATCTAAATATTAACAAGATCATTAAAATGAGTTGAAGAATTTCATGAAATTAAATTTCAATACTTAAAACTCTTTCAAAATTACTGAAAAAAAATCTATCTCATCTAAAAGTCCGCGCTTGTAGAGATGTGGAACTAGATTTTTTTTTTTTGTGTGGAATTAATTCGTTTGCAATTTTGCATTATTTTCTTAACACTCCCCCTCACTCGTGAGTTGAATTTTCAACTCTACCCTTTGGGTAGGAAGCGTAACAAGTGGACAATTTAATATGATTGGAGTTGCTCTCTGCGGGAATCGAACCCAAGGTCTGGTCATGAGCCGTTTGGCTCTGATACCATGAAAAATTCCATCTCATCTAAAAGTTGTGTGGAATGAATTCATTATATGATTTCCCTAGCAGTTACCATTGAGTACAAAGAACGACATATATTATGCAAATGAAAATGACTACCGAAACATCATCTTATAAGAATTGGAGGGTAGTATTATATAAGTATCAGATTCTAGACGCAAAATTTTTGTACAATTTAGATTAGTAAATGATTACACATTTACATATCTGTGAGTTTTGTAATAAGTAATACAAGTATTTAATAATGACATAATAAACATTGCGAGGCTCACAAAAAAAAATTCAAGCATGGTCCCAGTGTTTAGGAAACCGTATATCACAACATATGCTAGTTCACTGACTTTGATCTTCAAGTGTCGAGTGAAGTTGAATTTTAAGGTAGATGTTTATGGAGGCTCCTTAACACTTCATCTAATGTGCAGATTGTAAAGAAAAGCTCCGCTCAAACTGATGCTACTGCTGCAGCATCTGCCACGACATGGCCTCGTAGAGCATCTCCGTTTTCTGTTCCAAGATACAGCAGAGCACCTTTCAGCCCTTCGTTATACAGGTCTCGTCCACCTATGAAACCCGGGGCAAGGAGTTTCCAGTGGAAGCGAGGTGGCGAAACATTCACTCAGCCTTCCAACGCCGTTCAATCACCTACTGCCCGTAGTCTCACGTATGTTCGACCGGAACCCAAGACAAATGGAAGTTAGTTGGCCAAGTATTTTTTACATGGAGGGCCCAATTTTTATGCTGGGAATTTTTTTTTTTTGATCCTAGGGTTTAGTCCCTACTATGAGCTACATATCCATTTTGATCAAGATAATGTTTTCACTTGGTTGGATACATTAGCCCGGGCACAAGTTAAAAGAGGATAAATTCCTTGTTTTGGTTTTACATGTTAGTTGGGTTTGAGGCTGGGTAGTATCAGAGTGTTAATTGGGAAACATAACATGGGGGTATCTAGTCTTTTTGTGAATATTGTGGACCATATGGGCTTACACAGTGGCTGCATGTTCATTCTACATTTCTTCCTTCAGTTTAATCTCTATCCAAGTCTGAAAAGAAAATTTGTTCCACTCTTTGTTCTGGGTTCTATTTTCATGGAGTTGTTTATATCTTGAGTGATTTGGCAAAGTTCATTTTCTATGTTAAGATAAGAATATTTGATCTTCAATAAAAATGATGCTATACTTTTTAGATAAATATTGTGGTTTGATGTACTCTATGAATTATGGTGTTGTCTCTGCACAAACCGAGATGTATGAGAAACATATATATTTTGCGATGACCGGATGTCATGACTTGTGGCTGCTTGTACTTGGAAATTTTGATATGTTATTCAAAATCTATGAAAATGCAGTGTGGAATTTCCCATGATGTTTACCTGACCTTGTAATCTCATTGACAAGGCACTAGTGAGGAGATAAGAATCAGTATTTTGCAGATTATATCACGAGTGTATGTATATCTCTCATTAATACGCTCAAAGCATTAACCCATCCACCCTTGTTAACATTAACAGTGAGGGTGATGATCCGCAACCCCTGCTCTTCAATTTCCTTGATCAAACCTCTTGTCAACGTGAAACCCAGAGAGAACGGAATCCCAAAACACAGCAATCCCAGAATTGATACCTCCGGAATAACCGAATTTTGTACACTGTAGGAAATCCAAGCTCCCCTATACCAGCTCCAACCATGCTAAAACGATAAACATTCCTCATTACCCTCTCCAAAACTGCTACATCCGTCCAAACCAGAAGGAGAGGGCTAATGTAATACCCGGATAATTTAGTGAAAATATATACACGCACATATAATTGTTTATATTCAGTTGATATAAGTATTCCTCAAGTTTCTCATTTTCAGTTATTTTTAAGCGTCCAAATGCATGAGACCATACTTTAAGATAACGCATAACTCCACACATTTCTCAACTGACCCTCAACCACATTTAATACTCATTCTAACTGCATAAAAAAATAACACAAAAATTCATATTAGACGGTCTCATGTCTCATAATGAAGTATAATTTAGCACCCACCTCTTTATAAGTGTTAAAGTGTCAATGTCCAAATTATATCCCGTCTCACCGTGAAACCAGAGACGGACCTATGTGTCCTCTCTTGGGGCAGCCTTTTTTTTTTCAATACAATTTTTTTATAATATAAATTATTATTAATAATAATTATATTAGAATAAAAATTACATATTATTATATCATGTAATTATATTTAGTAATCCCTCATTCTTAAATTCATGTTGTCGAAATTGATCACTATATATTTGATCCATGGACTCTTTTAGGTTTTATTTCTCTCTATGTTATCGTTTTAAGTTTAATATGAATTAAGATATTCAGTTTATAGAATAAAATAGAAGTACAAAAATTGAGTTTAGAAATGAGAAAATGGTAGTATATTTTGTACAAGATGTACTAATTATACTCAATTAATTCATATCAAATTTATGCATCATCTGACTTTTGAGAAAAATTGAGATTAGGGTTCCTAATATTTGAAATTGATGACAAATACATATCATCTCAATCCCACAACTCACAATATGAAAATGTTTTAATAAAAGAGCACTGGATCTACCATTTGTTATTGGAAAAAAGGATAATAGTGTCAAATCAAGTAAGAACAATTAATACAAAAGAACTTCCTATGGATCCGGAATTAAGAATTCCCAATTTTGTGCCTTTAATTGTTTTAATTCTGTTGAGATGAGTAATCCCCAAGTTTCTCCTTTTATGTTATTTTAAAGTGTCATCAATTTCATGTTCAATGAGGGATGACCACAAATCGCTCCACCCTCAACCCCTTTTTAATATAGAGAAGTTATTTTTTTAAATAGAATATTGCATAATAATTTTTTTTAAAATAAAATATTCAATATAATACATGCTATACTATATGTATATAAATTCTTTAAAAAATTCATATAACTAATTAACATGAATTTGACTGAATTAAATACATGCATTTTGATAATACAAAATACATGTATGAACTAATAAAACGAATTATTACGTATACGTAAGTTGAAGGTTGCAGTGACGAGCCATATAAAATTAATATGTTTCAGAATCAATCATAAGTAAATATTTTAGGTTATCTTATATTGTAGTTATATATAAATTTTTTATAAATAATATTATTTATTTATACATAGAGGCATAAATTCTAGTAACTTTTCGGGATAGGAAAAATAGGACGGTAACTTTTAAAAGTAGAGCTCAGATTGCCCTCTTTCGGGCTTAAATCGCACACGTGGAAATTCTTACTAATATAAACATATTTTTAATTTTCACGTCATTTTTTTAGGACGTGCTGATTTGCCTATCCACGGTTGAGCTGAAACCCTAGCACCCAAATCGTCAAAATATATATTTCGCCCTGAACTGTGAACACTAACACTCACTTCCTAAATTCAAAAGCCGTAGCGTACATATTTTTGCGGTAGAAGAGCTTTAATGCGCACATCTTGGACGGACGAGAATCGAGAAAGAAGATTTCTAAGTTGTGTGAAAAACTTGTTATAAGCATCGACGTGTGATAGTTGATTGAATATGAAGACTCATTTTCTAGATAAACTCAAAAGTAATGACCTGCAATCTCCCACCCCTGCTTCAAACCCAGCGACAACGGAATCCCAACCGCCACCAATCCCAGATCTGGTACTACCTCCGGAATCCAAAATTCCAAATCGATATTCAATACCCCGAAACCACCTGAAATCATGCTTAAACAATAAACACTCTTCATAAACGTCTCCAGATCTGATTCATCTCGCCTTGGCCCTCTCATCTCTTTCTGCTTCAATTCATCATTTTCGGGGGGATAGCTTAAAGATAACGCATAACTCCACAGATTTCTCAACTGACCCTCAACCCCTTTTAGTATTCGATCATTCTCACCATATAAAAAAGATAAAAATTTGTGTGAACTCGAGTTCACTGTAAACTTGGTTTTTATACTATCGCTGTTACATATAAAAATTATGACTATTTTGTATAAAAACTATCATTATTATGCATAAAAACTATCAATGTCTAAAAAATACCTTATATTTTTAAACAGTGAAAGTTTTTATGTATAACAATGATAATTTTTGCACATAACAGTGATAGAGTTCATATATAGACCTAATTTATAGGAGTGTTATTCTTGAAAACAATAACACAAAAAATTATATTAGACGGTCTCATATATAAGACGAAGTACAATTTAGCTCAAATCAGTGAATCACACCCACCTTTTCTCGTAAATTTTAAAGCGTCAATGTCAAAATTATGTCCCGTTTCACTGTGAGACCATCTCATGCAAGTGTACCTAAAAAATAATATATTATAGTAAGAACTCAAAACATAATACATTACAGTAAAAACACTATACAACCATATTATTGAGATCTGGAAAAATTATTATTATAAAAAATTTATTTTTAAATAGAATTTTACATAGAGAAAAATATTACTCCCTCCATCTCATAGTTGATTTCCTATTTACTGTGTGCTCGGGTTTTAAGAAAAAGTGATAAAGTGTTGGGGTAGAAAGAGTTGTTTATTAGTATTTTATGTGATAAAGTGATGAGAAAGTCTTGTGTGAAATATTGTACACGAATGTTATGTGCAATACAATATAAATAAGGTAAAAATACTTTAAAATTCGTGGGTCCGATTGAGCGGGTCGGGCTGGCAGTTGGCTTTAGGTTGGCGCAGTCGCATATGTATTTATAGAAGAATATGTTTATCAAATATGTGTTGTAGCCTATTGGTTCAGGTTTGTTGTTAATGTATTTGGTCGCATGTTTGATTCCTACTAAACACATAATTTTTTTATTTTTTTTGGGTCAAATTTTCATGTGTTACTACATCTATGTATAAGTGTTACTACATTATTATATTTAAAAACTTCATATTTTACGTAACACATAATTAAACATATCGTAACACATAAATATTCATAACGTAACATGGGTCACATGGTAACACATTATTGTTCATATGGTAACATGAGTATTCACATAGTATTATGACGATATATGAACATTGTTACATATTACTAAAAAAACATGTGTTACTAAATGAACAAAAAATGTTACCATATGAAGAAAAACGTGTTACCACATAAATAAAACCAGTACAAGCGTGAAAAGAAATCTCCAGTCCAAAATTACAGTTAAAGAACAATTTGATGTGTTACTATATGAACAAAAAAAGTGTTACCATATGAGCAAAAGAGTGTTATCACATAAATAAAATCAGTACAAGCGTGAAAAGAAATTCTCAGTCAAAAATTACAGATTTAAAGCCTTTTTTGTCGGCTAACCATATTTTCAGCAAGATTCCACTTAAAACTAAGGATAAGACTCCTTTTGCGTTGTGAAAAAAGAGCAAATCATCTTACCAATACCCCAAAATGTGGGGGTGTTTGGCTAAAGTTGAAGTGACAGCTCCTAAACAAGTGAGAATCAACCCTAAAAAGGTCGATTGCATCTTTATGGGACACGCCTTTAACATTAGTGCTTAACGGGTTTTGATTCACAAATCAGAAATACTCGATATGACAGAAGGTACTACAATAGCATCAAAGAATGTTGTATTCCTTGAAAATATTTTTCCGTGTAGGAAAAAGAAGAAGTGAGTTCGAATAGGCGAACACACGAAGAATCAAATGATACTGCAGGTCATTCTACTCAGGAGAGTGAAGAACCAAGACGCAGTAAATGAGCTAGAGTTGATAAGACATATGGTCCAAAATTCATCACTTATGTGTTGGGATTATACTAGAAAATATGCATTTACTTTGTATAATCAAAACTGAATTTCGGACTTATTTACTGAAATAAATTGTTTATCACTGATGCTTTAAATATCATCGAATGTTACATATATTTACTGCATAATTGTTCAATAAATAGTACGTGTTACATTGTAGTTAATTTAGTGATACCAGATCACAGAAGATTAAATTAACAATCCCTTGTAACTAAAAGTACACCATTCACGACCTAGATAGAAATGAACAATCCACCGTGAAAGGTTGAAGTGTAAGGCTCGGATTGGCTTGTCTTGACCAAGAGATTACACTAGTGCATGACTGATGCACTGAATAGGACCTACAGGAGGACAAATTCTTCAGAACTGAACAAGGAAGAATTAGACCTCAATGGTTCGTTATTTCTTAATCTTCGTTCCTTAAATAGGATCACGTGTGGTTGGTAACTATTGCTTTGACTTATCATGGGTAGAGAATCAACGAGATTCAATACTTTTTATCTTGGCCAATATTATTGGTCACATGTGATTGCTAAGATTTAATACGGAGAATCGTGTGCAAGTACGCTTGTTCGATTTGCCCCTTTGGGAGGTTCATAAACTTTATCATACTAAATCTTGCAAGTGGAACTAGTTTTCGGTATGGATAATAATGTTGAACCGTTCCTTAACCAAGGACAAAAGATATTAATTAATGGAAAGTTATTTCAGTGGCTTGAATTAATCAATGGGCTAGATAATCTTAAACACGGAAAATAATAATCGGGAGCCATATTGACTGTAATATGGGTTAAGATGGATAGTGCAATATTAATTATATAGTAGGATTAATTAATATTTATGGGCTTGAATAATATTGTGGCTCAATATTGATAATTCAAGATCCATTGGAAGGTCCAATCTTAATTCTCCTAAAGGCCCCCTAAGTAGCCCAACATAAAGTCCAATAACTGAAAAAGGTGTTTAAAATAAAATAAATATTGTTGCCTTATTTTTCCATGAATTTCGAAAATTATGGATTAAAAGGGGAGAAAGATTTTCTTTGAATTTTGTTATGGAATGAAGATATGTATTCTTGGAATACAAGATTATCTCATTAAATTCAAGAAATCTCCCACTTGGTTATCCATATAGCATATTTCGAAAATTTTGAGAAAAAAGGGGAAAGAAAGATTTTCTTGATTTTCTTGAAAATATATTATGAAAGATATGTATTTCTTGAAATACAAGAATATCTCATAAATTCAAGAAGATCCAAATCTTGGATTCTTGCCCCTATTTTTCGAAAATATTCCATAACAAAGAGGGGGTGGGATTTTGTGGAATATTATCATTATGGGAAAAAGAATATAGGAGATATATTCAAGATTTCTTGGAGATCAAGAAAAGATTTTCCCACATTATTTTTTCCCTAAAAAATTCGACCACCACTCCTCTATAAATAGGGGATAAGTGTTTCATTCCCAAGTACAATTCCATGTGCTGGAAAAATTAGCAAATCCACAAAGGTGGTGCAACAAAGTTTATTTTCCTTTTGTTAATTGTTCGCAAGCGTCCTACCATCGGATTGTCGAGCAAGGATTAAGGGAATACTTGGGAAGGTTCTTTTGGTGTGTTTAATCAACGAGGCCATTATCATTCCAAGAGGTACGTTCACGTAAACTCGTAGAAATTCCGCATGCGTAGGATTTACGTGAATTGATTATATGCATGATTTGTTGTTGGATTATTATTTGAATTAATATATGATTAATTCATGCTAGTAATAATTATAAGAATTAAATTTGTATTTAAATATTTATCCCGAATAGATCCGTGCACATTATTCCCCAACAACTGGTATCAAAGCCACGGTTTCGGGCTCTGAATTTTAAATTGTAATTTAATTCGTTGTCATTAAATTTAAAATTGAATAGTAGAATTGCTAGATCTTTTTTGCAGATATCCAATTGTCATGGAATTTAATGTGTTTATTTATGCATGCATATAAATTGTGATTTTTAATTCGATTTGTTCGAATTCGTTTTGCCTCATGAGAAAATCCACAAGTAGATTAAGATTTGTTTGATTTGATCAATGTAATAGACTAGTCTAGATCCTCTTCAACTGCTGATTTGCACATGACATTTGGGCAAGATATCATCGATGGCTTCAAATCAAGACTGTCCAACATCAGGTACCTTTGCAGAATTTTACTATCGATAGCCTGGTGTTTGGATCAAAGAAACTCACAAGAATAGCGGATACTATTTGGATTGGCATCATATGGACAATTTGGGAAACCGGAAATGAGGTACTATTCGACAACATTGAAATAGATTCAGCTAAAATTTGGGATGAAATCATTGCTAGAACCTGATCATGGTTGTCAATAAGAAAAGGTAAATTTCAGATTCCTTCTTTTGCTAGATGGCTCACAAATCCGAGAGAGATAGGTGTGAATAGTGGCTTATAAATAGTGTTAGTGTTAAGACTCCTCTACTGTTTGTTTGGCGTTTGTGATTCTTGGTGTAAAAATTGATGTAATTCTTTCTTGCTGGATCGGAATATCCCTTATATTCTTTTCCGATTTGGTGCTAATGAATTCTTTTCCGATAAAAAAAAAATGGTAGTTGGGGCAATAAAAGTTGTTCTAGAGAGGAAAGACTCGACAAAGTTTTTAATAGACAGAGGCTTAAAAAGTTTCGGGATCGACCGGATTCAGATTAGACGAGATGGTCTAAGTTAACGACAGTAGCACAAGTATGGTGATATCCACAAAAAGCAAACCTATGAAAATGCAGTGTGTCAAATTTCCCATGTTATGTATATCTCATTAATCCACTAAAGCATTATACGATTCCTATTCATAAAGCCGCAAACTTAAATTCAGGATCAATAAAAACTTGTTATAGATAAAGTCTAGTATGAAAATTTTCATACATGAAATCTTTAATTTACAATCAAATTTTGTAATTGGTGAAGGTGAGATAAAATTGGGTGGTTCATTGTTCACTCTGCCCAAGTTATTCATGGTTCACCCGGCCCGAATATGTCATAATTTAGGGCCGGCCCGTCATAATTTAGGGTTCATTATTTAGTATTTAGGGTGTAGATAGTTGATTTTGAATAATTTTATAGATTTTCATACATGAAAATTTTCAGACTAGACCTACTCATTGTTATAAGCATCGTGTGTGTCATTGTTGCTTGAATAGGAACACTCATTTTAATTAAAAAAACATGCTGCCTATGTGCACTTACAAGAAAATTCTCTTGATGATCAAATTAAAGATTGAAAGGAGCACTAATATAACTAACTCAGAATATGCTAAATCTTCAAAGCTTCAAGAAAATCCTCTTGATGCTGAAGTAAAAATATTGAAACAATCAGTAAGACAAGTCAGAAGATGCTAAAATTAATCGGCATCCAGATGGGCAAATTAATTATTTGTTTCAAAGTCGAGTTTATTGTACTTTTGGTCCCACATGACATACCTCCTCACGTTTTTTGTCCCAAAGCCAAAATTTTTGACACTTTTAGTCCCCAATCGCGCGTCCTATGGGACCAAAAGTGTAAGTTTTTTTAGGACAAAAGTGTCAAAAATTTCAGCTTTGGGACCAAAAGTGTCAAAATTTTCGACTTTAGGACAAAAAATGTAAGTTTTGGGACCAAAAGTGTGAGGAGGTGTGTCCTGTGGGACCAAAAGTGCAAAAAAAACTGTATCAAAGTCCATAATAAATTAAATGCTACTAAACATAACTTGCCAATAATAAAGCAGCAATCCCTCAAGTCAAAATAACGATGAAATACCAGCAGCAAAGAACAATTTCAGCAGCACAGAACAATTTGGAAGCCCAAACAAGACGCTCGAAATGCGTTTTCGAAAACACACAACTTGTAATCTGCAACATTCCCTGTTCCTCCTCTTTCTTGAGGAAGTAGAAAAACTTCAAATTACTTTCCGTTTTGAAACGCAGCAACAACGGAATCCCAATAGCCACCAATCCCAATCCCAGAACTGATAACCCCTTAATAGCCCAATTTTGTAGAGTGTACGAAATCCAAAATCGCAAACCAAGATTCAATACGGCTATACCAGCTGAAGCCATGCTAATATGATAAACACTCTTCATCATCGTCACCAGATCTGATACATCTCCGTCCACAGTTGGCCCCTTCATCTCTAATTCATGACTCGATTCATCTCTAATTCATGACTCGATTCATTTGCATATGGGTTTAGGAAATTTCGAGATTTGGGGTTTATAGTTAATTTGAAAAACAGCAGGGAGGAGGAATCATCAGAGTGATTAATGTTATGGCGTGTGGAAGTGGGATTTTGTGAGTAAGGTTTGATCAAAATTAGGGGATTAAGAGACCCTAATTTATTATGGGATGTGAAATTGGACGAAGTTAACAGAGATCATCCAAACAAACAAGGAGGAGAGGCCCAAACACAAAACCCCAAGAAGAGGCGAAAAACCCTCAACCTTAAATTCATAGTTTTCAGATGGGGTTTCGGTCGATTCATTTGGAGGAGGATTAGAGGTTGATGATACAAATCTCGATTTTCCATTAGGGTTTTGGAAATGAGAATGAGTACTGAGTGATTTGGGGGTTAAATTTGAGACAAAAAGCAGCCGGGAGGAGGAATAATCAGAGTGATTAATGTTATGGCGTGTGGGATTTTGTGAGATCAAATTTTGGGGATTAAAAGAGGCCAATTTCTTATGGGGTGTGAAATTGGAGGTAGTTAGTGATCTTTGGTGATGGAAAGAAAGAGATTGGCTCATGAAATTAGAGGAGAAGGAGGAGGAAAGCTTGCGATAAATTCTTGACGCCATCATCATCCAAACAAGAAGAAAATACCCCAAGATTTTATTGAAAATATATGCTACACATATATAATTACGAGTATTCCCAAGATTCTCTTTTTATTTCAGTTATTTTGAAGCATCGTCAATTTCATGTTCAACGTGGGAGGACCACAAATTATATTCCCAAAATTACTCTTTTTCAGTTATTTTATAACACCCCAATTTTATATATGAGACGTTAACGAGGGATGGCCACAGATTTCTCAACTGATAGAGCACTTTTAATACTTGGTCTTTTTCACCCAAAAAAAATAACAATACATCTATACATATATAAAGGGTTAATTGACCGAAATCCTCTTCTGGTTTGAAAATGTTGCGCGAAATCCCCCTGTGGTTTAAAAATTGCGTGAAATCCCTTTGTGGTTTAATAAATTATGTCTTGTAATTCTAGCATATCCAATTCAAAAAAATATGATTATTTGGATTTGAGATATTCAATACCAAATTGCTATTGTCGACAAACTGCTACAATTAGGATAGTTGGTCCGAATAAAGATATGCGTGGCAAATAATTTTGCAATTGTCGCAATCACCATTGTAGATTTTTTACGTGGCTAGAACCTACTTCAGTGACATGGATAAATGGTAGAAATGAAGTGACAATACCAAATGTAGAAGAGGATGTGGACTTGATGTAAAAAAAATATAACGAAGTGTTTTGAAACATATTTTATTAGTTTAAGCATTACTATTGTATTAGTGAATCAAAAGGAGTTTCCCACGACAAAAATCATAATATCTATGTGACATACTCTACAAAATATGCCCAAATCATCACATCACATGTTCAAAAAATTACTAAAGAGTCAAATGTCATGCTCTTGTAGAACACAAAAAGAAATAAAAATGTTGGCACCACAAACATTCCCCAAAAAGGCCCCTGGTTGTACCTTTTCATTTTTTCTTCTTGAATTTGCTAGTTTGAGATCCAGAAACAGAAGGTTGTGCTGAAGTTGTGTTTCTCTTGGTGGTTTTTTGTTGCTTTCTCGATTTTGGACTTTTTGGAGCTGTAATATTGCTTGGATTCTCAACATTTGATGCAATTGTGTTCTGAGAATTTTGCTGGAGCATCTATAAAATTCAACAAGTCTTTTTTAAGGGCTGATAATTAACAAGCTGAAATAATATTTATAAGATAAAAACAATGATTCTAGCAGTTAGGATATTCAAGCAGTCTTAACCAAAAACCCTAAAAAATATATAATCTTTAGTTAGTGTCGTGCGTAAATCACCTTGTCATGATAGATTGCCCATCCAAAATTATCACTGCTAGGCATATATTCTTCATCATTCTCAAAATTTGCACAATTGTCTTGTTGCACTTGAGGTTCTTGTACGTCCTGTTGTTGCTGAAACCCCTCTTGTTGAGTCGAAAGTGAGTGTCCCTCAACATCTACACTATATTCATCATCAAAATATAGTGGAATGGTGGGCAAGCCCTTATAGTCCTCCAAACACAATAACAAATCATCATTCGTCTTCAATATCACCAGGCCATTACTTAAATCTTTCCCAGGTTTGTTGCTATAAACTTTGACAGGTGTTGTTCTCCCATTAGCCTTGCTATACATATCAAGTAGATTTGAGTAGCACAATTTATCCCTATCATCACATGAAATACCCATTCTCCGGCCCCCAGAATATTTTATGGTTGGAAACCACACAATTTCACCTCCAATCCATACATCTAGCACCACACTGTTATCCATTGTATATTTTGTCCAATTCAAAAACCAATAAAAAATTACGTAACGTAATGAAAAAACAAAAGCACATCAAACAAGATGTATTAAATAAAAGCTAAATATTTAAATATAAAAGGCTAGATGCATAATATTGTAATACTAATTAATATAATTTCTAGCGGTAGTGCATTGGGGAATAAGCATATTTGTAAACTAATTAATCCATCACAATTTATGTCCGATAAATAAAGATTTTATTTTATATAAAATCATCATTAAGTAGATAAGAATAAGTATATTTGAATTAATCCATCACAGTTTTCATATCCTTTGTCGTACCTCAATGATTCATCAACCATAAGCCATTTAAAAATAGTTGACAATCTGGGAATTTGAACAATTCAATATATGAAGATTTAGTCAATTCAACTTTTTACTATATTTGGGGAATAAATTTTCAAACCTCGTCAATAAAAATCAAGGAACGATAGAATCAAGAACATAAACAAAAAAAAATTAAGATATGTAATTGTTTTCCACCCAAAAAAAATATTAGAATCAACTATTTAATTTTAAGATGCCCAAAACTTGAAGTAAAAACCCTAGACAATTTCGTGCCCCTTCAATATCTAACAACATCAAGTTAGTTTATTTAACATATCAAAATTCTAGTCGTGAGAAACACCAGTTTGGAAAACCAAAATTTGAAGTAGAAGATTAATAAAAAATAACGATTCAAAAAATGAGTTCTTCAATATCTTTTAATTTTTATTTTTTTTTAAAAGCGAACATACTGTGTAGATTTCCCTTCCAAATTGACGAAAAATTGAATTGTTTTCTTGTTTTAAGCTTCAATCATTCGAACCAGCAACTTCGATTTTGATAGATTTTGTTGAACGCGTGAGTTTTAGGGTTTTCTCTTTTCTCTCTAAATTTTTTTCCCAAATGCTAACACCACTGGTTGCAAAGGATATAACGGGAAATGATTTAAAAAAATAACGTTGTTAAGTCCATTTTGAAAAAGGGGAGAGTGTGTTTTATTTATTAAACCACGAGGGAATTTCGCGCAATTTCCAAACCACAGGGGGATTTCGCGCAACATTTTCAAACCACAAGGGAATTTCGCTCAATTAACCCCATATATAAAAAGAGAATAGTCTTCAAAAAAAATTGTTTCCGCCTATTCATTTTATTGTTCTCTAGGGCTGTTCACGGAATTTGGAGATTATTGAATCTGAACCGAAAGCTGAACCGAAAAAGAACCGAACCGAAAATAACAGTTGACTTTTTGACTTTTTCCGAACCGAACCGTACCGATTTTTTTTTGGATATGGACATGGATATTACTGAATTAACCGTACCGAAAAACCGAATGAAACCGCACCGAACCGTACCGGACCGAACTGAACCGAATAATCGATTTAAATATGCAATAAATTTAATTATTAATTTATTTTGTATTCATTAAATTGTATTATAGATTATTGATATCTATGTAATTTAATATTTGAATATATCACATGAATATTTTGGCGAGATATTAGAATATTTACTTCCTTATTTGTGATTTATAATTATCGAGAATCCTATAAAATTCTCAATTTGTAATTACGCATCCTTACTCTCTCTCACCAACTCATCGCTCTGTAGTTTGTACCTCTCGTCAATTTGGACTAACGAAAATTCATAATAAATTTTTAAATGTGTACTTTATTAGCCATGTTTTAAATACACTATTGATGGTGTCTTGGGTTATTTTATTATTTTTAATTAACTATTATCCTATCATGTAATATGTTTGAGTTTGAAGGGTAGATGAATGAATATGGTTGAAGAGGTATTGAATTCATGTGTATTTTGTGTAGATGCACAAATATTCTTAAGAAAATTGTGATTAAAAAGAAAAATGATGGGTGATAGAAAAAAAGGAGAAAAAGTAAAAAAAAAAAGTTTCTTTGATCCGTTTCGATCCGATTCCGTTATAATCGAAAATCTGTTCCGAATCGTACCGAAAAATTAAAAAATCGTACCGTTCTGAACCGAAGTTTTGGTATGGATACGGACACTCTAATTTAAAATAACCGAACTTTGGTACGGACACAAATAATTTTAAATATCCGTTTTGGTTCGTACTGTGAACAGCCCTATTGTTCTCCCTATTTTCTCTCTCTCTTCACTTTCCTTCACCTTAAATAATTTTGCAACAAGCTCAAAACTAATTTATAAACCTGAATTTAATATGTTAAATAAATGCAACAGACCCAAAACTAATTTACAAGCCCAAATATTTCCCTCTCTTATTTTCTCTTTCCACTTTTAATATATTTTCACTCCCATTTTCAACACCTTTCTTTCTCTCCCCACATTCTTTGATTAATTAATTAAATTACTATTTAATTTGAATGTATTTTTTATGGAGACGAGATCACGTTAGCGATCTTGATTAATTATAATAATGATTTAATTAAAAAATTAGTTTAATTAGAATTTTTAATTTATTAGATATAATTTATGTATATTATTTTTCGTGTTTATCTTTTAGCTTTCCACTCTTATTTATAGAGTTCATTTGTAAATATTTTACTCAGTTGTTTTATGAATTGAAAAATATTATTGAGAGATTTCTAATGTTCCTCTTTGTCGGTATACCAATGTTTGGAATCAACGGAGATTGAGAAGATTGTTGTTAGTTCACCCTTCTCCTTGCATCAATTTGAATTAATTTTTTTAATAATTTTATTTAATTATTTTGTATAAAATTAAATAAATAAATTCTATTTTACAAAGTGATATAGAATTTGAACTTAACTATGAACTCTGTTTTTGGTCTGTGATTTTTTTAAAGCTTCAATAATTTTTAAACACTCAAAAACAATATTTTTTAGGCTTTAGGTGTGTGCTGGTGTGTGTGAGATGTGAATTTGGGGTTTAGTGTGTGCATATAACAACTATAATAGATTATTACTAATGACTTGTGTATATGGGTGGCGGTATGTGTGTGATGTGAATTTGGTGTTAGTGTGTTAATAATTATTTGAATTTGGGGTTTAGTGCTTCTTTTATCTTTTGTGGTGTTTTGAAAGTGTTTTTAAGTGTAGGAATTCATGCAATTTTGGGTAAGATTTTAGTGTGAAAATTAATGGGTGTGAAGAGAATTGTATTGTTAGTTTTTGGATGTTTTTTGATTTTGAACAGTTGTGCAGAGTTTCTCCTGAACATGTTCAATTTTTGTGCAGAAATATATGGTATTTGTGCAGAAATTATATTTAACATGTTCAATTTTTTTGTTTGTTTTAAACTTTTTTTAACTTAATATGTGTTCAAGAATATTAGTTTCATTGATATTTATTGAAACTAGTATTTCACCCAAAAGATGTTCAGTCTCATTTATAATGTTATGTAATAAATTATAAATTTATAGAGCTTCAATTTAATTTAAAAAGTACTTTCATGATTCAAATATCAAGTGAATATTTATCTCACGTATGTCACACAAAATTATCTTTTAATATAATAATCTTATATATAATTTAAATAATATTGTGTCGTGAGAACAACAATTATAAAACCAATAAAATTAAAAGAAGATGCACTATTTTAAAATTATAAGGTTGATTAGAAAATTTTATATTGAGATTTTTATTAATTTAATGATTTATCATATCAGTTTTCTAAAATTAAAATTTATTTTTTTAATTTTATAGTGAGAATGTGTAGAGCAATGTTCTGGGTCGCTTGGTCACTGGTTCGACCAGTTGAACTGTTGTACAAAAATCGGATAACTCAAATATTTATTTTTAAATATATATTAATATAATATATACCATAATAAATAAAATCTCCTAAAAATATTCTATTTTAATTTGTTTTTGTTCTAATCTACTCCTTAATTATAGTTGTTATCTTGGAAACGTGATTGACTAAATCAATCTATATATGGTATTATCACGAATGATATCATCTATTCCACTTTTAGTGTTCCACTCTATGTTCCATATTGTGAATGTATGACAAGTAGAGATTAAAATATTATCCAAAGGTCCATCATAATCTTGGGTCCATGTGTTAAAGATCCAGGAAGTTGGACATATTTGAAACATGAGAAAATGACAAGGAGGAATTGAACATCCCGCTAAAATCCCGTTGGAAACCAAAATCATATAACATGAAAGTCTACTCTACTTTCATGTTCTTTTTCTTTATTTCCTTTTCATCTCATCATCATCAAAGATCAACAATTTTCATCCACGAATGGCAAAATCAAGTAAAAACATGATTGAAGAATTGACCATGTTCGTGAAACGTCTAATGGAGAAGGAATAGAGTGCAGGACTCAGATGCGTTCATGAGACGGTTGGTTTTTTTTTCTATTTTTTAATTATAAAAATTGTTTTCATCGGTTCAGTTCTAGCGGTTCAACCCGGTTTACTGCCGGTTCACACCGATTTATTTTGGAACCGTTGTAAGCCAAAAACCGGGTACTGCGGCAGGTTCCCAGCTAAATCGGTTGGACCGGCCAGTCCGATCCTATTTTAAAAACATCGGTGGAGAGTGAATTAGTGATGTTAAAAACGGGAGTGCAAAATTAAGGAGTGAATCCACTCGTGTGGATTTTTTTAATATTTATTACTAATGTAGAGGGCAGATATAACAAAATTGAGAAAATGAAAGGATTCTTTATAAGAGAGGATTAAAAAAATGATTAAAAGGGGAGCGATAGTCCTAAAAAAATAGAAATAAAGAGGGAGAAAGGAGTGGAGAAATGAGCGGGAACAGGTTTACTGGAGATTTTCTTGTTTTTTATATATTTATAGATTGAGTGTGTAAATATATTGTATTTTGTGAAAAAATTGAACTGAACATGTTCAATTTTTTTTATGATTTTTTGGCCCGAAGCAAGAAGGAGACGGAAAAATAAGAACGAATGGGCCCGAAAAAGCGGGGACCGACAAGCGAAGGGGCCCGAAAAAGTGGGGATCGACAAGTGAAGGGGGCTAAAAAAAGAGACCCAAAAAAACGAAAGGCCCGAAAAAGAGGCCCCAAAAATAGGAAGAGATTTTGGGGAGAAAATGTGATTCAAAATGTTTAAAGGATTCAAAATATAGAAAAAGGGTATTATAGGCTCTTTGTAGCTAGAAGTAATCTTCTAAATAGTGTGTGTAGTTTTTAGATATATGCACTACAAAATTGTAGCTACTAGTAAATTACCCATTTCAATTATATCATCTGGGTAGAAAGCCCAACAAGTGAACAATTTAGATATGTGTATGATTCTTTTGGCTCTAATACCATAAAAGAATGTCATCTCATCTAAAAGTTGTGTAATATTAATTTCCTTAACAATTACTCCCTCCGTCCCAATCTTTAAGACAATTTTTGCCATTTTTTTGTCCCAATCTTTAAGGCATATTTTCTAAAATGAAAATACACTTTATCACTTTATCACATAAAATACTAATAAACAACTCTTTCTACCCCCAACTATCCATCACTTTATCACATAAAATACTAATAAACAATTATTTCTACCTCCAACACTTTATCACTATTCCCATAAATTCTTATGAACAGTCAAATTGACTTAAAGAATGGGACGGAGGTAGACCATTGAGTACAGATAACGACATATATTATGCAAATGAAAATGACTACCCAAAAATTGTCTTATAAGAATTGGAGGGTAGTATTACATCAGTATCAGATTCTAGACGCAAAAATTTTATACAATTTAGATTAGTAAAAAGTTATAGAGTTACATCTCCATGAATTTTGTAATAAGTAATACAAGTATTTAATATTCACATAATACACATTGCGAGGCTCACAAAATTTCCAGCATGTATATCACAATATATGCTATTTCACTGACTTTGATCTTCTAGTGTTGAGTGAAATCAAATTTTAGGTAAAGGTTTATGGAGGCTCCTTAGCACTTCATCTAATGTGCAGATTGTAAAGAAATAATGCTGCAGCATCTGTCATGACTTTGCAAAGTTGTGGCTTATTCTACTTCGAAATTTTTATATGTTATTTTAAACTTGATAATTAGACAGATAGATCCGCCTTAAAACAGTAAATCTCTTAACGAGATTCTTTTTTTTATCAGTAAGGGCAAAATATTATTGATAAAGAGAAAAACAAGAACAGGTTACAGAGATTTAACAATCTAAGATCATTCTTGGATTAGCAAGCAAGTCCGTTATTACATTTGAAATCTCTACTCTTATTTAATGTCCGTCCAGATTCTCACAATATGATCTTGTGTTATTTACCCCTATCCTCATTAACAACATTATGAAAAATCAAAATCTCGAAAACATTAAGGTCAGATAACTAACACACCGGATTCAGATTACACGACATGGCCTATGTTATCGACAGTAGCACAACTATCGTGATATCCACAACAAACCAAACTAATGCAAATGGACTGTCAAATTTCCCATGGTTGGTCATAATGTAAGCCTGAGCTTTCAATTTCATTGACAAGGCACTAGTAACTAGTTTCAGTACTTCCAAATGGATTCACATTCTTCAGAGTATGCATATCTCACAAATCCACTAAAAGTATTCACCTCTTTTACAATTCATAAAGCCGCAAACTTAAATTTAGGATCAATTGAAACTTATGCATAAGCATCTTAATTTTTTACCTATGCACTTAAAAATTCATGCTTCAAGAAAATCCTCTTGATAATCAAGTAAAATATTGAAACAAGCACTAGTATAACTCAGAACATGCTAAAATTGGCATCCAGATGGGCTAATTATTTATTTCAAACTCCATAATCAATGCTATTAAACATAACTTCCCAACACCCTTATCTTATTTTTAAAAAAAAATGCTACCTATGCACTTAAAAAATCATGCTTCAAGAAAATATCAAATACACGATTGAAACATACACTAATATAACTCAGAACATGCTAAAAATTGGCATCCAGATTGACAAAATATCTCTTTAAAACTCCATAATCAATACTAAAAATAACTTGCCAACAAAATCCTTGAGCAAAATAAAGCAAGTCTAACTAACAAGTAACAAATACCAGAGTTAAATCATCTAGATACCACAATGTATATCAAACCAACAGATGCACCAGCAATGCACAAATAAGAAACCCCAAGAACACGCACGAAAAACGTATTCAAATTCTTGGTAACCTGAAGAGTGAGGGTCATGATCTGCAACCTCCCCTGTTCCTCCATTTTCTTGAAAAAGTACATCGGCTTCAAAGCTCTTCTCATCATGAAAGCCAGCGAGAATGGGAGCCCAAAAGCCAGCAATCCCTGAATTGATACCTCCGAAATGGGCGAATTTCGTGTAGTGTAGGAAATCCAAGCTCCCAAACCGAGATGCACTAGCCCTAATCCAGCTAAAACCTTGCTTAAACTATAAACACTCTTCATCATCCTATCCAAAACTTCACGCGTCTCATTGGCTAACGCTGATAGATCTCGGTCCACAGTTGGCCACGTGATTTCTTGGTGCCTGAATTCGTGATTTGGGGTCGGATTTTCAGATGGGGTTTCGGGGGTTTCGCTCTTTGATGACGATTGATTAGGGTTAGAGGTGGATAGAAATCTGGGATTTCGGTGAATTGCATATGGGTTTTGGGAATTTCGAGGGTTTAGCAGGGAGTGAGAATGAGTGAGTGATTTGGGGGTTAAATTTGCGCGTCCGTTAACAAGAAGATAGGAATAATCAGGGCGTGTGGGAGTGGGGTTTTGTGAGTGAGGTTTGATCAAAATTTGGGCGAAAGGGGAATCAAGAGAGGCCAATTTTTTATGGGATGTGAAATTGGAGGAAGTTAGTGATCTTTGGTGATGGAAAGAGGAGATAAGAGACTGGCTCATGAAACTGCAGGAAAGCTTGCGGTAAACTCTTGACGCCATTGGCGATCGTGGAAACAAGCCGGCTATTGTTTTTAGGGAACTTGAAAAAATTTCAAATGTTAATCTGAGCTACACTATGAAATGAATGCCCTTTTTAAAAGCGAAAGAGATCTTTATAATTATATAATTTATTTACATTAATTTAAAAATAAAAGATTCCAATTAAGATATAGTGGGTCTTCTGTGCACCAAGACCCATTAAGAAAATAAGACCTTACCATTGGTGAAAATGATGATTCATAATAAAAATGGGTGCACTCGGGTATAGGAATGTAACCCATTAAGAAAATAAGACCTTACCATTGGTGAAAAGAATGATTCATAATAAAAAATGGGTGGGGTCAAAGTGAGTGCACGAATGTAGAGTTTGTGCACCAAGTGTATATGAGAGCTTGCCAATAAAAAATTTGTTGACATTCCGTTTTTAATTTAATCGAAAAGTAGAATGAGTTGAATTAAGTGTGTTGTTAATTTGCACGAATACTAGGTGTAGGTGCGTACAATTTTTTATAAAAGTGTTTTTTGTTTATTGAATGAATATTTTTTATAAAGGTGTTTGTTGTTTATTAAATGAATATTTTATAACAAATCTTAATATACAAAATCACTTTTCATTCAACATACAGCTTTAAGAAAGTGATTTTCATACCTACTAGTTTTTGCACCAACCTTGTATCATATCCTTCCATAAACACGCAAGTTTTCAACATGTGACCTATGGGCTTAAAACTGCGAACATGCATATTATGGAAACGAGCAAACATCACAAAAAGAAACAGACACAAGAACCGAATAAGAATCCAAGAGATTGACTGCTGTAATCCAAATGAACCTCAACTAGATTAATCTTAATAAAATGATACTTTTACCACAACATTTAAAACAAGAACAACTTTCTGAAGAAAAGTACAATTACAATCTATTTAGTCAAAATCCATTTCTTTCATGGAAAAGACAGAATTAGCCACGCATCTCAGCCATATACAAAAGAACCCTAATACAAGTAATAACTTTTAATGAGCACCAAAAGTTATTACCCTCTATGCACCTCGCCTCTTTTTGAATCTCTCGCGGGCACCTAAATGTCCATCATCCTCTGTTCTTTCTTTAGTATTCGTTTCATTATCTTCATCCCCATTTTCACCAGCCTCTTCGTCTCTTTTTCGTACCAACCCTCCAAATACAGCTGCTGGGACTTCTTTCTGCGCTATCTCAACCTTATCCTCATCATCTTCAGATTCGCTATCTTCTGGAAGTTCTATATCCTCCCTATTTGCTGTTGTCTCTCCTCCATTCTGCTGCAACCCAGCACTCACAAATCCTAATCGTCTGCCTGTATCTTTCGTTGTGGGGTCGTTGGCAGGGGGGAGTAATTGCCTTTCCAGGACAGCCATTTCATCGTCAGCCACACCAGCTTTCTTGAGAACATCCTTAGCTTCTTCAAGAGTCTGCATCTGATCCTTTTGCATCAAGTACTCCGGTAAAATAAAGTGCGTCTGGAGAAAAATGGGAATAGGTTAGGTACAATGTATAACCGAGAGAGACGAACAGAAACAAGGTGAGACGTAAACTAAACACTAGTTTCTGGGAGAGCAAAGTAAGAAGCACTTCCTCTGACCCATATAATTGTCTTTCTAGAGAAGAATCTTTTTACCCAAAATAGTTGTGCTTTTGGTCAATCTATGAGAATTAAATATCATATTCCAACGTTGTCCTTCTACTTGTTTTTTGTGATAGAATGCATTAACTAAGCAAATTTACTCCATGTAGGTAACAAAAGGGCAAAAATGTATACACATATATTTATAGTTACTTAACGACTTTCTTAATTCGTGTGAAACATCCTTAAGGTGATGTTTGTTTGGGTTTCAAGAGACTTCTAAAAACCGGTTTTTTTCATTTTAGGGGATTTTGAAATCCTGATAACTAGTAAAGTGTGTGTTTGTTTTGGATTTTCTAGTAGGGTGAGATTTAACTTTAGATCAAATCAACGTGTAAGAGTGAATGAAATAGTATTTATATTATTGTTGAGTGTGATTGTAATGATTGGATGATGTGAAAAATGATTTAAATATATTAAAGCCTAGTAGAGAGAATTGACTGTGTTGTGAAGTGGGACTGTGAGAGTAGGTTTATTGGTGTCATAATGGTGGTTTTTTAAATCGGTTTTCAAAATCTCAAACTAGAACTGGTTTTAAATTTGAAAACCCAAATCCTGGTTTTTAACACCCAAAACAAACATCAACTAAACAACAATTAAAATGGGTCAGAGGGAGTATATGATTACCTGGCTATAACTAGCAGAAACACTTCTCTTTATACGGAGCATTTCTCTGAAGGTGTCTTCATTTCCATGCTGCACCTCGAACTCATGCCACTTGTTCCAGAAATCGGGATCAGATCGCGGGTCAGCAAACTGGGAAGCATGCTTATACAACGCACGACTACGATCGATTTCACCAAGGCTCTTCTCAAGTTCCGCATACTTGAAGCACATGACCTTGACATCCTTATCTGGAAGTCCCGACTCAATGGCATTCTCGTAAATCTGTCGAGTTTTCGGTACACCGAATATCTCAGCTGCCCGGGCAATGTATATTTCGTACATGCCCAACTTCTCATTGGGTGGGAGTGCCTTTGTTGCCTGATCATATACCTCCATTGCTCTTTTAGCCAGACCATAGTCTTCCTCTAGCTTAGCATATTGAAGAAAGATAGGTTTCACAGCTTCTGCAGGAGCCTAATCAAAGGAAGAAGAAATGATATATTAAGTAAGTGACTGATATGCAACGATTAATCTTATGGATCCAGCTTTCTCATAAAGTGACTGAACAAAACATCACTGTGTATGCAAATTAAGTTTCTGCTCTAGATAACATGTGCTAGGTCTTAACATAGATACACCAAATGATAAGGGCAAGAAGCACAATAACAGTGCGGTCCAAGTCTATTGAATGATAAGTCAACATAAGCATTTTGTAACCTTTCAAAAGCAAAATTGTAGGTCAACTTATGATTGAATCATAACCATTTTTCAATAAGATTTTCCTCCCCAAACCATAAGATAATAGAGATTTCCTTCAAGTTTGTGGTCAGTCCGACTTAACCATAAGAGCCCCTACATTGAATATTTGGATCTTTACTCAACGACCTGCTGGTTATAATAACTGATAATCAAATAAATTGCATAAGAGCAGGAAAAAAAACCTATAGGTCACAAATCTACACATACAATTATAATTCAAGAAAATAGCATAAAACACTAACATACCGCTTTAACTGCATTTTCAAATAATTCTCGAGCTCGTTCCAGCTTTGACTTCCCATATCTCTTAACAAACTTGGAAAGATACGAGACCCAGATATCCTTAACGTGGGGGTATTTGAATATCTTCACACCTCTCTCATAAACTCTAAAAGAATCTTCAAAGTACTTGTTATCCTGGACGATGGAACAAGAAAACTTAATACAGACTAGCCAATTATGGAGAATCAAGGGTAAGAGAGAGGAAAGAATCCCACTTACTTCCAAAAGCATAGCATAGTTTATTATGATTTGGGGAGTGGCTATTCGCAAATCCAATATTCTTTCATAAACTTTTCGTGTAGATTCCAGGGTGCCCAGGCTTTCCTCTAAATCAACATAAAACGTCCAAAGCCTAAGGGATTTATGAAGCTTCATTTGCACTGGTTCATTGCCATCAGCAGCCACTACAAAAGGATAAGAAGACAGAGTTCAAGTTCAAACTTACCAAACTTATCAACTTTGCTCCCACAACATCATTAATTGATAGCAAGCATATGAAAAACAAGAATTCTCACTCCAGTGTTCAAAATTAAAGATTTCTGAACGCACTTTTTTTTCACAATTAATAGGCTGCTCCTTCATGCTCTCAATTAATATAGGCTTCAAGTTGAATGAAATTGCTAAAAAGGTCTCTGGCCATGCATTGGAGAAAGATTTTCTTTGAAGAGCTTATGTCGCATATGTTAGTATGTAAGCTAATTTTGTAACACTGTCTTCTTTTTCTAAAACAGTAACTTGAAACTACTTGCACAAATCATCTTCATTGAACAAAGTTTTTGTTTACCATCTTTCTAGAGGAAATAACTACTATCAATTTTTGTGATGCAAAACTCACTAGAAGTAAAACATTGAGACAGGATAAGAACAAAAACTCACAGTAT
Organism: Stenogyne calaminthoides; assembly: GCA_037126765.1. Taxonomy (NCBI): domain Eukaryota; kingdom Viridiplantae; phylum Streptophyta; class Magnoliopsida; order Lamiales; family Lamiaceae; genus Stenogyne; species Stenogyne calaminthoides. The sequence continues at coordinate 34,043,326 of JBBCBC010000023.1, read as the reverse complement.
ATTAGTATAAAAGATAATCCAAACAATCAAACACTAATGCCAATGATGAGAACTTTCAGCAGGCAAGACATTAAGCCCAAACCATGTTTATTTCAAAATTAAATGCTCTGTTAAAAAATGTTGGGAAATTAATATTTGCTAATTCCTATGCCCTCATGTGAAAGATAATTATTAATATAGATATTCATAGCAAAAGGTGCATTTCAATAATACACAAGGCCTACTTAATCATGGTATGCAAATAGGTATTCTACTTGCATCATTACAGGGTGCCATGGTCAGTGCTCTATTTCCCATCTTAACTTTATCCGATAAATAATTTTTTCCACTAAAATGAAAGAAATCAAAGCTATAATAATATTGAGCAAAAAGAAAATACAAATACTTCAAGTGATGAAATATACCTCTCCTCTTGACCTCAGCTGATGGTTCTGCGGTAGCGCGACACATTAGTTCCAATGCACCCTTGAAATTTTTGTGCCTGAGCTCCATCTCTGCCCATTCACACCAAACACTGGCTAGATGGTCCAAAATCTTATAGTTCACCTGCACTGCTTTGTCAAATATCACCCGTGCATTTGACACATCTTTGTGGCTCTCATATAACTTAGCAAATGCAACCCACAAAGTATGTGGTTTCCCCACAGCCTTCATAGGATCCACTGTCCTCACAGCTTCTGTGTAAGTTAAAATTTGTTTAGTGGGATTCCCTTCAAAGAGCTTAACTCTCCGATGCCACTGCTCTACATTGTGAGGATTCTGTCTTAAAAGCACGCTGTTAGCCAACTCTGGCCTCCTATCCATCAAATATTCCAACCTTGCCAACCTCAAATCCACATCCTTGTCATCCTTCAGCCAAAACTTGTCAATCCTCTTCCTCAGCTTCTCAATATCCAACCTATCATCCACCTCTTCTTCCTCCTCCGGCTCCTCTTCGTTCCCCTCGCCATCCTCTTCATCACTATCATCCATACTTTCCATTTTGATAGACAGCATACTCTCCTCAAACTGAGAATACGCATCAAATATCACACTAAAATCCCTCACAGTAACAACTGTAGTCATCCCTTCCTCAAAAATATCCCTAGCCTTTTCAAGCAAACCTCTCCTTATGTAATAATCGGCCAGAGATGTCCACAGCCTCCCAACCTCATCCGTGAACTTCCGAATCCCACCTCTAATTATGGCATCAACATTCAATCCTGAAATTTCACTAGCATGTTGGGTCAACAAATCACACAATTCCAACCACAATCTGTGCTTCGTCTTCCCCTTTATAGAGTAAAACCTATCATCATTCAAAACCCCTGCCAGCCTCTCGGCGGTTTCCTGCCACAACTCCGAATTAACCAAAAACTCAATAAAATCCTCGATGTGACTAGGGTCATACTTCAAGTACCTCCTATACACTCTCAATGAGGTCTCAATCGGAACCCCCTTCTGCGACACAAAAACCAAATAATATTCCCAAATCCTATCGTGCTGTGTAACCGGGAGAGCGCACAATGCACGATCAAAAGTGTGGCGCGTCTTGGTAACCAGCTTCTGCTTAGTCAGTGACTGCAGATACATGATCCAAATCCGCGGCATCTTGTGCATCGTGGCTAGGGCTCGTTCGAACGTGTTGTTCAGTGATTGGTATTGCGAGTGAGTAATCGGCAAATTCCTCACAATCTCGAGACGCTCGCGCAAATACGCGTGCCAGAGCTTGTAGCTACCAGGCAAGGCCTTGAGAGAGCGCTCATAAATTATTGAGCGTTTTTTGAATGGGGCATCGCTCCGAGCAATCAAATAACGCCACCAAAGCTTGAGGTTGTTCGGATTCCTCAGAACTTCTTCCTCATAGAGAAAATCTTCTTCGGTGGGATATAAATCTTGAGAAATCGTCGTCGCAATCGTCGTCGCAATCGTCGTCGTCATGATGGGAAACGAGGGCTCCAACGGAGAATTATTCTCAGATTAGAAGACAAAGGTAGAACCGCAGAACCTAGGGTTTACAACAAGACGAGTTCAGTGAGTTCTACATCTATATAAAAGGTCAATAATACCCTTGTTTGTTAGGATTAAATAAAATAAGCACAAAATATGTAAATAAACCAGAAATTCAGCTTGAATCAGTTAATCAACATAAGATCCCATTACAGTAATAAAGTATAGACAAAAACTCAGATATTGTAATATCAGTGATATGTCGAGAATTGAGTTGTTTTTTTTTTTTTTTCTCGTCGTGGAAACCGGGTTTTAGGGGGATTTGTTGGTGGGTCAATAGAACTTCTTCATATTCTTCCTTCCAGCCTTGCGGACGCTGATCGGGTTTTCCTCTTCTTCCTCTTCTCTTCTGGCGAATCTCATGGGTTTTCTTCTTCCTCATTCATGCCCTAATTTTCTTTTTTGCTCCGATTATTGGATGAAATAAGATTGTTCAATTTGAATTTTGGTATGAATTATCGCGAGAAGAAGAGAATATGTAATGTGGTGTTTGGATTACCCCTCAATACAAAGTGTGTGATGAAATTGAGATCCTTCGCACTCTTTTTTCACGCAGATTCAGAATCAGAACCGGAGATTTTTTTTTAAGCGTTTACCTTGGTTTTTGTTCATGTAAGTAACACTCTTTTGCTTTCATAGGGTAATACTTTCTTTTGTTCATGTAGTAACACATCAAGTTGTTATGTAAATCTGTAATTTTGGATTTGGGGATTTCTTTTTCGCGTTTGTTACGGTTTTTGTTTATGTGGTAACACGTTTTTTTTTCATATAGTAACACTTTTTGTTCATGTAGTAACACATGTTTTTATAGTAATATGTAACAATGTTCATATATCGTCGTAATACTATGTGAATACTCATGTGTTATCATATGAACAATAATGTGTTACCTTGTGACCCGTGTTACCTTATGATAAATCTGTAATTTTATACTAATGATTTTTTTCGCGTTTGTACTGGTTTTTGTTCATGTAGTAACACCCTTTTGCTCATAGGGTAACACTCTTTTGTTCATGTAGTAACACATCAAGTTGTTATGTAAATCTGTAATTTTGGACTGGAGATTTATTTTCGCGTTTGTTCTGGTTTTGTTTATGTGGTAACACGTTTTTCTTCATATGGTAACACTTTTTGTTCATGTAGTAACACATGTTTTCACACAAAAATTTGACAAAAATAAAAATAAAAATTATGTGTACAGTAAGAATCGAACCTGCGACCAAATTCATTAGCAACAACCCTGAACCACTAGGCTACAACACATATTTGATAGAGATATTCTTCTATAAATACATATCTTGCCAACCCGAACCCACTACCCCACGCCCGCCTCGAGGCCCGACCACGCCATACGACCCGCGAAATTTAGGCAACTTTTGTCTTATTTATGTTGTATTGCACATAACATTAGTGTGCAATATTTCACACAATACTTTCTTTAAAGTACAACCTCTATAAATTAATAACCTCTCTAAAATAATATTTTTCTCCAGTCTCGACTTGGGCCCAAGCTTAAATTAATAATTTCAATAAATTAATAAGATAATAATTTTTTTAAGACCCCTATATAATACAAGGTCCCATCAACATCATAAATTAATGATCTCATAAAATTACAAAGATAACTAAGATAACTTAGTAAAATATAACTCTAGTGTTTATTGTTTTCTATTGAAATTCAAATCAAAATGAATCTCATATCTCACTTTTCTATATATATATATATAAGTATTTATTATTTAACATACATATGAATCTTAAACAATAAATAATTAGATGATTCAAGTTCTTATTGAACATATGTATGAATCTTAAAATATTAATTTAATAATATGAATCTTTTTTTTTGACAGGAATATAATATGAATCTTAAACATTAAATAATTAGATGATTCAAGTTCTTATTGAACATACGTATGAATTTTAAACATTAAATAAAATGATTCAAGTTCCTAACATTTAATACTCATTAATATCTCTATATAATTAAATTTAAATTCATGAATTCTGATGTAATTAATTTAAATTAAATGAATATAGAATACCCCTCTCAATTAATAAATTATTAATTTATTAATTAATTAATACCTCTCTAAAATTAATATTTTTTTCGGTCTCAATTGTATTAATTTATCTAGGTTATATTGTACCTTTAAATTTCGAATTCTCCTTATTTTTCTCCTTGAATGACCCTTCAACAATGTCTCCACTATAAGATGATGTATGCAATATTTAAAAGATGATTATAAATTACCCCTTTATATACAGTTTTTTTTTTACAGCAACCCTTTATATAGAGTTAAAAGAGTAAAAATCTTGTAAAACGAATATGGAATTTTTCTGGGAAAGGCGGTTGTGTTTAGGAATATCCTGCGTTAAAAAGTATTTCCAAAAACAATTATTTTATGAGGTACACTTGTGTGAGACGTTCTCACAGTGAAACGGGACATAAATTAGGCATTAGTGTTTTAACTCTTTGAAGAATGTGATTTGTGCTAAGTTATACCTCATCTCATGTATATGACCGTCTCATATGAATTTTTATTTTTTTTATATGTGGATATTAATTGCGTGAGACCCATTCCGAAGTCTTTTTTATATATATATTACTATTATATAAAAAAACTACGAAATACGTATGTTTTAAAATTTGTTATCAAATGTATATGGCAATCTGTCGTTATAAATTAAAATTGTTACGTACGTGAACTGATGAATGTCACTTGGCAATTCCTTTTGTGATATTCAATTTTAGTGTAAAACTAGCACATAACTCGCGTAGAATGTAAAATATTTTTTTTATTAATTTTAATTAAAATATTTTTAATATTTAATTTAATTAAGGTAAAAATATATATAGATATAATTTTTATATTTTAATATTATTTATAATTTATGCATATTTTTTTTTTCATTTCTTGTTTTAAATTACTCACTCCTTTTAGTTTAATGATTTCGAAATTCTATGAATTTAAAAATCCTGATGAATAGTAAAAGTACGTGTTCGTTTTGAGATTTTGATAGAGTGTGATTATGCTTTATGTCAAATTAATATGTAATAGTGATTAATGTTGTATTATTATATTATATTCAGTGAGAGAAGAGTAAGCGAGAGAATAAGTGGGTGGAAAAAAAAGAGTGATATGATTGTATTGAATTTTGTAAAAATAGGTGTATAAATATATTTTATAGGGATTAAGTTTTTTATAGTCCTGTAACTTTGCATCGTTTTGAAATTGGTCCCGTATGTTTTGAATTTTTTATTTTGGTCATGTAAGTTTTTAAATTTTTTTAAATTGTTCATTTCACCTGCTTAGCAGGTCACCAGTCAGATAACAATCATCTATGTAATTATTTTATTTTTTATTTTAATTTCGAAATACTATCTAAACTTTTTTAATCCTAATAATTTTATGTCGGGATTTTTTGCGTATTTTTTAGGCATGAATAGTGATTTTTTGCGTATTTTGATTTTTTTTTTTTTTTTTTTAGACCCAATAAATTGACCTGATTTGCTTTGTCTTTTAATGTATAAATTGTTATTAAACCCGATCAAAAATCTGGCTAAGATTATTATGATTAAAAAAATTCAAGTAACGCTTCGAAATTAAAGGGAATAACAAAATAATTACATATGTAGCGGTTACCTGCTTGGTAACCTGTTGTAGCAGGTGAAAATGACCAATTTTAATTTTTTTAGAAACTTACAGGACCAGACATGCTCAAATCGAATCGGAACCGGCGGTTCAAAACCGAAACACGGCTCATTGTTCGATTTCGAACCGAACCGAAACCGTAAAACCCACGGTTCGGTTCCGGTTCTAGAAAAAAAATCGAAACCGCCGGCCGGCTCAAACCGAAAACCAGAAACCGCCTCCAATTTGAAAAAAAAAAAAAAATAGCCGTTGAGAGATCCATCGGCCCAGATTAAAGAGTCGTTGAGATCCAACGACTGAGATTAGATAGCCATTACTGGAACCGCCGGTTCGAACCGTGGAACCGCCGGTTCGAACTTCGTCCGTTTTTTTTTTTATTATTTATTAATTTTTCAAAATTTCATCTATAAATACCACCTCATTCCACTCCAAAATTCACCCCAAAGTGATTCAACTCATTACTTTCTTCTCATCTCTCTCAACTCAACTCTCACTCAATTCTCAAAGTTTATTAGTTACATATTATTTACATTACTTACATATAATATACACTACACTATAATTTATATATTAGTATATTACACTAAACTATATATTATACTACACTACATTACATATTATACTACACTATATATTACACTATACTACATATTAGTATATTACACTACACTATATATTATTTACACATACACTTACATATTATGGCAAGCCATCAAAGCAACAAGGGTAAGGGTAAAGGCAAAGCTTCTTCCACCTCTTTCGTTCGCCTTCCACAACCACCGCCATCGGCACCGATCGAGTGGAGTTTAGATGATATTGAGGCCACACTTGGTCCCGGTTATGAGAATCCTCTTGAAGATGATGATATACCACGAGGTCCACGACGTCCTACTCAAGAAAGTCAAAACCACCCAACCGACTCTAATGCCGAGCCAACTCCAACCCCAACTCCAAGTCGAGCTCAACTTAAGTCGGATATTTTTGCACGTCACTTTAGTAAAGTGATCAACGAGGATGGTACTATTAAAGTTCATTGCAACTATTGTGAGAAAATATATTCTTTTGTCAAAGGAGGGGGATATGGGACATTCGAGAAGCATTTGAAAAAAATTCACCCGGATAGAGTTGGAAATAGTTCAAACCAAGCACAACTTCGTGGATTTACGTCAACCGGTGGCGGTGGTGGAGTTCAAGGCGAGGTAAGTAACCCCACTTCTCTATTTACATTTGATCAAATGAAATATAGAAAATTGTTAGCTAAATTTATGTGCACACAACACCTTCCTTTTCAATTTGCCGATAATCCCTTTTGGAATGATTTTGTTAACCTTGGTCTTCAACCCGCGGCAAAAAAAGTTTCACGTCATACTACTACTCGTGATGTTGCTAAAGTTATTTATGAGTATAAATATGCTTTGATTAATCTATTTGCCGATTTAAATGTTAAAGTTTGTATATGTGCGGATATTTGGAGTGATAATTTTCAAAAGCATAGTTATATAGGAGTTACATGCACTTGGATTGATGATTCGTGGACTCTTAACAAAAGATTGATTGCTTATAGAGATTTTGATACGGAACACAATGCCGTTAATATTAGAGATAAATTGTATGATATTTTAAATGAGTATGCTCTTACTAAAAAAATATTTTCTATTGGTTTTGATAATGCTAGTGCAAATACGGCTACTATTGAAGATTTTACAAATATTTGTCAACCATATCTTGGTGGAAAAAAATTTCATGTTAGATGTATGTGTCATATTTTTAATTTATGTGTTCAAGATGATTTAGATGCTTTGAAAGAACAAGTTGGTCCTATTAGATCCGCTATTTATTATATGTCGAGACATTCAAAATTGTTGAAAAAATGGAAAGTTTTTTGTAGAACATACAATATGCATCCCAAAAAAAATTCTCTTGATGTGTCAACTCGTTGGAATTCCACGTATAAATTGTTAAAGGAGTCTATGGATTATAAAGACGCTTTATGTACATTTTTTACTCAAGAAAATTGTGGTATTCGTTTATATCCTCAATATTGGGATTCATGCACTTCTTTGTGTAAAATTTTGGGAATTTTTAATGATTCCACAAAAACGTTATCCGGTGTTTATTATCCTACTAGTAATTTAGCGCTTGATTATTGTATTAAAGTTGCTCATGTGTTAAATGAAAATATTACAAATCCTTTATTAAGTGGTGCTACTTTTTCTATGATGCAAAAATGGAAAAAATATTTTACAAATATTCCCGATCTATTGTTGGTTGCTAAAGTGTTTGATCCTAGAGTAAGATTGGATGGATTAATAATGTTGTTAAATATGTATTATAATTATTTATTTCCTAATAGACATATGGTCATGGATGAAGATGATGTATATCCTAATCCGGAAGAGATTGGTAATCGGATTAAAGTTATTTTAATGTCTTTATTTAGAGAATATAGTGGTCCCGATTTTGAAGCAAATTTTGGTGGTGACTCTTCTATGAGTCAAGATGAAGATATATTAACGGGTTTTTATGATGAGCGTTCTCAAAAACGCCCAAGGTCTACTTCTAACCCTTATTACGAACTTGATCATTTTTTATCCTCTACATTTGTTCGGCTTGATGAAGATGAAGCAACACTATTTTTAATATGCTAAAGTGGTGGTCGAGGGTGAAAAATACCTATCCAATATTGTCAATGCTAGCAAGAGAAATTTTTGCATCTCCCGCCTCAACCGTTGCCGTTGAACAAGCTTTTAGTTTGGGAGGCTACACTTTGGATGCAACGAGATCGAATATGACCGTTGAAAACGTGGAAAACCAATGCTTGCTTGATGATTGGGTAAGAGCCGAAAAGAGAAGTCAAGAATTAATTGATAATGATGATCAAGATAGCTCCGAAGAAACTACCACCGGAAGTGATGCATGAAGAATCGAATCGATCCAAATCAACGAGGTAAGTTTGAGGTAAGAGAACTACGTGGACTTTGATTCCTATTTGGATACGTAGGCAACTTAATTTTAAGTTTCAAACTTAGAATTTCTAAGTTATTTCTTAAATTTAAGCTCAAGTCCAATTTCTTTAAATCCCCCCCTCCCCCAAATTTATTTTGTAAAGTTTAAAATTTTAAGTTGTAATTGTAATTACTAATTCGATATAGTTCACTTTGTAATTTGTAAATTTGTAATAGTTCAATTAATTTGTAATAGTAGATTACTAGCTTATTTTAAGTTAGAATTACTAATTTGTAATAGTTCAATTACTTTGTAATAGCTACTAATTTGTAATAGTTAAATTATTAATGTAATCTTCAATTTAAATTCTCATATTAACAATAACAATGTCCAATTTCATGATCTATCTATACATTCCTTCAAATTTTAGATCGAAAAAATTAAAAAACACAAGAAAAAATATATGAAAAAAAAAGAAAAAAAAACGGCCGAACCGAAACCGCCTTGGCCACGGTTCAGTTCCGGTTCACCCTCCCAGAATTTTGGAACCGCCGGTTCGGAACCTGAACCGGCAGTTCCGGAACCGTGAGCATGTCTATACAGGATCAATTTCAAAAATTTTAAAAACTTACAGGACCAAAATTAAAAAGTCAAAACGTACGGGACCAATTTCAAAATGAAGCAAAGTTACAGGACTATAAAAAATTTAATCCCTATTTTATAGAAGTAAATTTAAAAATTGGACGTGGGAATCTCCAACTAATATATAACCTGGATTGCAAAGTTTTAAGTTCATTCAAATGAGTTTCGAAACAAACATACACTGAGTTACCTAGTTTATAAATAGTGAGTCTAGCGAGTTAAAATTCTACACCTAGATAAAAATTTCTCACAATAATAACCTTATTAATCTATTAATTAATTTTAATATATAAAAATAATATATTCTACCAATAACATAAATATAATTTTCCCATAAAAAAAATAATATTATATCTATTAAATTATGCATTAATAAATAAGGAGCATTATTAGTGTAAGACGGTATCATAGTGAGAACGAGTATAATTTGGGTATATGACGCTTTAACATTTTGAGATAAATGAATTTTAATTTTTACTCCCTCCGTTCCATTTTAATTTGCACACTTATTTTTTTATCGTGTTTTAGTGAGCGAGTTGTTTATTAGTATTTGAATTGATAAAATGACTTTTAAAGAGGGGTATGATAAATATATCTCTCCTCTATTATATATCTTTTTAAAAATTACTTTATCATTTCAAATACTAATAAAAAAACTCGCTCGCTAAAATACGAGAAAATATTAAATGTGAAGCTTCAAATGAGACGGAGGGAGTAATTCATATGAAGATTGTTTCGTACCAATTTTGCCATTAATAAAACTTGACATGAACTTGAGACCGCAACGAGAGTTATCACATCACATTATATTACATATGTCGAATGTGTGATATGTGCATTAAATTGCAATATGTAAAATTATTTGTGGATTAAATTGTAAATTTTAAAAATTATAATTAACAATTCTTAAATGGTCGTAATTTTTTATGTATTTAACCCTAAAAATTGAAATCAACGCTCTTTGTTGATCTAAAGTACTTTAACACCATTAAAGGGATGTTTTGAAATAGTACAAAACAGCTTTCAGAATCATTTTTCTTCAAAAGTTGTGAGAGATGACTTTGAAAATAAATGATTTTATAAGCTATTTTTAAATTTTCAAAACACACTTTAACTCTCCCGTAGTGAGGGAGAAAAATCACCATCCACTTTCATATCAACTCTCGTTATAAGTTTTTTTTAAACCAACTCATTTGTTCTTATATTTTTCTTACATTAATCCATTTCCTTGTTTACTTTTTTTTCCATATAATAATTACTCCACTAACTAACAAAAATAAAATAATAACACAACATTCAGTTTTGATTTGACATAACTCTATACACCCCTATTTTTCAATCTCTAACCAAACATATATTACTATTCATGGAATTACCCCCATCTACTACACCATCTCATCCGCCACAATATCTTCCAAACAGAGCTTTAGATAATATCTTTCACATTTATATGCTTTATAATAACGAAAAGTCTATCTCATGAATAAATTTTATAATATTAAATTGGATTCCTTCAGTGATACCATAGTATTTGCTTAGTAATATAATTATTTTTATAAATTAATATCATAATATTTTACACATAAAACATGTTGAACTATGTGAGGTATTAGTTTGTAACTTTAATGATATTACCAAATGAATGTTACGTTATTTCTACATGAAAATTCTATAAAGTGAACAAGCTTTTTTTAGAAATATTATTTTCACTTAAAATGTTTTACACTTAAGCAAATATAACTTTTATATACATTTCAATTAAATAAATTATGTATTTAAAAATATATTTGAATTTAAATTTTACTGTAAAAAAGAAGCTCTACAAATTATTTTTAAAATATTAAAATTTTTCACTATAACGCATAAAATGTTTTAAACTTAATGAATCGAAAAGTGCAAATTGCATGTTTAAAATTAACTGTTTTTCAATACATTTCAATTAAATAAATTATGTATTTAAAAATATATTTGAATTTAACACTCTAACATTTCGATTTTTCTTTTAGAAAATATTTATTATAAAAAAATTTCACGCTCTACAAATTAAAATAACTTGAGCTCTACCCCGTTTATCATAATTATAAAAAATATTTCGTACATGTGAAACGCACTATTAAAATGGGAAATATAGCCGCAAGTCCTTTCAATTTTCATTCTAGAATTTCTTTAAAATTATTACTCAATAAACATTTAGGTCCAATAATAATTATAAAGTGGCATTTTTGCCGAAAAAAAATAAATTGTGTTAAAACTCTTTCAAAAGGAAAAAGGATCTCCTTTATAAAGTTTATATTTTCATATCATATTATAATTTTAAAATTAAGTTATATCTTATGATATTATAGTTTAATTACATCCTTTAGATCATATTATAATTTAAATTTTATGTTGATTTTAGAATATCTATACATGTAAGAATAACACTCTAACATAACTCTTTTTTCTATTTAGAAAATTATATTTTTTTTAGCAAATAATTAATTCCTTCCAAATTTCATTCCAAAAAATCTTATAAACATATTTATAATTAATTAATTTAAAATAACATATATAGATTAAGAAATAATTACGTTTGCTAATTTCATGGAGAATGTAATAATCTTAATAAAGATATATGAGCCTAAATTTAATGAAAAAAAAAAACTTACTAGAAGAAAAAAAACTGACTAACATATGTTATATAAAAAAAAATCATTATTTAAAAATATTATAAATTTATACATATAAAATTTCCACGTGTTAATATAAATTTTGTATGTACTTATAATTAAATTTGGTGTAACTAATATAACATTTATATGTAGTTAAATTTGTAAAAGATTTAAAAAAATTATAAAATTTGTAAAAAAAATAAATATTTACCTAGTAATAACATAATAATAAATTAAAATTAAAACTTACGTTATATAATTTATTATGATATTATAGAAGGAAAAAAGTGTGCATTATGAAACATAATAGTAAATTAAAATTAAAAATTCGTTATAATAATAAAATTTATAAAGTTTATATTTTCATATCATATTATAATTTTAAAATTAAGTTATAATATTTTTACGTAATTTATTATGATATTATAGTTTAATTATAAATTTTATATCATTATCATATTATAATTTAAATTTTATTGGAGTTTAGATTTATATGATAGATTAAGTTATAATATTTGTATTCATTAATTAAGCTTATATTAATACGTACTCATTAATTAAGTTTAGACTTATACGTACTCATTAATTAAGCTTAAATTAATTACTTGTAAAATCAATTCTCATTTTTTTATTTTATATAATTATCATTAAACTTAAATTAATTAATTATGAATATATTTATAATATTTTTTGGAATGAAATTTAAAACGAATTTTTTTTTTTTCTAAAATAGATATAATTTTTTAAATTGAAAAAAGAGTTATGTTAGGGTGTTATTCATACATTTATAGGTATTCTAAGATCAACACATGACACAAATCTAAATAATATAACAGGAGATGTAACACCATTTTGTAATAGGAGATCCTGACCGCTTTCAAAATAAAATTGAAAGCGACATACTCCCAAATTTTCCTATCAAAACTTAAAATTTAAATGGCAATAAGTAATAATGATTAATTCCAATATGGAAAGTGGAAAGTAACGTGTATAAATTCGTAATCGGGTCTTATTTTATGACTAAATCTTGCATGCATTTTGGTGCATCATGCATTTATAGTCCATTTTAGAACCATACAATTTGTTTTATTAAAAAATGTAGTTTATTTACACTGAACCTTGCAATTATTAATATGAAAAAATAATTGCACAATTCAGTGTAAATAAATTGCATCTTTCAGTATAACAAGTTGCATAGTTCTAAAATGCACTATGAGTTCACAGTGCACCTGAATGCACATGAGACTCACTATTTATTTATTACCCACCCTATTACGCGTTCATACACCCTATATATATCCCCTCCTATTCCTTCCCTATTTCATAAAATTTTATTGCCTTAAAATTTAAATCTCTAAAAACACACATTTGAAGAAGATTTATAAGAGATGGCAAGTTTGAAGATGGCTGTGGCTTTCGTGGTTGTGATTATGATGGTATCTGTTGTTTTTGGTCACCCTGAACTCGACCTGTCTCCGGCACCAGCGCCGTCTCCTGACAGCGGCGCCGCCCCTTACTCCGCGGCCGCCGCCGTGGTTGCTTCATCCCTTGCTCTCTCTTTCCTGGCTCTCATCAACTAATGATCATGCATTTGCTGCCTTTATTATCGAGAGATTTATTTATATGAACGAGGAGGGATATTTTTTTTTCACTATATACAGTAATTAAATAAAAATACAAATACTATTATATACATTATATTGTTTATAGTTTTTTCTTTATATTCTGGCGTTCTATTTATCGCGTATCTTTTGGCTGTTTAATTAAACAGAATGAAAGGTAATATTGGAGCACATGCTACTTTTACTAGACTGGGATCTATTTATGTTGCTGTTAATTTTAAAATTATCAAAATTATCAAAATTCTATTGAGTTTCACATAATCTCCAATTTTCTTTTTGATACATATGGCTGGTAAAAGATGGCAAGTAAAGTAAATTCATTTCAAGAAGGGAAATTTAGTTAAGTATATTCTGACAATTCATGAATTCATCATTACGGTGATCCGATTTATAACTTCGTATGTCACCAAATTTACATTCAACCAATATCTTAAAGCAAATATTATTTATTTATTTTTTTGAGCGCAAATATATTATTATATTTAATTTAAAACTATCTCGTAATTTGTCTAGGAGTTAAATTCAAAAAGAGATTGGAGATGAGAAACGTTAATGAAACGAAGATGGTAAGGGGTGGGGATTGCAGAGATATTTTCCAAAGATTTTATTGTTTTTAAATTTTTAGATTGCTTTTATCATATTGAAATTGAAAAAATAAAAAACAATGTTATATCAATTGAATTATAAATGTAAAAGAACAATGTTACAAATTTCGAATATAAACTTGCATGAATTGAAATACAAAATCGGATTATAATAAAACATACACAAAACTTTAATGTGAAAATTATTTATACTATAAAATTGATACTTAACTTCACTTATAAACTAATAATATCGCTCTTATGAACTAATACATGTAACATTTTATACGATGATATTAATTTATAAGTATAATAATAATATCCATTGATAAATTTTTTATAATATTAAATTGTAAGCGCAATGGTATAAATTTCATATTATCTTTTCATCACCACTATTTTTTTGCATTTGTGCGTGTTTAATTTTATCATGTTGACACGAAAACACGAGTTGACGCCTCTAATTAGAACCGAAACATTAGATTTTGAGGCACACTTGCATGAGATGGTCTCACAGTGAGACGGGACATAAATTGGACATTAAAGGTTTTAACACTTTGGGAGGGATGAATGTTATTTGTGCTAAGTTACACCTATCTCATGCATAAGATCGTCTCATATGAGTTTTTGTCTTACATATTTTATTCAGTACGGTAACAAACCAATTGACAAACACTAGACATTCAAAATCTACCATCCATCAGCATGAATATGTGCAAATGTACAATATACTGTCAAAAAGATTTCATATATTTCTCACCAAATGAGCACCATTAGGGTTTTGAACCCTTAAAAAATCACAAACTCCAAGCAAAAGGGACAAACATCATGATCCATGAGTACCTTGTACCTGTGGGCTGTGAGATTGAGGATCATGTACAATACAGTTTCCAAATTTAGCACAAACACACCACAAAAATTATTTTTCAACCATGAACTATAATTGGCAATATGTGTAGCTGCTCCCCTGGCATTCATCATTTCATCAATGACATTAATATGACAAATCAAATACCTCTAAACCACACCAAAATACGGATGCATAATCCATACGTAATATCAAGTCTTGTATACATTCAAAGTCTGGTATATGGATGACTTGTTCTTGAACCATGGAACCGGTGTTGCATTCAGGGGAAGAATTATTGTATCTGAAATTGTCAACAACGTAAGATAGTGTGTTCAGAATCAGAAAAATCATTTCATTCAAACAGTTGGTATTGTTACTTAACAGACACCTTTACCAATTCCCCCCCTGTAATCAGTGCATTCAATTTCCAGAATAAGTAGAATATATTTCATCAACAAAACAGAAAATGTCTTATTAATGAAGATCCACTTAGTAGTTCTGTGATTTAATTGGCCATATACAAGAATGGTAATATCCCTCACATCATCATTCAATCATTACTTAGAAGTTAGAACGGTTCAAATTTTCTTTCAATCTATCAAAATCAAAATAATTGAACTCCATAGTCCATAGCCAACAGAACCTGTCTTTAACCTCCCAATCTATATTGGAAGAAATACCCTGCATCTGTTATTGGGCCATATTTTAGCTATTGATTTTTCTCTCTAAATGTTAGTTGTTACATGTCTTTCTAACTTCTTTCATCGGTTCAGTTTACAATGTATTCTCTCTCATTCTTCATCACATTAATCACATTATGAACTCATTATATCAGCACGAGCTTCAGGAATACACCCCACCCCCACCCTCCGAAATGTAAATAATTAAAAGGTAATTGACATTAAACAAGAAATTTAGTATTTTCTCAAATCAAACTAAGACAATCAAGTGTGCAAATTGATAGTTACATAATCATTTATGTTGCGTGCAGGTCACCTTTGCAGTATCCTAGAATTGTCGGAATTTTCTTTATCAGATGAGATATCAAGTAAAATCTTAATAAAAAAGGACCACTATGCTTAGTTTCATTTCTGCTATCCATTTTCTTTCTACATGGACAAATACGTTTCAGGAATGGAATTTTTTCCTCCCACAATACCAGTCATTTATTCTAGTATTATAATCCCATTAACAGCAACAAAACACAGGACATCTACAGTTTTAAATGTCTTCCACCATTGCATCCCCCCCAAATAAATAATGAGACATCTACAGTTAAGATTACTCCCCGGAAATATCACCTCACTGTTTCCAACAAATATCAATACATATTTCATTTTCTACATTCTTTCCAATACCATAACCAGAACACATTCTTTGAAAACCGAAATAGCAAGAAACATAACAAAACATAGTAAACATTTGGCATGCAATGCAATCAGTTAAAAAATAAAATACAATACTAAGGATACACAAAAGATCTACTCACCACAGATTAATATGCTGTTGATCAATCATTTTTTGAATTATTTAGCTGGATGTACGCCAGTATGCTACCAAAAGTTTGACTCATATAAGTTCATGAATTGCGTAAAAGAAAGAGCCTGCAGTTTACACGATACGCCATTTCAAAATTCAAGTCCTGAACATAGAAATAAAATTATAAGTCGCTATTGACGATTGAGCAACCATATGGCATTGCGAAAATGTTGTTCGCTACAGCATGAACTAATTGAGCTTTATAAAATTGACCTCCAGTTAAAGATTATAAATCTTTAAAGTTAGTGACATATATATTCATCTAAAATAATATCCTGATTCATAACTCACATTAATTAATTAAAGTTAATAAATTGAACTTAGAATGATTATTAAGTTATTTAGATGGATATATTTATAATTTACTCAATTTTCTTCCCTTCAACATATTCACTGAATATCAAATTATTATAATCGCATTAACTTGAAATTCAGTTTTAATGTCTTAAAACTCTATCAGTTTATCATTTCGTTACATTTGTATATTCTATTAATTAATTTGCAGTTATGATGCAAAGTAGTTACAAATTATAAAAAGAGAAATATATTATTTTAGTCATTACATCACATATTCATATTGGAAAAAATATGAACTAGAAATATTTCTTATAATTCTATATATGTGTGTATATTTATGAAGTTATTATATAACTTTTTATATTGATTAAAGTTAATAAATTTAATGAATAAACTTACAAGGATCAAATGACATTAACTGGACTCTTCAATCATCTTAAAAGTTGCAAATGAAAAGTTATCTCTGAATAACTATTTATTCATATATATGTATCTTATAGTTTAAATTACTTGTGATCACTCCGAAATCTCGTAAGAGAAGAAGCCCAAAGAAAAGAATGGAAGCTTAGGAGCTCATTTTAGAAGATTTGTTTGACAATAACTTCTAATTACATTAAATATGGATATGCGGAATATGTTTAACAGTACATACGAGCTTTTGATAAGTTATTTTAGCGACTATTCAAAATAATATGTGATCATTACAAAGACAAATAATATATGTATTAAAAATTCTCAAGTAACGTACGAATAACGTGCAACACGAATTCATTTTTTACTAGTATAGAAAATAAAATTATTCTCAGGTAGCAGTAATTAGACCATCAAGAAACATTCAGCAGAAAGTCGAAAAATACAAGCACACTCTGGGGAAGAAGGATTACTTGAGCAATGAGCACTCGAGGTTGCTTAATGCTTTTGTCACCTTATCTGCATATTACTAAGAAAGTCGGAGAGCCTGAAAGTATGAGCAGTGGCACATGAAATGTCAATGAACAGGTGAAATGATGAAAATTATTAAGAAGACGTACAGATGTGAAGAAAAATAGGCAGGGAGAAACAGAAAAAGGTTACCTAATATCTTTCGCAATAACAGTATTTCCATCTTCAGCCCCAAGATGGCGAAGAACCACTTCCTCAAGACGACCATCACGATATGCATGCTGTAAATTAGAACCATATTAACTACAAATATATCTTTCTGAAATTGGTTCATTGTACAAACTCAAGTATATGCAAAAGAAGCAGCAAACCCGATGTTAAAATTCACAACATTATATAAACGGAGTAGATAAAATATCAAAATCTACATCACATCCATAAAATTGCAAGTGGTAAATCAGACTTGTTTTCTGAAGCCACCCATTTGATATGTAAAGTACTCATAACCTAAGAATTATATTGTTATCTGCAGTTTGATGGTCCTGTAAAAGGACAGAATTTCTAATTAGCAGCAACGGTACTGCTGATTTAATAACCACAGCACTCTTGGATATATTTACTAAATTAAACTCCAAAATACAAAGATTCCTTGCATTCAAACCTGAACCACAACGAATTATTATCCTACAACACCTCTGACCAGCAAAATGAATTTAGAGCACATTACTCTTTCAACATCAGGACATCAGCATCACTAATCCTAACGCCTAACTCATACTTTTGACATGATAAGATGGCGCATACTAAGCTCTTTGTGGAATTTCAATATTTAGATCACAAAATCCCCAGTTGATAAAATATAACAGCTCAGGGAATATCAATATCATTACTAATTACTATTTGAATCAGTTGCATCAACATCCAGCAGTGTAGATACCAATGCTATCATATTTGCCATTATATTCTCCAACCCTTCATCAATATCGTTTTCGACTAGAATTTCGATTTGGAATGTGGGGATTGCAGAATTGCAGATCAGAAGCTTCAAAGCTCTATTCCTGATTTTTTAATTAGGTAATCTCACAAAACCTTACTCTCTAGGATTGGCAAACCAAGATCATATCTTCACACCCAACACAATAGTTTAATTAGGTAATCTAATGAGAACTGATGCAGGTTGAAATATTATTCAGTTCAAGATGTAACATAAAGATGCAATATAGAGCTTTCTAGTTATTCTAGTTCAGCCTGAGTATGTGAACAGATTGAAAGCTATTTGATGTCATGATGACTAAATGAAGAGGCCTACCAAGTGTACAGGCAAAAAAGTAAATTAGAACTGAATTTATATATAGAACTGCAGTAGGATCTATAGATAGTTATCTAACTTGTGGCTTCTATGTCTATAGATAATTAAATGGACTTGTTGATTCAATATACTATAGTAGTGGGTATAAAAGATAGATTAGGCTTATAGTTTAATGTCTAGGGATCCAGAGATTTTACAATAATAGAAAGCTAAACATAGAAATTGAGGTAGAGAAAGGGATATCATTCCAACTTGATTGACATTAAATAAGCAAACAAGAGTATAAAGACTATAAAAAAAGTTAGGCCTTATATCCACTGTAGGTCTGTAATCAACCACGATTGCGGTACAAGAAACTATAGCAAAGTATGCATTTCTGTACTAGTACGTGCTCATGATTAAAACAAAAATAACTACAAAGATGTTTTAACAAGTTTTATGTAGAGAGAGGCAAGAGTTCCAAAACACAGATATCTTTCTTAACGACTAATGTGTCGCACTTTTTTCTTTTCCCTCTATGAGAGGTGACTTGAGAGCCAATTATTTACAATTTAAATATTTTAATCTGCAACCACCAAGACTTACACTTAGACCTGAATCAACTGATAGAATTATTCTCCAAGATAGATCTGCTGCTACACGAACTACCCACAATAAATTTTCCAGTTTCAGTAAAAGCAGCAAAGTTTGAATACAAAATAGAAAACGTGCAGAAGCGCTAGTATGTCATCGAATTTAACTCGACCCAACAGAAAATACACAAACAATTTAACAAGCTACAGGATTGAAGTTAAGACAGTTAAACTAATCAGCTTATATAGTAAGTCTTTTGCAAATAACCATACATAAACTTAATTACAGCACAAACCTGTCAAATGGAACAGAAAAGAAAAGAATTAGAGAAATAAATATATACCTTGTAAAAACAACTGGTCCCAAATGGGCAGGTCCCGTTCCCAAAGTCAAAGTGCTTGCAATCAATAGATCTAAAAGATAATTACCTGCTCATCAGAGTGAAGAATATAAGGAAGTAGGAGAAAGTAACACAGAAAGGCTACATTGTACCTCAGCTTGGCCATGTAGCTGTCGACGATCTCCTGCTTGTCTTCTTTCGAGGAATACCAAATGACACTAGGAATCACAAAATACGAAAGTTTTCGACATATTGGGCAGGATCTCAAAGCAGAATTAGCATCCATGCCCGATCGAATACTACCACGCCAATTCCTGATACAAGATATACAGAATGGATGATCACATTCTGACAGTATTCCAAATTTTCGCTCTCCTGCTGCAGGCTTCGAGAGGACCCTTTCAAGGCAAACACTGCATTCTATTTCTTGACTGTGTGTCAATGCTTCTAAGTGCTTTTGCCTTATCTCACATGTTTTCATGTGTTCTTCTCTTTCTCGAGGTCTAAAAGGATGCAAGCAATGTTTCCTGCAAGTAGGACAAAGATCCCCATGAATGTGCGGGCAACTGACGCCATGTGGACATTCCCCAGCAGCAGCAAATGAGCATATTGGTCTGTCAGAAGGATCTTCATACCTAATGTCCGCAAAATCAGTATCTCCTGGTAGTATATCATTATCTCCGGAATTCTCTCCCCATACTGGTCTGTCAGAAGCTGAATATTCAGCAGTAATAGCAGAGGCAACATTTGCACCAAGTGTTGCAATTCGAGGAGAGAGTTCCTTGGTGGAACAAATATCTACTGATGAAGATAAAGCTGGAGGTTGTGACCGAGAAGCTTTGACATGATCATATCTACACCGAGATCCATATGCGCAAGCTCCTTTTTGATAATATGTACATATCTGCAAAACGAGGATGGGGGATGAGATGACATTAAAACATCAACATACAGATATTATCCCAAGCAGGTTTACAGGGACTTACATTATTAGGTGGGGCCTTCCAATCATGAGAATACTCACAGTGTTCCCCTTTTAGACATGCACCATGAGCAAAGAATTTGCAAAGAACCCTGAAGGGAAATAAAACATCAAATACCAGTTTATCAATTGTTCTAACATGTCAACTGAAGCAAACAACATCTGTCAGAGACAGAGGCTGGACATAAAGCACATGAGCTCCATAACAAGATCTTTTCTCATCAAAAGGATATCTTTGCTATCTTTTATATTATGTCAGTGAAGTGCAACTTCTAAAGCAGCATCCATAAGATAATTAGATATACATTGATGGCCAGGCTCCAGTTTCAACAATTTAGAGATATATACATGAAAATAGTTATGTTTGCTTGTACCAGATAGGTTCAGTTAAAATTAATTCAAGGTTTCGAACAGAATGTATAATACATAATGAGCAAAAGAAGACAACTATTGGCCAGCTTCGCCCAAATTATATACCCCTACTTAACATCCGATAGTAATCGAACTTTTAACGGAAATCCTTATTATGATTCTAAGCACACAAAAAACTGTTTGATTACGATATCGCCACAAATTGTGCGCGAAAGTAACTTGGCAAGATTACTTTTGCCCATTTGGGATTGGCAAGTCAATTGATTGCTCCTATCAAAAATTTCATTTTCCCCAATGTAAAACCAATTGAGATGAACAAGACATAGAAGCAAGAAATCAATTCAAGAATAATGAATTACAAACGATTTATAATAATAAGCGTAGAATGGATTCAAGAAGATATTGACCACGAGACAAACTAAAGAAACGAATTCAAGATCATCACATTCGCAAAAAATGAAAGATGAAGGTATTGTTTTCAAAATTTGCATACCGTTTAGACATGTTGCTGAGAATTCCTACGAAAACCTAGCAGAACTTCGATGACAACGAAGAGAGATTTCAATCGATGAAGAAAATACGGGTAATCCGGAGTGAATTTAGGGCTTTTTGGCGGTTGGCATGTTAGGTAAGATGCTTGCAAATATGATCCCCCAGCTTCAACTTTATTATTTAGAAGCCCATTTATATAGAAGATTTTTATATGCGAGTGGGGTGTTTTAGCACTTAATACTTTTTGTGGGCGCTTATGGTAATAAGGCACTTCATCCTATTTTTTTATTATTCATTTACTGTAGACATGAAAATTAAAAAAAAGTAAGAGATAATAGTATTAAATGGGGTAAAGTGGATTTGATAGAAAAAAATAATAGTATTAAATAGTGTAAAGTGGGTTTGGTGGAGAGAAATAATAGTATTAAATAGTATTGAATATTGTTTTATTGTCATATTTGGAAATTGATAAATAAAATTAGGACGACTATTTATGAAAAGAGAATAATCAAAATCAGGACGGATTGAGTATTTGATATTAGATTAGAGTTTTGATTCAATCTTCTATTCCCTGCCCCTATATTATTAATGGATAGTTTTGTTTTGCAGTTAATTTAGATAAGATATCACATTTTATTATATTGATGTGTTATTTTTTTATTAATTTGTAGTTAATATATGACATTCATATGATATTTAAATTTAAATTTGTAGTTTAATAAGAAAATTACGATCGCTAAGATTTTAATTTTGCATCTCTTACATCATACTTATGCCTAATTGCATTAAATTCACTAAACAATCACTGAAATTATACCTAAATTACATAAATATTATTTTTGTTGCAAAACTAATAATATGATATTTGTTTATAACTTATGCAAGAAATATATAGATAAATGAGTAACAAATATGACATATACATAATTTTTAACGGCCAGTCATAAACCCAAAATCGAAATTGAGATCCAAATAATTAAATCTAAATTTTTTAATAACTTCTTAAATAATATTAGAGAGCCTCTATTTTGTGAAACAAAATAAAACTATGTTATTTTAACACAATCCCAATAATATTATACTACACAATTTGAAGAGACAAAGTTAATTTACACAAAAACAGATCGTACATGTGTGTGTTTCATTTAAATGGGCCGACACGGTTTATTTATTGGCCTTTTCAGGCCTACCAAACGGGCCTAAGTTTAAATTGAAATTGTACATATACATATTTTACTGTTACCTCTTCGTTTTCCATCGTCACTCTCCAATAATACCTTCATCTTCTCTGCTCCTCACGTCAACGCGCAGAGTCCAGTTTGACCTTTTGTTCTTGTATTCCGGCAACCATCCCTGACATTAAACTATCTCTCTGTTTGCAATTGCTTTGCTGCTCCGTGAGTTTTTATTTTTTGCTCAGATACTGCTAATTTGCTCGTTTAATTCTTGTTAAAAAGTTTGTTTGGGTATTATACGTTCAGTTTCGTCTTATGGTTTCCTTGAAATGGTGTGTGTTTCGCTCATGTAGCTTCTCAAACTTGTGGATGTTAACTTACGGCCAATTGGAATTTTATTGCTTAGAAAATGGAGTATTGGATTGTTCAATTCGAGTTGCTTGTTAAGCAACAAGTTGAAGAAAATAAACTAGCATTGATGTTTAATGAAGATCATGTTATGCTTCTTGCAGCCTTTTTTTCCCTTTGCGTCCTGTTTTAGATTTTATTTTCACATTCTAACTCATTGCATGTGAATATAGGCTCACACTTACTTGTTTGATTGTTTTATGAATATATCCTCCCACTCTGGTGTGATTTTAGTGGGATTGGATTTATAATTAAGTGACTTCACTAGTTTAGGGAAAAAAATGAGGCTATTAAATTCCCTAATTATGATGAGAATTGTTTAGTTTAGGTAGGTATTTTATTGTTTAGTTTAGGTAGGTATTTTATTGTTTGGTTTAGGTAGGTATTTTATTTTGAAGCCTCTAGTGGAAAATTTGAGGTATGAACTGTCTGATCTTGTAATATGGTTTCTAAAGAAACAAAGTGTGGTTGCGTTTAGTGTACTGACTGTTTTCCTTCCATTTTACATTGGTTTCATAGCGAAGATTCTCAATGGGGAATGAGCATAGTGATGGCCTTAAATATATCTTTGACATTTTTTTGAGTTGCATTTTCTTTCTAGTTAATGTAGTTGACTTAAACTCAAACTTGTTCAAATTACTTTCTTAATTTTGTCAAGTGACAGCCTTTCATCTCACACGGTTCCCAAGTGATTAAAGAAAGAAGAACCTATCTTCATGGTGACTATGAGTAAATTTGGAAAGGAAATATTTGTACTTGCTTCCCGACTACCAGTGCTGGCATTGTAAACAATTTTGAATACCTGAATGCTATTGTCCATGCAGCCTTCAAAATTAAGGTCATATATATGGACCTCCTTTTTAAAAGAAGCTAAATTCTGAGATTAGATTCCAGTGTTATACAGTGACTGCAGCTACTGAGATCTGATCAAGAGTCCAGTGTTCCCCTCGGAGAAAAAATTCCTGGTGTTGGAAGACACAATAAATTTCCTTGTTGTAGCCGATGAAGGCTGCAATATATCTTCAAGCAATCCTGCTCTTTTGCGGAGTTTTCTTATGTGCACTAGGTCAACCCTCTAATCTTTCCATGACTAATATCTCAGGCTTATCTTTAACTATATCGAGCACTTAGGGTCCTTCAATTTTCTTTTTCGGCAAAAACTTCTATGCAACTGGTGCAATTTTGATTCATTCACAAAAAACATTGAAATGTATAATGATAAGTATTAGTTCATAATAAAGGGAAGTATTGATCTGTGGGCTGAACATTATTAGTGCTGATTCAATACAAAACTAATCCTTTTCATCATATGAGCTGATACTTTTTATCACTAAATAATACTTTTCGACTTTTTTTTCTATGATTTGAGAAAAAATATTTTAAAAATTGGTTTAAATTTTTGGTCAAAATTGCATCAGTTACACGGTACAACTGGTTCATCGTGAAGGTTACATATAAAAATGAAGTGCAATTTGATGTTACTGTTAGAAATCATTTGTTGTCATGACTTTTATCTTTCAATGCTGCAAGAAACAATAATAGTAATAGTGTAATACTATTACCAAATATTCTGCTTGCAAACTATGGTATACATTCATATTAGCTAATTTATGCATTTAAACTTCTAATTGCTTATTCATCATGGTATTCTTGATTGTGCAGGTTCATTTGTTGGGATAAATATTGGAACCGACATTTCAAACCTACCTTCAGCTGTTGAGATCGTTGCAATTCTTAAAGCACAACAAATAACTCATGTCCGCCTGTACGATGCCAATGCCCACGTGCTGAGTGCTCTCTCTAACACAGGCATCGAGGTAATGGTTGGTGTTACAAACGAGGAACTACTAGAGATTGGAAAATCACCATCATCAGCTGCTAATTGGATTAACAAAAACATTGCTGCTTATGTTCCCTTAACCAATATCACAGCACTTGCTGTTGGCAGTGAAGTTCTTACATCTATTCCAAATAATGCCCCCGCTTTAGTCCCAGCTATGAATTACCTATACAAAGCTTTAGTTGCTTCGAATCTAAATTATCTGGTCAAAGTCTCGACCCCACATTCGATGGGGGTGATTCCCCACCCCTTTCCTCCTTCTGCCGCCACTTTCAACTCCTCATGGAACTCCACCATTTACCAGATTCTTCAATTCTTGAAAAACACGAACTCTGTTTTCATGTTAAATGCTTATCCTTATAACGAATATGTTAACAGCAACGGGATATTTCCTCTCGAGTATGCTCTTTTCGAGCCCCTCTCCTCGGTCAAACAAATAGTTGACCCAAACACATTGTTTCATTATACCAGTATGTTTGATGCCTTAGTTGATGCAGCCTATAACTCCATAGCTGATCTAGACTTTTCAGGAATCCCTATCATTGTTACTGAAACAGGGTGGCCATGGCTAGGTGGTTCCAACGAGCCCGATGCTTCAGTAGACAATGCTGAAAAGTATAACAATAACTTGATTAAGCGTGTGTTGAATGATTCAGGCCCACCTAGTCAGCCCGCCATTCCTATTACTACATACATTTATGAATTGTTTAATGAAGACAAGAGGCCCCGTTCGATTTCAGAGAGAAATTGGGGTGTTCTGTTCACTAATGGCAGTGCTGTTTATGACCTAGAGCTTAGTAGTGGAAGGCTTGATGCAAACTCTTCAACTGCTTTTTGTGTAGCAAAACCGGGTTCTGATGAAAGTTCGTTACAAAGTGGGCTTAACTGGGCTTGTGGGCCGGGCCAAGCTAACTGCACAGCGACTCAGCAAGGGCAGCCTTGTTATATTCCTAATACGTATCAGAATCATGCTTCTTATGCTTACAATGATTACTATCAGAAAAAGCGCAGCTCTGGTGGGACGTGTGACTTTGGTGGCACAGCGACAATTACGAGTGTTGATCCTAGTAAGTTTCAGATGGAATTCTTCTCCATTATTAATAAGACTATTTTTATCATATTTACTTTAGTTAATTATATCAGTTATTGCCTTTCTGATGGGTTATGTTTACTATGGTAGGTAGTTGGACATGTAAAGAATTGCACTTTAAGCTAAAATGCTTGTGATTATCTGGTTTATATATATATAAACAATATCCATTAGCAGGGGAATGCACTAATATTTTTGACATACCATTATAGCTGTTAAAATACTTCTAATCTTTGGGTTTATGGTATGAAATTTGCCTGGTTTGGAATATAATTTAAGCTTTAGTGGTTTTGAAACGCTTAAACCTAATATGCTAAACTGGTCATGTAAATTCGTTTTACTATATGCTTTTATCCCATAAAGTTATTTATTTAAATCGTTTGCTTCTACAACAATGTTTTGTATTTGATAATCTCATTATACCGATCATAAGAAAGGATAAAACTGCCTACCTTTAATAACATCTTATTTGAAATAAAATATGATCGTAGGAGCGTGACATACGGCTCAAAAATGTTCTTTAACTGCATGTTGTTAGTGGGAACTTGAAATGATTCTAGACAGCATTGGACTTGTGCTACAACTAAGATTTGCTCAAAGATTGTTTTGGTTTCTTGTTTTATATGAAAATTTAGATTACATGGTTCAACATTGATCTATGCACATTTACATATGCACATTCGTACACCATATTTGACACACAACTTTTTTATATTGTACTAATAAATTTTCCGTGTCTTCTTTAACAGGTTATGGATCATGTAGATTTACAGGAAGGTAGTAATATTTAACATTTATCCCAACTCATTAAACCAACTATATACCCATAGAAGGAAAATTTTGGCAAAAATAGAATCTAACTTTTTCTTTATCCTGCCTCTAAGGCTCTAACATGTTCTTTAAACTCTGAATGCAGTTTGAATTCGAGCACAGGTGGACTATTCCCGCCCCCAGCTCTTGGACCTGCTGGTCCATCATCGGAAAGTTTGATGAATTTTACACATTTAGATACGATAGTTGCGTTGGTTGCTGCTCTATTTGTGCTTCATGTAAATACGAAACATTTTGTAGCATGATTATAGTTACGATTGCTGACCATCTACTGAGAGGGATTTTTGGACTGTTTGATTCCCAACACATGTATTCTGTAACATTAGTCTGGACTCTCTACTGTTGTATTTGTCATATTTTGTGTTATAGAGTAATAATATGAAATGAAGTTTATGCTTCTTTCTTTTGGGATACACTTTATTAAATACAAATCATTTATACTGTGAGTGTGAATTTGGCAGAAAAATAAAAACATGTGAGTATGATATGCACTTTCATTGATTAGGATCAAATAACAGTATAACATCAACCTATGCTTCTAGAAGGTGGAAACTATCAGGATAGTCAAGCAGCCACTCAATAAACAACAGAGCAGCCATTAGTGGTTGGTTTCTTTTTGTATACGGCTCTAGCTAACTTCTCAGATATTTCTATGTTCTTATTAGTCAATTCTTTTGAATTTGTGGTTGCAGACATTTCAAGTCAAAGTCAACGATTCGACCACCAATATCGTCCTATAAATGAACGACCTTAACTTGCGTAAGGTCAAAGCGTAAGAAATATTTTCATCCTACACTTAAAAGCAACAACACTCGTCAAATCTCTTATCCAAGGATCTCTCAAGGTTTGTTAATGTTTTGCTGTACTTATTTTCCTCAATTTACGTGTCTTTATTTTTTTGGTACATTTATGAGATAGTCTTATACATGAGATCGATCTTATTTACTACCAATCAATTATAGTCATTCACCATTTATACTATAAAACATCTCATCTCTTGTTTGCATACAGAGCAATGACTATAGATCAACCCCACACTGCTCCTAAGGTGTCGTCTTCTCAGCTCCTTCGATCATCCCCGTCGCTTTATCAATCACGACTCAAATTCGGGAACTATGCTAATGCTGCAGTTCAGTTTCCGATCAAGTCCCCTGTGTTCGTGCAAAGTCCATCAGAGAAAGGATTTTCCAGCTTTGCTGTTGATTTTCTTATGGGCGGAGTTTCTGGGGCCGTCTCAAAAACAGCTACTGCTCCCATCGAGCGTGTCAAACTTCTGATACAAAACCAGGACGAGATGATCAAGTCAGGCAGGCTATCAAAACCATACAAAGGAATCGGTGATTGCTTCAAACGAACAATAAGAGACGAAGGATTCGTTTCTTTGTGGCGAGGTAACAACACCAATGTGATACGTTACTTCCCAACTCAGGCATTGAATTTTGCATTTAAGGATTACTTTAAGGGTCTGTTTGCCTTCAAGAAAGAGAGGGATGGGTACTGGAAATGGTTTGCTGGTAACCTGGCCTCTGGGGGCGCAGCTGGGGCGACGTCCCTCCTGTTCGTTTATTCGTTGGATTACGCGCGTACTAGATTGACGAACGATGCCAAAGCTGCAAAGACAGGAGGAGGGAAGCAGTTTAATGGGTTGATTGATGTGTATAGGAAGACTTTAGCATCTGATGGAATTGCTGGACTGTATCGTGGATTCAATATATCGTGTGGTGGAATCATTGTCTATCGTGGGCTATATTTCGGGATGTACGATTCTTTGAAACCAGTGCTTCTCACCGGAAAGTTGCAGGTAATTATATTTTGAATTGCGTAAAAATGATGAAAAGTATCAGCTCATATGATAAAAAGTATTAGTTTTATATATTGAAAATGTACTAATACTATTCGGCCTACAAACTAATACTTTTATTTATACGAACTAATACTTATGACTTTTCAGGATAGTTTTTTCGCGAGCTTTGCACTCGGGTGGCTCATCACAAATGGTGCTGGTCTTGCGTCGTATCCAATTGACACGGTTCGTAGAAGGATGATGATGACTTCTGGTGAAGCTGTGAAATACAAAAGCTCGTTCGATGCGTTTTCTCAGATCTTGAAGAACGAGGGTGCTAAGTCTCTGTTCAAGGGTGCGGGTGCAAACATTCTTCGGGCCGTTGCTGGTGCTGGTGTGCTTGCTGGTTATGATAAGCTGCAGTTACTCATGTTCCAAAACAAATTCTGATATGGAGGTGCTTAGGCTACATTATTTTATCACATTGTTTAATTATTAGATGAGTGATTTTTGAGAAATTTTGAATAATGTGTCGTTTCTAAAAATATTTTACTTTTCTTTGGCATTATTTGGTTTAGTTACAAATTCTTCCACAGGGTTGTAGTTGTTGATCTAGCTAGTTATATTGATCAAGTATTTAGTTAACAGGTTTTTATGTATTGATCAAATAATATTTGATTATGCATAATAGAATTTTCAATATGTTGTATTTCATTAGAAAATACATTATATCATTATTAAATATTGTCTTATCAATCAATTTGTAAATTGTAAGAGATCTATCTTACATGGCACTAAAATTGTGTAAAATTATATCTAACCCTTTTTTTTTTTTATGAAAGGCTAACCAATTTTTCATTGACCAACAAAATTGTCATCTTATTATTTAATCTAGTCTCGACTTTAATGAAGAAAAACTACGTAAGCTATAACCTATTATAAACAACGTATAATAAAATAAATATATTATTGCAAAACAAAAAAGTTGTTTCTCAGCAATTTTTGCTTCAAAAAGAAAAAAACACATCATTCCACTAATTTACACTAGAAAGTAATCAACATTTAATTGAAAAAAAAACAATTATAAAAAAAAATCACACTGATAGTTGTAAATCATTGAATTGTAAAGCAAAAACATAATTTTGGCAAAATAAAAGTACATGAGAACAATATTATATATTTGCAATTTATCTATGACAAAGTATAGGGTGAACAAGTTTTACGGTGAAACTGATTTAGGAGTGTGACTTATATTACTAAAGAATATGACTTATATAACTGAAGAGTGTGATTTTTTACTATAAAGAGTATTACTCATAATAATTAAGGATGTGATAAATATTACAATAAAGAGTGTGGTCGTGATAACTGAAGAGCGTGACCTATATTAATAACGAGTGTAATCGTGATAGCTAAAACATAAAAATAAATCAATTTCACCGTGAACAAGTTTCAGAGTATACCAACTCTTTATCTATATCTAATATTCAAAGTCAAAACCAAATGAATTTTCATTTGTGGGTTTGGGGTCATTCATGGTCAACGGCTTCAGAGGTCGAGCAACTGCTCACAGCCGCTATGAGGCACATCTTTTTATTACTGTATTTTTTATTTTTTCTCAACTTATAAAACAAAAACTAATCTAATTATATCTATTTTTATTTTTTGAAATGCCGACTTTTAATATGTACGCGGGGGCAACATTGCGCGTCCCTTGGGTTTATATCGGTTCGATTACACGAAAACCGCTACTACAAGTCTACAACTTAACAAAGCATATCAAACGTATGATTAACATTATATAAATTAATATATTTGGTAATGTAATTTTGGGTGAAACTTGATGGATTATACAAATTTTTGTCCGAAAATGTTGTTCTCTCTCCACTACAATCAGATTTATTGAATGTATAAATTTATTTTTATCAACCGAATCAATGGCCAGATGCATTTTTTATCTTTAAAACGTTAATTTTCACTGACGTCTCTCAATTTCGTTATTGATTTAATTTAATTAATTCAACAACATTTAACTTGAAATGGTATTTGTCGTGACAGCATCAAAATTTTTAATTTCTTTTGTATTTTTTTATATATTCACTACATGTAAATGTAATTTTATAATTAGAGATAATTAATTATGCAGAATAGCAGATTATGTGCTTGTTTTGATGGATTTTAAAAAGGGAATAGAAATTAAATGATAAAAAAAGTGTTTAGAGATAAGAAAATATAGCGTCTTTTTGACAGGGATAAAAAAAGATAGTGTCGCACTTATTTGATTCACCACTTTTAATAAATTACTAGTAATTGAACCCGTGCGATGCACGGATATAGATGAACAATTGTTTTAATAGTAAGTAATATGATTTTCGAAATTTTTTTAAGAATAAAGCTTTAGGAAATTCATATTTAATACACAATTTTAAATTTAATTGATTCGTTAAGTACTGAAAATCTCGAAACACGCCGAAATATAAGTGAAAACAGATAACAACTATGGGTTCATGTAAAAAACGTAGTGTTTAAATAACCGAAGTTTAAAATGATTACAGATTCCGAAAAACCTCTTGAAAACCACATTTTTTTTTTTTTTTTTTTCCATCATCGCCGCACACCAAAATCTTCAAGCCCTTATAATTGGTGACTCTCAAAACTGTCACGTATAACTGACTGTGAAAACAGGTTTTTTAAAAAATATGCCAACATTTACAATCGATTATCCTTGACTCTTGTTTATAGACATTGCATAAGAGACAATTTATGGGAACGGTCTCCTCTGAAACTTGAACGACAGTCTTGGGTCTGACGGAGTCAAGGAAAGTTTGGGGATTAACACCATCTCACCTGAATTGCTTCCGGTTATGACCTTCTTAATATGTCATTATAATTTTCTTTCTGCTCATTAGATCATTATATGTAAAATAAGAATCTGCAAAACAAAAATCTTCAAAGCAACAAAAAACTTAGTCATCTTGCATGAAATACATATATACAAAACAACATAAAGCTTATGATTTCAAATTTTTGGTAGAGATTTACTTTTCTTTTATAAGATATAAATTAAATTAAAAGAAACATTAACATCATTGTTAATTAATTTTTATGTATGATGACCATATATCCTATAAAATCTTGCGCACAGTTTTAAAAGAAAAAAATTAATAAAAAAAAATGCTTAGTGAATTGATCAAGAGTTCGCGTATTTTTCTAGTAAATTCATTGTCACGTATACCTATAAAAATTATGCGACTAATAAAATTTAAATATAATTTTAACATATAAATTATAAAGGTAATACGGATGTAAAAAATATGATACAATTGCTTATATTGATGTTGTATGAACTCCAACTGAAGAGTTTACATTGTCCATTTTTTCTTAGTTTGAGATATGATTATTTAATATGAATTTAAAGATGTTTATATTCCATTTTGTTTGAGATATGATTATTTAAAGATATTTTAATATCATACATCAAATATAATTATAATTTTCTTTCCTTTTGAGATTTTTTTTATTGATATCAAGAGACATCTTTCTATAAAATATATTTACTTGGATGGATTTAGATTATATTAAATCTAAAATTTTCTAACATATAAATTTAATTATATTATAAAATTGATATTTATTAAATCAATTAATAGTTTCTTAGTAATTTGTTGAATAATTTAATATATAAAACAAAATAATATGTTCGATTAATTAAAAAAACCCAACATGAAACTATACATTTGAGGTCAAAGATTCATGGATGGTATAGTTCTTAAAGATTTTATAGTAATTTAGAATGAGAATCTATCTTTTAAAAAAATATTAGTAAAATATATAAAACAAAATTAAATTAACAAATTCATTAAATTAGAAAGATCGCTATGAACAGAAAAGAAAAAACTCATCCACAATTAATTTAACACTTAAATTAAAAAAATTTCCTACAATATATAAAATAATTGTACAATTGCAATAAACTTTTATAACGAATTCATAGTCAAATTACTTTCAAATTACAATTTCAATGAACAACCCATCAAAACTAAAAAATTACTTATCTCAATATTCCCTACAATATAAAAAAAAAAAACTCAAATAATAATTAAACACTCAAATTACTTACCTCAATACTTTTTACAATATAATAAAACTCCTTAAAAAAAAAAAAAAACTCACTACAATATATAAAATAATTACATAATTACAATAAACATTCATAATAAATTTAAAAAATTCAAATTACATTCAAATTAGAAAATCACATGGAGTGGCCTGAACCCGTTGAAAAAAAGGAGATAGGGGGTTAATATAATAAGCTTTATATAAGGAAAATAAACAAAAATAATATATATATATATATATATATATAAGATAAGAGTAAGGGAGGAGATCTTATAAAATTCAAGCGGAGGTATTGTTAAGACCTTTTAAAATTTCTTTTTAATGATGTTATATTATATTTGTTACATATTTTTTTAAAGATTTTTTCCAATCCCTTTATAACTTGTTAGTATTTATTCTAAATATTTGTTTTCTAATTTGGCAATAATTTTTGACTGAAAAATCCAATAATTTCTAAATTTAGACAGTTTCTATTATTTTATACTAAATATATATAGATTTGATCATATTCTTGTATGTTAATTTTTCCATTAGTCATAATTGTTTTATTCTAATTGTTAATTTCCTATGTAAACAATTATATATTTATATATATATATATATATATATATATATATATCAAATCTGTATCATATCAAGGCTATATAATAATTTTATTTAGGATATATAGATCTAATCGTAATTTTATTTGATGTATGATATTAAAAAAAAAATTTTTTTTTTTTCAATTCATTATTATTTGTTAATATTTTTTTCTAAATATTCATTTCTCAATTTATAGTGATCAATTCTACATATAAAAGAAGGTCATAACCGGAAGTAATTCGGGTGAGATGGTGTTGATCCCTAGACTTTCCCTGACTCCGTCAGACCCGAGACTGCCGTTCAAGTTTCAGAGGAGACAATTTCCGATAATTGTCTCATATGCAATGTCGATAAACAAGAGCCAAGGACAATCGCTTGCAAATGTTGGCATATTTTTGAAGAAATCGATTTTCAGTCACGGACAGTTCTACGTGGCAGTTTCGAGAGTCACCAATCGCAAGGGCTTGAAGATTTTGGTTTGCGGCGATGATGGAAAAACAACCAAACAAACAAAAAATGTATTTTTTAGAGATGTTTTTTGGAATCTGTAGTCATTTAAAACTTCAGTTATTTTCACCCTACGTTTTATTCATGAACTCATAGCTATTATCTCCTTTCATTTTCTTTTTAGCGAGTTTCGACATTTTCATTACTTAAAAAATTGATTTAATCTAAATTTACATAATAAATAAAAACTAACTAAACCTTTATTCTTAAACATTTCTGCACAAATCATATTACTCTCTATAAAACCCATTTCAACTATAGCCGTGGATCGCCTGCTTTTATATATATATAGATGCATACTTCTTAAATTGATAGGAATGACTTAATTTTTTTTACCATTCTATAATGAGTAACACTCAAGTGAACCAAGTTCACACATGAACACTATTACTGTTATGTGTAAAAATTATCATTGTTATACACAAAAAAATTTATTATTTAAGAATATAAAATATTTTCTAAACAGTGATTGTTTTTATTCATAACAGTGATAGTTTTTATACATAATAGTGAGAGTTTTTGTATGTAACAGTGATAGTTAAATAATCGAGTTCATAGCATGAACCAAGTCTATACAATTTTTTGACTTCTATAATTGGGCCAAGAATTGATTAATTTTGGGATCGAAATTCACCGTTCAATAATAGAGACTCCACTTCAAGTCAAGGTATATTAATTATACCTATTTAACTTTGATTTCTTATATCGTGTTTCACTTCTTTTAATATACTTAACAAATATTATGATACCATAAATCATCATTAATAACACATGACATTTATTAAGATAATGAAATACTCCCTCCATCCTAATTATATAAACTTATTTTCCTTTAATGGGTGTCCCAAATATATAGGCTTGTTTCTACATAAAGTTACTTTTTTTAGTTAATTTATTAATATATCCTTATGCATTAATTATGTTGGAAACTATAATAATCATTAAATAGGGATATAATATAAATTTTGCTTGTTTAATTTACTTTTCCAATACAATTTTTTAATCTGTGTGAAAAGTTAAACAAACATATATATTTGGGACGAGGGGAGTATAAGATTAAAAAAGTAGAATATACATGTTTTCTTTTTCATTTTATTCAACACATATTTCCTCTTTTATTTTGATATTTCATCTCGTATCTCAAAATTTTTAATATATAACTGGGGTAATAATTTTTTTCAGAAATCATCATTAATTATACGTGTTAATTTATTAAAAACAATAAAATAACAAAGTGTAATAATTGACTTTTCTTTTCTTCAGCACGGATTCCTTATTCAGTTTCAATTTATAATACACTTTTTCCGCAAATTTTCTTCAGTTGACTTTTCTTTTCTTCAGCACGGATTCCTTATTCAGTTTCAATTTATAATACACTAGTACGTAATCCCGCAAATTTCGCGGGATTGAAAAAAAGAATTATAATATTATTTAGATCAAATACTTTTAAACATATAATTAATATAAAAAATTTAATTATGAACTTTATATTTTAATATTGTATGTGTATAATATACTAATATACTTCATCTATCCCGAGCAAAATTTTATATTTTATTATTTTGGGAGTCTCAAACAAAAATTTACATTTCATTTTTATGACAAATCGTGTCTCCACTTTTCTTAATAATTATTCATATTTTATTTAAAATTACGTCAATTGTCACTCAATAACATTTGAATAAACACTTTCTTTCTGTCTCCACCTTTTCACAACCAATATAATAAGAAAAAAAAACTTGTATGAGATGGTCTCATGCATGAAACGGGGTACAACTTTATCATAAATCAACACTCATCTCTCTCAAAATATTAAAACATCAATGATTTAATTATGCTCCTTCTCATCATAAGATGACTCTCATATGTAAGTGTGTCTCGCATAATAATTAAAGAATCAAAACCCAATAAACATAAATTTGCAGTTATTAATAATAAATAATAATAATAATTTTAAAAATAATGGGAGGGTAAAACACACACGTACGCACTAACTGTACCCATCAAATACGATCAAATGGATCCTAATTAAAGCTATATCAACTTCAAATAAAAACTATGTTATCTATTAATGTCATCCATTCTAATTTGTATCCCTTTAGTCATTTCTTATTAATTTTAACTTGTTCAATCACATTTAGTACCTGTTTTGAAACATAATTTGAACTTATGAAGCATTTTTAAGGAAAAAATTTCGAGTCTCATCATCTTAAAAAAAAATGTTTCTAACAATTGAAATAGAGTTTCAAAAAAGGCCTTTAATTTATAAACACTTTGTCGTAAGAGCTATATAAAAATTTTAAACCTATACAGTTCCTTTCTTTTTGCGCAGAGAAAATATTAGAAGCATGCTTTTATTTTTATTTATTTTTTTGGGTAATATTTAAAGTTTTTAAATTTTAAAATATCTCTTTAACGTAATATAGAGTAGAAAAAAATGTAATACTGCGAAATATGCGAGTACAATGCGTAATTGCGAAAAACTCAAATTACTTATCTCAATATTTTATGTGATATAAAAAAATTTCTCTGCTACAGCACAAAATAAAATAAAAAAATTCATAGGTTTACCAAGTGAGGATCTAAATATATAACAAAGGCGTGAGGATTACCAATATATAAATAATTCTCTGCTACAACACAAAATAAAATAAAAAAATTCATAGGTTTACCAAGTGAGGATCTAAATATATAACAAAAGCGTGAGGATTACCAATATATAAATAATATGATGATATGATTACAAAAGCGTGAGAATTATATATAAATATGATTAAAAAAATTAAAAATTTGCTAACGATTCAGTTTTTGTGCGTAATCTTTAATTTTAATTAAATTAAAAATTTAACTTAAATAACTTTTAATGAGATTGCAGTTGCGATTTTAAAACGAAATAATTTGGTTGAATTTGGCTTTACCCAAATTGAGGTAATTTCGCCACATAGGCTATGTTGTGTTCGATATAATAACTCAGGATTAATCGAACACGTAAGAGCGACGCGTGTAATATTCTTTAAAATAATCATACCCGGTGGACAAATGTGCTCGCCGTCCGTTGACCAAACAAGTTTGTCCGGCCAGTTCGCCTCATGACGCCTAAAAACAACATACTCGCCCTTTCAGGACTCAAAAATCCCAAATGAGGCTAAGTCAATATCCCCGAACAAATCCGAGGACTCGCAACTCAGATATCCTGAAAGGCTCAGATATCCTGAGGGTCAGTATGCTCGCAACTCAGATATCCTGAAAAGCTCAGATATCCTGAGGATCAGTATGCTCGCAACTCAAAAATCAAAGGCTTATCCCGAGACTCGGATATCCCGAAGGCTCGTCCGAGGGTCGATATGCTCTTGCTCGATATCTCCCCGAATATCCCGAGGATCGGTATATCCGAAGGCTCGGTATGCATCCGAGAGTGCTTGCGTCAGATTCCCCCCCAGACCCGTGAAATCCCGACATGGTTAAAGGGCCCGGCATGGTTAAAAAGGGCGAACAAAGCATCCAACCGAGCAAAAGATTAATTTGGACGACCAAAAGAGTGCCTTACAGACAAGCAAGCTCCAAGATCAATCTAGAAGATGAAGTTGGGAACGTGGCAATATCATCTAGATTCTTGCATGACCCGAAGTCTTCAGCTCATGCTTGTCGGAGTGCTATAAAAGGAAGAAAAAAGAAAAAGGTTCAGAAAAATTTCCCAGAAAAAGTCATACCCACACAAGAAATTCCAGAGAGAGGTGAGGAACAGAAAAATTCGAGTGATCATTTATGCATATTAGAAACCCCTAGCACTTTCGAGAGGCTAACTCTCCAAATTATCTT
This sequence comes from Stenogyne calaminthoides, assembly GCA_037126765.1. NCBI lineage: Eukaryota > Viridiplantae > Streptophyta > Magnoliopsida > Lamiales > Lamiaceae > Stenogyne > Stenogyne calaminthoides. Next base: position 34,005,443 of record JBBCBC010000023.1, on the reverse strand, counting down.
CATCTCAGAATGATTCATCTTCATAAGGTGTATCAAATATTGTACGTGTAAAGCTCGTAATACCACATCCTGGCTTGGTATGCCCCCAGAGTAGTCATTTCCTGACGAACTGGGTCAACAAATTCATCTTATTTACAGTTTATTTTACACGTGCATGTTTTGTTTGTGAGTTGTTATCGAATTAGCCACATCATATTCCTCAAATAAAACGACTCGCGACAATTGGCGCTAGAAGGATGGTGCTTCACCAAAAAACCAACCCATACACAAACCCTTAGTTAGCCGAGGCAGAAAAAAGAAATAAAATGCCTCAATCTAGGAACACACAAACGAAGAGGTCGGGACAAAGCCGACCATATGACCGGAAAGAGGCTCAGCACCAGCCTCACAAAGATCAGATAGGGGAGACCATCAATCTTGAGGATAGTGCCAATGATCCGGCGGCCACAACAAAGGCCATCACTTTCTTGTTGCGAGCACAGAAAGAGAGGGCCGAAAAAGAGTTGGCTAAGCTAAAAACGCAAGAAGATGAAGAACGATGCTCGCAGACACCGATAGCGAGCAAGTTAAAAAAGAAAAATCAAGCCCAGGCGAATAAAAAATCCGGCGATACGTCGATGACGAAACGACCTCGGTTCTAGACCTTCGGGCGTTTGGGCGCTTTTGAGGCTCTCCGCCAAAGACCGAATCGGCAATAATAAGCGGCAGGATCCAGGAAGGAACAACCAATAAACATTCCCGCACACTCTCGAGTCTTCATGATCGTCCGCATGCCGAACAAAAAATCGGGCAGAACAAAATTGTCTATCCATCATCGATTGGGTAGTCAAGAACAAGCTTGTAAAGGGGATCGCCCCCATCACGGCGCATGACCCACTGGGTCCTCATGATGGGAAACAAAACCCGATCCAAGTCTGCTGGCCCATAAAATTTGGCGGAAACGCAAAGCCATCGAGGGATTACAGTCGACTGCCGCCAATTAAAGGCCACCCCCGAGCGAAAGCACAATACCCCGCCGCCACTATCACCGGCGATCATGGCGGCCAAGTACAAGAGAAAGTAGCGAAGACTCGACCACCACCCCCATGTTCGATGTTGAGTCCCACCATGTCCATCTCAAAGAAATACTCGGACTTTTATGATCGCGATGGGGCCACAGACGCAACGCAAGGCCGATCATTCCCCATGACTTTGGGTGATCGGGCACATAGATGGTTTTCTACTTTGCCCCGCTATGCCTATCACATCTTTTTCGCCAATTGGGACAACAATTTTGTCCCACTTTTCATCCATGTGTGCTTTCGCCCAAATACCAAAAACAAAGGTTGGCACATTTTTCCCAACTAAAAGGTGAGTCTGATCGAGCATACATCGAAAGATTTGATAAATGTTTGTATGATGGGGCCCCAGTTGAAGAGGATGCCAAGATCCTCGCGGTGGTCGGGGGCCTGACTCTAAATACTAACATGTGGAAGGCCATGCATCAAGACTGGCCGAAGACATATTCGAGTTCCGAGAGCGAAGCCGCCAAAATCATAGCCATGCAAGATTTGCTCGCCCAATCACGATTGGGTCGAGGAACCTACAACTAGGAAAGTTTTTAAGAAGAAAGTGATGAATGAAGGGGGTATAAACCCCGTGCTCTTTCAAGCCATTCAAGAAAGAAAGAAAAGCAACGCAAACTCCGAAGTCTTCCAAGCGTTTAAATGAAAACAATTTTTAACCAAATTAGAGATCGGGACATGTTGGATAGGCCGAGAAGAATTATAATGGACAAACATCGGCTCAATGCTTCCAAATATTGTAACTACCACGAGTACATCGGGCACAATACAGAAGATTGTCGCGATTTACTCCGCCAACTTTGGAAGCTATGCGAAGATAATCGTCTTACCCAATTCTTAAAAAAGTCGGTGAGCAGAGACTCCCGAATAGAAAAAATAGAAGATCGAAGGGGTAAACGTAAAGCCGAACAAACATCTGACAGTGATCCCGAAGAATCACGTAAAAGGTCTGAAATACCCAAAAGGCCTCCTCTTGTGGGAAGAGGTCGAGAAAGTCAAGAGATTCACATGATACGTCCTGAATATGGTCCAGTGGATGGATGTTACCAGGCACCATCATTATCGAACAGACGTAAGAAGATGGAGATGCGTGCCATGCAAAGCATTCATCAGGTAAAGGTAGCGAGCACATCAACTAGCACGCCACCCTCACACCAAATCATGTTTTCTGACGACGATCTCGACGGTATAATAACTCCCCACAACGACTCCTTAACCATTAGTGCTCGTCTCCTCGGGTTGAAGGTGCACACCGCCTCTGGTTGATAACGGAGCTTATCTAACATTTTGTTCGTCAACACCCTTCACCGGATGGAAAAGCAAGTTGGGGACTTGAGCGCTTATATTGAACCGTGTGATCATACCATAATGGGTTTTGGGGAATCAGAATCCGACCTATGGTATGATTAGGTTAGGAGTCGAAGTTAGAATCAACTCTGAATCCCACATCCGGCGAACTAGAATGCTAGATTTTGTAATCATCGATGTCCGCCTACTTATAACGGGTTCCTAGGTCGCCTGCTTATTCAGAATTTAAAGCGGCTGTTTCTCGATATTATTCTTGTGTTAAATTTCCAACCTGAAGATGGAACAGTAGCGTAAAAGGAGATCGGAAGAAAGCTCGAGATTGTTTGCTATCATGTGCACCAGAAAAACAAAATATCGTTAACATGATGGAGCGAACATGGGAGATCGGTGAGTCAAGCCAACAGGCAAATATGTTACCAACATGTTCGAACATATCTTTGGCGAACACAAATTTGACGAGCACAGCTCCCCACGCGAACACAGAATGCGTGAACACACAATCCGGGAAGGCAATTCATGTCCCGGATCTCCCGGATCTAATAAATATTGATCCGCTAAGCGAGCAATCGACTAGAACCTCGCGATAGGTTTGAACCCATGGAGGTTGATGACGAACACCGGGGTCCATTCAAGATCCTCGGTGGAAACAAAAAAAAAACGAGCAACACAGCCGAACAACCGGAGCCTATAAACATCGACCGAGCGGACTGAGTTAGAAGTGTTCATTGGTTCAGAATTACCTGAGCCAATTCGAACAGAAATGATTGCTTATCTTCAAGCAAACTTGGATGTGTTCGCATGGTCACACGAGGACATGGTTGGAATTGATCCAAAACATGCATGTCATTCCCTCAACCTTGATCCAATACAAACTCCAGGTTATCCGTAAGCGAGAAAGTTTAGTCCGAAAAAGTGTGCGGCAATGAATAGTGAAATCAAAAAGTTGCTCGACAACAAACCGATTCGAGAGGTGAAATCCCCAAGATGGCTTTATAACCCTCAGGCTCGTCCACAAGTCTAATGGATCTTGGAGACTATGTATTGATTTCACGCAGTTTAAACAAAGCGTGTCCGAAAGATAACTTCCGATGCCGATATCGATTATTTGGTCGATAATCTGAGAAACCATGAACTCATGACTTTCATGGATGCATTTGCCGGTTATCACCAAATACCCATGCATCCGGACGATCAAAAGAATACGGATTCTGCAGCGAAAAAAGAATATGTCTTGTTGGCAACGCACGCCATTCGGATTAAAGAATGCCGGTGCAACATATCAACGCGTTGGTGAACAAAATGTTCTCTGAACACATCGGCCCGAACAATTGAGGTATATATTGATGATATTATGGTAAAGAGAGAACATAAGGAAGACCACATCACCCACCTCGCACAAACGTTTGATATACTCAGGGAGTATAACATGAAGCTAAATCCGAAGATATGCAGCTTTGGGGTTCACTCAGGAAAATTCCTTGGACATATGGTCAATCAATAGGGGATCGAAGTGAACCCATCAAAGATTCAAGCCATGCTCGATATGCAGGCCCCCAAGAGTGTGAAAGAGGTCCAAAAGTTAACCGGACGTTTAGCTTCCATAAGCCGGTTTATATCACGAACTGGGGACAAATGTAAACCTTTCTTTGATGCATTGAAGAAGGGGAAATTTCAGTGGACCGAGCATTTCCAAAATGCATTCGAATCATTGAAGCAGTACCTTTCAGATACTCAGACACTGTCTAAGCCTGTCCCAGACGAACAACTCTATCTGTACCTTGCTGCATCCGAACATGCAATTAGTGCAGTGCTCGTACGGGCAGAAGGGACCACACATTTGCCTTTCTACTATGTAAGCCAAGTGCTTAAAGAAGCCGAGCTCTGGTACCCTCCACTGGAAAAATTAGCATATGCTCTCGTAATGAGTGTTCAAAAATTGCGACCATACTTTTTGATCACTTTCGATCGTAATCTTGACCACCTTCCCATTGGCGCCAGTCCTCCAATCGACCGTGATCTGCGCAGTGATTACTCAAATGGGCGGTGGGGTTAGGACAATTTGGCATTACGTTAAACTCATGACAATGATGAAAGAACGCCAAGCTATGGCCGATTTTATGGTTGAGTTGACATATCCACAAATGCCCGAAAAGTTCGCCGATCAACCATGGCATATGTATGTTGATGGCTCATCAACAAGTACAAGAGCCGGAGCGGCGTAGTTCTCATCAATGAACCGGACAAACATTTACAACAACCATCCGCTTTGACTTCCCAGCTACAAATAACGAATAGAGTCACGAAGCTTTGATCGCTGGACTACAGATGGCTATGACAATGGGAATTCAGAGGCTGATGATTTACAGCGATTCTCAGATAATCGTTTATCAAGTAACAGGCGAGTACGAGGCCCGAGGCGAACAAATGGCACAGTATCAGCAACTAGCGAAAGAGTTGCTCGAGCATTTCGAACAAGTTTTCATAGAACAATTACCACGATTGGGTAATTCGTTCACGATGCTTTGGCACGCGCTGGCAACAAAGAAGGAGGAGCGAACACAATGACATTGTGGTCGTCACAACTTGTTCGCCATCGCCTCGAGTTATGATCGCCCAGTAATGACGAGCAAGAAACTGGATGACTCCAATCCTGAATTATTTACAAAAGGGATTTCTCCCTGAAAATAAGGCACAAGCTACTCGCCTCAGATTACAATCTGCTCGTTATACTATCATAGACGAGCATTTGTACAAAAGAAGCTTCTCACTTCCACTTTTGAAGTGTATTACTCCTGAAGAGGGTCGTATACTTCTGGAACAAATCCACGATGGAGTATCGCGAAATCATACGGTGGGCTCGCCCCGCACATAAAATAATCGAACAAGGTTACTATTGGCCAACCTCAAAAAAGATTCGCCAAGATATGCTCGTATGCGTTACCCGTGCTAGTACATGCCATGCCACACTATTCATAACCCACCAAGAATTAGTGTCGGTCATAGCCCATGTCCATTTGCTAAATGGGGATCGATTTGATCGGCCCATTTCCTCTTGGCGCACGCCGGGAGTAAAATTTCTTTGTAGTTGCCGTTGATTACTATACTAAATGGGGCGTAAGTCGAGGCCATTGTCAAAATCACCGAACAAAGAATGTGGAACTTTGTTTGGAAAAATATCATTTATCGATTTGGGCTTCCCCAATCATTAGTAACTGATAACGACAAACAGTTTGATGGAAGTGAATTCAAACAGAATTGTGCTCGTTGGGGCATAAAAAAGCATTACTCAACTCCGTATTATCCCCAATCAAACGGACAAGTTGAAGCCATTAATAAAATTATCAAGCATACCCTCAAGGCTAGACTTGATAATTCCAAGAGGATGGATGATTTGAAGAGTTGCCTGAAATATTATGGGCTTATCGAACAACTTTCAGAACATTAACTGCGGAGACCCCGTTTGCCTTGGCATTTGGTGCGGAAGCTGTTATACCCGCAGAAATCAAGATTACAAATCAAATAATGATTTTTGTAGAAATCATTAAATACTGTTGGAAGAAAGAAAGGGGCGTAGGTGATTTCAAGAATGCCATGTACAAAAAGAGATCAGAGAAGTTCTACAACTCCAAAGTCCGAACACGCAGGTTCAATGTGGGCGAGCTGGTTTTAAAAGCGAAAGCAACGGGGGTATCAAGTGGTGTGTTCGCCGAGCATGGGAAGGTCCGCTTCGAGTTCTGAACGTTTGCTAAACGGGGCATATGATTTGGAAGACTGAATGGAGTCCCATTGTCCTACTCGTGGAATCGTCAAATTTGAAAAAAATATTATCAATAGTCGGCCGAACAAAAGTGTCCACCACACAATGAAGCGAACAACATAGTCGGCCCGAACAAAGTCGTCACAAATTGGTTTAACATATAGTCGGCCGAACATATTCGGCCGAACAAAGCTGTCCACACAGCTGAAGCAAACATAGTCGGCCGAACAAAGCTGTCCACACAACTGAAGCGAGCATAGTCGGCCGAACAAAACTGTCCACACAGCTGAGACAAGCATAGTTGGCCGAACATAATTGCCGATGTAAATAAACGAACACAAGTGGCGAACATAATCGGTCGTTCGCTTAAAACGAAAGTAGACAATCTCGAAAAGAAGAATACATTATGTTAAATACATATCTTACGGAAAGAAATGCCGCCAAACACTATCGATGAACGTAAGATACATGTCAGAACGAGTTGTCAACATAAGATACGTATCAGAACGAGTTGACAAGTGGTGACAACCAAGCAGGGATGAGTCAATCTTTGAGCAAGAGTCGCCAAAAAAAGTTGAACAAATGTCAAAAAGGGAGCAAAAGTAAGAGAGCTAGCACCGGTAGCTATGCCAAAGACTAGCTTGGGATAGTTCTATAAATAGGGGCATCTTGATAAATGAGAAAAGCGGAGGAAAAAAAAATGAAGAAAAAAAAAAGGAAAAATATTACAAGTCTCAGAAGGAGGTTGGTTTAGTATGCCCCCAGACGTAGAAGAATCCAGCTCTCAATTCAACAATCATTCAGCTGAATTGAGCATTTGGCCCGGTACGAGATTTATACCCCATATGACATTACGAGCACAGATTGAAGCTCGTTGCGGACTCAAGGTGCTCGGCAGAGTTATGGTTGCCACTCCACGTTACTCACTGCTTATGCAGTAGTAAATCACTAGTCCCCCCATGCATCCCCAAAATCTCCTCCGAAGGAGGGATGTCATATAGTGTCCGCCAAAGCAATATCACGACGATGCTGCTAAGCATCTACCGAAGAGACGAGAATGGTGCGAAATGAAAAATTTGCTCGCCTTTTTTTTTTAAGCGGCGAGAATCTGCGCCACATGCTCATGCCCGCAATTACCAAGATAATCACAAATTGTCCGGGAGGGACGAAAATCTTATCTTCTTTTGCTTGAGCATGTTACTAAGAAAGAAGGGGTAGACGGATGATGTGCCACATCCTTGTCAACATCAATTCCGCGGACAAGGTGAGGCCAATTCGTGTCTACTCAAGACAAGGTTAAAATTCAAAACCTTAGTATGATATCTATAGTTGTGTAATAGATAGTCTTCTTCAGATGTGAAGGTTGTAATAGAATACAAAGTGTTGCAAAAAAAAAAAAAATATATGTACTTTTGTTCGCTAAGATTTTCTAGTTCAAAACTATTTGAGGTCGCGCCTAAAAGCGGACGGCCTTAACAAAAAGACGAAACGAGCCCAAGTCTATGTTCACCGACGAACGAGTTCAGACTCATTCCCGCATGACAAAAAAATGAGTAATGGGTACGCGATGCATAAAAAGACGACTCGTGACTTTATAGATAATTCAGAATAAGCCTTGCCGGGTGATGAAAGTCTTGGTCGCAGCTAAATAAGACGGCCCTAGTATGAAGTGATCGCACCTAAATAAGACGATCGCGAACCAAGAAAGGAGGGTTCATAAAGTAACCCATCTGGTCGCACCTAAATAAGACGATCAACCGATTGCAACGTCAATAAGACAATCAAAACCGAAAAAAAGTTAAGAGCGGCATAGTAAAACCCAATGTTCAATTCATTCGTAAGAAAAAGGGCAAAAACTAGAAGGCAACAAAGTCGAACACAAAGCAATAAAGCAAACATCAAGCAACACAAGTATCAATCATTTATCAACAACCGCATTCATCCTCAACAACAATCAGGTTAGAGGAGATAGTTCAATATGTAATTCATCCATTCAGTTGTAAAAATGTTCGAACAAAAAGAAGAAGTCAGCAAAAAATTACAAGTATTGAAGACATTGTTCGAACAAAAGGTGAAGAAGACAAAATATTACACAACATATGTTTGACAAAACAAAAATAACATCAAGGAGCGAATTCATAATTGGGGGTGGACGGAAGAGAGATGTTGAACAAATCGTGCTCAGCCCCCTCAGCAATAACTCCTTCAGTATGGCCAGGTACCAAATGCTCGCTAGAAGGTACATTCCGCTTTCGGTCACAGGAGAGGTCCCTTTGCTTTCGGCTGCGTCGATCGGTCCCGAACTTCAGTTTGGAGATTTTGGCCAGCAGCACCACCAGTATTCACGTCCGAGCCATCTTCCTCATCCAAAATAGGATCATCAACTTTGATCCCTTTAGGAAGAATGGAGAAATCACACAGATCGTTCAAATCTGACATTGGAAGGTTGCGATCCGGTGGGTTGTCGATCAGGTACTGCTGGAAACTTGATATAAGAGGGGAGAATTTGTTCGCCATTGAGTGTATGGCGAATGCACCGGATATAAGATAGGCAAAGGCACAAATATAGGAGAAGTTGGACATGGAATCAACATACTCTTCATTATGCAGACTTTTGAATTTTGAGACCAATGGGGTGTTGGTCTCCTCAAAGAATGATGAAATTGTTGGCGAGCATGTCCCTCTCACTTTCCATGGCCTCGGCCTTGTTTCGGAGTTCTGGCTTCGGCATTCATCTCTTCTGAGCTCTTCAGTATCTTGACCACCTCCTCCCGAGAGTGATTCCGATTACCTCATTAAATGCAGCGAGCATCCTCCCGAGCAGCGAGCATTTTCCTGAACTTCGCGAACATTTTCCTGAGCCTTGTGGGCATCCTCCTTCGCCTGACGAGCCTCAGCTTGTGCCGAGGATGCCTGTTCCTGAGCCAACCTCAGTTCATCCTGAGTCCTGTTCAGCTCGCCCACCTTTTCTTCGAAGTTCCTGATCAAAGCCAAGTAGTTGGCATGAAGGTTGGCGGACTGAGCATAGGCTTTCTCAAGAACGACCATAGATTGGCCCTGAAGTACCAGACCCAGACGCATATTTTCCAGGGGAGTGGACTCTTCCAGCTCGGTAGTCCATGCTCGAACGGGAGTTTGGCAAGCTTTCTGAACATGCTCAGGAATGCCCGGAACCTTGCGAACACTCGGCGAGCAGAAATAGTTTTTCAGATTGGGCATCAAGGGAGCCAACCTGCTCAACCTACACATACACCCGAGCAAACAATATGAAAAAATGAACAGGATTAATCAAAGTAGAAGCAAGGCGAACAAAATGTACCTATTCACACGAGCCGGATCCCATCCCAAGAACGATCTATCCTCAGGGGACCGAAGCTCAGGATTCAACGGAGTCCATGATCGGGGTCCAGCAGGAGGTGGAGAAGATGTGCCAACCTCCATTTCAACAATTTGTGAAACTGGACCGACCACGGAGGCGGCCTCAGTGCTCGTCTAAGCTTGTTCGCTCGGCGCGCTCATCCGAGTTTGTTTGCTCGGCCCCTGTTCGCTGATTTCCATCCTTGGCCTCTTCGGCGACGGAGCTTGTTCGCTATCCCCAGACCGGATCGCGATGCTCGATTAGCCCTTCGCCACCTTTCGCCTCTCCTCTGTTTTGTTCACCGAGCCTCCCGCCAAATGAATCGAAAAGCTCTCAAGGCCTTTTTTTCCTCGAAAGCCATCTCAAGTATGTTCGGATGTAATCACAAAGAACGGTCCACAAATGGAAAAGTATAAAATAAAATAATTCAAGACGCGCTAAAAGGGTAACAAATGAGCAAAATGGCACAAAACTTATACAAATACAAGAGGTAATCCTTACCAAACAGGATTAATGAAGAACAAGATGATGAGGAGGCACGAACAAACCTCCTTTTCTTCCTCGACGGCATGGGTGTTCGAGTTCTCACAGACGCTCCGAGCGAGACTCCAGATCAATTTGCCAACGCCGCTAAAATAAAATAGCCGCGTTTGTCTCGCTTTTTCCGCAGCCTAGAACCCCGAAATAAAGAGCAAGTTAAAATCGGTTCAAATTGAAGGACAAAAGACACAAAATTACTTACTTCGGTACACCCCGGTCGGTGAGGGATGTCTAATCGAGTATCCGGTTCGCCCCGTAAGCGGGCTCTTCCAATCGCCCCCAACAAACCGTAACTTCTCTTTCCAATCATCGATTTTGTTCGCACGCCCTCAATAATTTTGCACTTGCATTAGCTTGCATGAACAACCACCCATGTTCGCCGGACGGGTCAGTGCACCAATCGAGCAAGTTCACCGCGGAGGATAGTATCTTGCTTCATTTTGCGAACAAAGTCGAAAGCTCATGATCATATGCCACCCATTCGCTTAAGCCGCGTGATGGTGATGTTCCATTCCACGAGCAAACGAGTGATGGCCTGATGGAGGGGAATCGAAGGCCGAACTTCCATGGTGTCCAAATTCACAAATACACAACCTTCGGGGGTTGGTCACCCCGCTCATCATCGACCACCACGGTGCCCGAAAAAAAGACATCCTTGGGGTTTCATAATTCCTATCTTGTTAAAGTGAGCATATCTCAGATCAATTATGCTCGCTATCTTGCTCATTGGTACTCATTCTCAACCCTAATCCTATGAGGTTGCTCGGGCGTCGAAACTATAACGAGCATTATACTCAAGTATATGTTGGACTATGAGGACACCAACAGTATATCAAGCTCGAAATTTTGCTCACCACCTACCCCTATATTCGATCCTATTACATTCACAACCATCAAAATTTCCCCCCTCACAACATCGCATTCCTATCTACATCAACGTTATCAACAGCCCGAGAACTAATTTGAATTTGAGGCAAAGAATTATCACTCGAATCGTCCAAAAAATCATTACGGACCAAATCCCTATCCAGTTCATTTAGGGCTTTGTCGGAATCGGAGGAAAGAACGGCAAACGGCTCGAATCCTGCTTGCCAAATAAATCTCAATCCGAGACATTCATCCCGTGGCATTAAGCGCCGCTACTGGGGATTCTACTAATAGAGGGGGAAGAAGAACTATGGTGGTCCGATTCTAGGAAACGAAGGGTTTGAGCAAGAGGCCATAATCGCAAGAGAAAGAATCAATTACTTACGAGAAATATTCTTCACCGGAATGATGAAGCCCTCGCCGGAAATTTTCAGACACAGGAAAAAATTGAAAGACAGAGGCAAAAAAGAACAAGGAAGGAGAAAAGGGTTTAAGGCGGTGAAATGTGATATATATATATAGATACCGGAATCAATTTTGAAAATCTGGCACAAAATACGAAACGACATCGACTATGGCCCAATAAGATTATAACAACCGGGCCCCATGTTGAATACAAAGCGACCCGACTGGGGGGTATTGTTGTGTTCGATATAATAACTCAGGATTAATCGAACACGTAAGAGCGACACGTGTAATATTCTTTAAAATAATCATACCCGGTGGATAAATGTGCTCGCCGTCCGTTGACCAAACAAGTTTGTCCGGTCAGTTCGCCTCATGACGCCTAAAACAAACATACTCACCACTCAGATCAGGAAAGACGGAATCAAATGAGCTAAGTCAAGAAGGCCACGAACAAATCTGAGGACTCAAAGGCCAAAAATACTCGATATCCCGAGGGCTCGATATCCCGAGGGTCAAGATGCTCGCAACTCGATATCCCGAAGGCTCGACATCCCGAGGGTCAAGATGCTAAAGAACTCAAAAATCCCGAAAGGCTCGATATCCCGAGGGTCAAGATGCCGCAACTCGATATCCCGAAAGGCTCGAGATATCCCGAGGGTCAAGATGCTCGCAACTCGATATATCCCGGCTCGGATATCCCCGAGGATCAAGATGCTCGCAAAGACAACTTTCTCAAGACTCGTGCATCCCGGGCGGTCGAGTGCTTGCCGCCGATATCCCGAAGACCCGCACATCCCGAGGGCTCAAGATGCTCGAGGAGGACAAGATTCCAAAGACGAAACCGACATGGTTAAAGCGGGCGAACAAAGCATCCAACCGAAAGCAAAAGATTAATTTGGACGACCAAAAGAGTGCCCTTTACGACAAGCAAGCTCCAAGATCAATCTAGAAGACGGTTGGGGAACGCGTGGCAATATCATCTAGATTCTTGCATGACCAAGTCTCCAAATTATGCTTGCCAACCCAAATTCATGCTTGTCGGAGTGCTATAAAAAAAAAAAAAAAAGAAAAAAAAAAAAAAGGTTCGAAAAATTTCCCGAAAAAAGTCATACCCACACAAGAAATTCCGAGAGAGGTGAGAAATGTAAAAAATTCGAAAGTGATCATTTATGCATACTAGAAACCCTAGCACTCAGAGGCTAACTCTCCAAATTATCTTCATCTGTAATGATTCATCTTCATAAGGTGTATCAAATATTGTACGTGTAAAGCTTGCAATACCACATCCTGGCTTGGTATGCCCCCAGAGTAGTCATTTCCCGATTTAACCGGGTCAACAAATTCATCTTATTTACAGTTTATTTTACACGTGCATGTTTTGTTTGTGAGTTGTTATCGAATTAGCCACATCATATTCCTCAAATAAAACGACTCGCGACAGGCTAAAATAGGTTTACCAATATATAATATTAAGATAATGCTAGTCCTTTCAAAAAAAAAAAAGTAATACTCATGTGAATCAGGTTCACATTATGAACCTTAATTTAATATAACCTATTTTAGGTACGTTGACCCGAATTTATATTTAAATTTGATTCGAGTCTTTCACGTCAGTCTCTCTCGCGCCGTAGCGCTAAATCATCTCAATCCACACAATGAAGATCAATGAATATGAAGATGTGCGTTCACCAATCCACAAGATGAATGTGTAAGAGACAATAGCGCGATTATGAAAAATTCTCACTTTTACTTAGAAATACTTTCACTGTTAGGTTATAAAACTATCACTGTTTTGTTATAAAACTATCACCATTGTTCAGAAAAACTCTCACTGTTATTTAGAAAAACTCTCACTCCTATTCAAATTAACTCTCACTATTAGGAAAAAAAACTATCACTGTTATTAGAAAAAGCATTGTTCAGAAAAACTCTTACTTTTACCCAGAAAAACTCTCACTATTATGTTATAAAACTATCACGGTTATTCAGAAAAACTCTCACTGTTATTCACACTAACTCTCACTTTTATTCAGAAAAACTCACACTCTTATTCAGAAAAACTTTCACTCTTATTCAGTAAAATTCTCACTGTTATTCAGAAAAAACTCTCAATCTTATTTAGAAAAACTCCAACTGTTATTATGTATTGAGCGTGGAGCCATTATTGACTAGCTCCAATGATCATAAGTACCAAATCCTAAAATCTTCATGCTTACTAATAAATCTCGTTAAAATTGCCTCAAATTCCATTATCTCCATCTCCATAACCAAACAGAGAGTGAAACAACAATGAAAATAATATCGTTCGGTAGAAGCTTCTCGAAGAGACAATGGAGAAGAAGAGGTTGCAACAGACTATCATCACCCAACAAACCCAAACTCAAAATCGTCAGGTTCGGATCGGGAAAGCATCAGTGGCGGCTGAAGCTGGCTCCAAAGTTGCGGGCGAGAGAGGGAGGAGCAGGCGGAGAGATCGGTGGCGACGACGGTGGTGGCGAGGAGATCGGTGATGTTGAGGGAGGAAATATGGAGGGAGAAGAAGAAGATGCGTGAAAGTAAAAATGATCCAACCAATTTAAATTTATATCTAACCCGCTTTGTAGTGTTGGATCAAGTTTGACCCGGGTTCATAGTATGAATCAAGTCTACACAAGTTTTTGTCATAAAAAAATACATAATGCTAGTATAGCAAATCATCATTAATGACATTTAGCATTTATTAAAAATAATACACAAAAGTTTATTATGTAAGATAATTTTATATATGTTACGAATATCATTTACTATATTATATGATGAGGTTTACTTGCTTGTCACTGTCTTATAATAAGACGGAACATAATTTAAACATGCCATGTTAGCATTTCGTGAGAGATAAATGTTAATTTATACTCTCTCCGTCTCATACTCGTTTGGAAATTTTTTGATTTGGATCGTCCCTCACTTATTTTCCCTCTTTTTTAATGACAATAAAACGACATTGCCTTTTATAACCATATCCTCCCAACATCTCAAACAATTCATTTCATGTCATTACTTTATACACACTAAAAACTACTTTATCCTCTCATCTACTTTATCATAAAGTAGAAAAGTATATAGTACCTCTCAACAAATCACAATTTTATCACCTCAAATATTAATAAATAATTTATACATTAAATACTGTATTTACAGTAAACGTCCAAACAAGTGCGGAACGAATGAAGTACTACTTCCGTCCCGAACTCAACACTACGGTTACTGTATCGCGGGTTTTAAGAAAAAGTGATAAAGTGATAAAGTGTTGGGGGTAGAAAGAATTGTTTATTAGTATTTTATGTGATAAAGTGATAAAGTAATGAATAGTTGGGGGTAGAAAGAGTTGTTTATTAGTATTTTATGTGATAAAGTGAATATTTTCATTTAAGAGAGTGTGCAGTTAAGTATGGGACGCTTAAAACAAAAACTGTAGGGTTAAATTTGAGACGGAGGGAGTATTAATTTATACCCGTTCATACAGTTTTTATCTTTAAAAAAAAATAATTAATGGAACGCCAAATTGAAGTGTGTGACCTTTCTTCTTATGACCAAATCAAATCACGCAATTCTTTCACTTCAAAAAAAAGTTACGCAATTCCAACTGTAAGCACTCCAATCGATGACATTGTTGCATTGCACCTGCCACAGCGAATAACATCTCTTCTCCAATTGTGCCCGCTTGTTTATTTATTTATTTAGATACCAATATAAATAAACCAAACTATCTCTCGATTCGCCCACCCCTTCACTGTGCTGCGATTCACTCACCCCGTGCTGCGATTCACCCACCCCGTGCTGCGATTCACCCACCCTAGCGTGGGAATCGATCCTCTCAGTTTGCTTTTTCCGAGCACGGTTTCATACCTCTGCGAAGGTACAACTCTCCTACCTTCTCTCGATTTCGTGATTTCATTTCTGCACCTAGATTGCTAGCTGGATATTTGCTCATTTCTCTACCGATCTGTTTTTTTTTTTTGTGCTCCTGTAGGTAGATTGGTAGGGAAATCAGCTTAGTTCTGTATGGATCTGCTTGTTTATTTCGATTCTGCGTAATTGATTTTATTTTTGGCCTATTTTACTCCGGATTTTGGTTTGCTCATGAGTACTTAAAAGTAATCGCTAGATCTGATGAATATGGATGCAGTTTGTTCGCAATTCAGCCGATCTCTCTGTGCTGTTGTTTCTATTTTTTGAGTCACTTTGTTTATACCTTTGATTCAGCCCATTTTTTTCACTTCAGTTTCTCGTTCGATGCATATGCTTGAATATTTGAGGATTTAATCAGTGGTTTTAGTTTCTATGAAAATTGATGAAATGAAGCCTTTCCTATACCAATTATTGTTCCGTGGTGTGTTAAAAAGTGCATATTGCAAAACATGTATTCATGAAGGTGTATGTTTATTTAACTCCCAAGGATTTCTATGGGGGTTGGGGGAGAGGGATTGCCAGATCTGCCCCGAACGTGATGAAACCTCGATTTCCGTGGGTACGGGGTGGAGATGCCCAGTCTCTTTGACATCCTAGCCCCCATATTAGTTGGTTAGTGTTGTTGAAGATGAATCTCAGCCATTTTTGTTGTTTTCTAAATATAATTAATGCATGCAACTTTGACATAACAAGGTTAGATTTCATGTTATTCAATCGATTTAGTGATTCTTCCTTTTAATCACTGTGTTATGTATTAATTTTTTTGAAACTTGGAGTGCAGTACCTTGGTATAAATTCTTTTGTTGAATCTTACTCTATTTGGTCCCTAAGCATCTTACTTAAACCTACTGGATGTCGGACCAAATGATATTTGACTTATTATGGCCTTTTCTCAGATGTATATATGCAGAAAATTTGTCAAATGCTTAAGTGGGTGTTCCACAAATTGCTTTCATCTGTTTTAAATTAGGGCCAACTATAATACCAATTATGATACTTGCTTTACCTTTGTCAAATTGATGGGACTTTTTTTTTTCCACAGATAACAATGACCATGGATCAGCCACGCTACCCCACCACTGCTCAGAAGGTGGCTGGTCAGCTCTTCAGATCATCCCCAACTCAAGCTTTTGAAGTTGGCCTTACTCGGCCATCTGGTTATCAATCAACATTCAAATATGGGAACTACACAAACGCTGCATTCCACACTTATCCATCTCGAGCAACATCCGACCTTTCTATGGTCACAACCCCCGTATTTGTTCAAGCCCCAGCAGAGAAAGGATTAACTAGTTTCGCTATTGATTTTCTCATGGGTGGAGTCTCTGCTGCTGTGTCTAAAACAGCTGCTGCTCCGATTGAGCGTGTAAAACTTTTGATACAAAACCAAGATGAAATGATTAAGGCTGGTAGGTTGTCCGAACCATACAAAGGAATTGGTGATTGTTTCAAGAGAACAATGAAAGATGAAGGATTTAGTTCCTTGTGGAGAGGGAACACCGCTAATGTGATCCGTTACTTCCCCACCCAGGCAAGTCATATGAATGTTACTTTTTTGGTTTTTCTTATTCTTTTAATGTATTTCCTTTTTTCATACATGCCAAGGGAATCTGTTGTACTTCTTTTATAACTTTAAGAAAGATAGAGATGGCTATTGTAAATGGTTTTGCTGGGAATATTGCATTTCCCTTTTCCAATACATACATGCTAAACCATCTATGAAAATCTATAAAATTGTTGCAGGCCTTGAATTTTGCATTCAAAGATTATTTTAAGAGGCTTTTCAACTTCAAAAAAGATAGAGATGGCTACTGGAAATGGTTTGCTGGGAACTTGGGCTCAGGAGGTGCTGCTGGAGCTTCTTCTCTCCTTTTTGTTTATTCTTTGGACTACGCTCGTACTAGATTGGCGAATGATGCCAAGGCTGCAAAGAAGGGAGGAGGAGGAGGAAGGCAATTCAATGGCCTGATTGATGTTTACAAGAAGACTTTAGCATCAGATGGAATTGCTGGATTGTATCGTGGATTCAACATATCTTGTGTTGGCATCATTGTGTACCGTGGTCTCTACTTCGGAATGTACGATTCCTTGAAGCCAGTGCTTCTCACTGGAAATTTGCAGGTAACTATACTTCTGCTTGTGTTGATTTACATTATTACATAGTTCTCGGTTAATTGGCATGAACTATACTTCTGCTTGTGTTGATTAACTGATTTTATCCCACACAATCCTAAGTTAAGCTTGTGTTTTGACGCATGTAGAGATAACCAAAGGCTTGTTTTGGGAATTTGAGTGCTAAATTCATGATCTGTAATAAACCTCCCAACCCCCAGTTCATTTTATCCTTTGTGATTTGACCAAGTTGGTTGATACAAAATGTCCCATCTACTTAAATTCTCTTCTGAAAATAATGAAACTGAGCCATCACATAATTTGATATATTATCACACATGAATGTATACTCTGTTTTCTTCTTCCCAGAAATGATCATTGCTGCCATTCAAACTGGATCTAAGTTCCTGCATTATTTAAGGAAAGGACCTTTATTACATAGAAAAGAGATTTTTCAGTAAAATAAAAATCTTGCAATGCTTCAATTCTAATGTCTTTATCATCCTAATAAAAGTGTCAAAGTTATAGTTCAACTCTTCCGTGTTTAACCCACTGTATCGTTATTTACTTTGAGGTCATACTCATCCTTTTCTCTATCCATGTTTTTTTTCTTTCCATTCATTCATCTTCTTATGCCTTCATTTTGGTAGCACCATTATGGATATCTCCATTGTAGCTAAAATTTTATTAGCTGTTTTGATACAATGAGGCACTTGGCTTCAGTTCCGCAAATGAGTTTATGGTTGATTGATTGTGTGTAATTTCAGTGAAAATCCATTTCCATTATTAACTATTTGACCTTTACCCTTCGATCTATCATACAAAGTATATGGGATGCACAGATTATTTTTATCTTATCAAACATTTCATCAACCTAACAATCCAACAAACATTAGATCCATGAAGTAATCAATCTCACATTGGTATTTTGATTTTCAGGATAGTTTCTTCGCTAGCTTTGCTCTCGGTTGGCTGATCACAAACGGTGCTGGTCTTGCATCATACCCAATCGATACCGTTCGTAGAAGGATGATGATGACATCTGGTGAAGCAGTGAAGTACAAAAGTTCCTTCGATGCTTTCTCCCAGATCTTGAAGAACGAGGGTGCCAAGTCTCTGTTCAAGGGTGCGGGAGCAAACATTCTCAGGGCTGTTGCTGGGGCTGGTGTACTCGCCGGTTATGATAAGCTGCAGTTAATTGTCTTCGGAAAGAAGTACGGATCTGGTGGTGCTTAAGCAATGGTGATTTCATATCATCGTTAATGAGACATGATTATGACGACCAATAAGATGAAGTATTGCAATTTTGAATAATATTAATGGGGGGTTTCATCTCTAAAACCATCGAGATTTTTCTATTCGATTATGTGAGACGTTTTATTTGATGTGGTAGTAGCTGTTAAAGCAGCTGAGTGCTTGAGATTCTGATGGCTTTGTTAAAATTTCGATGACAGGCTTCTAGTTTTTGTTGGCGAGTATATTTCTCTAACAAAAGAGAATGACATTATTTTGCCTACTTGGTTTAAAAAGATTAATCTTCGAATTACAGGTTTTCCTTAGTTTCATTTTATATCTTTTACTGGTAAAATTTTGGTGTTTCAATGAAAAATTGTTGCATAGTTCTTGTAATGAATTTGAGTGGAAATCCTTTTATTTTAAATTCTTATGTTTTAGTGATCTATTAAATTGGTTTAGTTTAAAAAAAAAATCATTTTCAAAAGACAAAAAATTGTATGAAATGATTTCATAGACGAATCTTTCTGTAAGTATTTTTTTTCTTAAATATATTGTTGTGTTGGGCTTTACAAGCCCACAAGTCGCGCGATAAATAATTGAAATTCATTTCATTTATAAAACCAGTAATATTTTTGTATTGATATAATTATTGTCAAATTAATTTCTACATTTCATACTCAAAAGTAAAAAGTAATTATTAAGCAAAAACTCTATGCAATGATATAAATTTTATGCTATAAACAAATTCACACATTAATATATAGGCGACGTTTTTTTGAAATATAATGAATGATGTATTTAAAAAAAAAAAGAATGAATGGTGAAGTTTTTACAGTTTGAATTTCCATTTTAGGTAACTTTGATGAATTTTATTTAACTCGTTCTTATGTGCATTTATTTTACAAAATAATTTTGATGGATTGAGATTTTTCATTTTCCTGATTTCTTCTATTCACTCTCTGATTTCTAACTAATATCGTCTCCTAATTGATCCACCCCCAACCCGAAAATGAACACCTTCCTTTTTTTTTTTTTTTGAAAACAAAATGAACACCTTCCTTACTCGTCCTGCAACCAGTATTGTTATAGCAGTTCTGTTTCCCCCAATTGGAAACTGCACCAAATGGATGAAGAGTTTTCTCCGTTGTGTTTCATCGTCGCCTATGCTTTATCTCTACAGTTGGATGCGAAGTTAATTTTCTAACTATGCTCCGATTTTTATGGTATCAACAAAAATTTTCACAAATCTCACACTGGAACACCTGCACCGCCATTGTGCTTAATCCCTGCAACATGTGATTTCCCTTTGTGTATAGTGGGCGGCAGAGTTAGCATACTGTTAATGACATTGTTAGTTATTGGATTCGGGTTTGGATAGCTTGAATCAGTCTCGGTTTCCTCTGTTGAGATGGACTCATCATTTTCCAGTTATGATGTAAAAAGAGGATGGATCGGCAAATAGATTTCTTAAGTGCTTAACAACATCAAGATACTCCTCCAACTACTTCTGAAACTTATTACTTTTGAGAATATTTTGCAGTGCTTCGTATTGTTATTTCTAGTTCTTCTTATCATTCTTTTGTGTTTTATATTTTCTGAATTTATCCGAGCAATGACGTGATAGTGTTCTTTTCCCCCTTTATTGTGGAAGAATAGGCATCTAGTTCTCTTCAAACTAATTTTGTTATTTGAGAAGTAATTTGTGATTCATTTGACTAAGAAAAAAGAAGCATATAGACCCACCATCAATAAACACAATGCTCCAAATCCATCTGATTCTGAAGTTTATTGGATACAATGATAAATAAAGTAATTTCATTTGATTAAATGTATGAATTAAATGAAAATTAATCACATCTGCACATAGTACTAGCCTCCAAGGCTAGGAACTCTGATATACAATGGGAAACATCAGTATGCTGCTCATAATCTGAAATAGAAATTACTTGACTGCTTGCCTTCTGCAATTTCTCCTTTGTAAGTATTTCAGATAACAATAGAGGGAAAGAGAACTTTAGTTTTCAATGGTACTTAGAATACAAAGAAGAACACATATGTGTTTGAAATCCAATATTAAAGATTGGTAAAAATTGAGATTTTGATGGAGGGTGTGGAAAGTTCTAATAGTAAATTGGTGGCGGTGGTGGTGACTCATACTTGTATGATGGTGGTGGTGGCGATTTGTAGATATAAGGAGGAGGTGGTGGTGACTCATACTTGTAGGGTGGGGGAGGTGGGGACTTATAGACATATGGTGGTGGTGGTGGTGACTCATATTTATAGGGTGGGGGTGGAGGGGATTCATATTTGTAAGGTGGAGGAGGTGGGGACTTGTAGATATATGGTGGCGGTGGAGGTGACTCATACTTGTAAGGAGGTGGTGGTGGAGATTTGTACACATAGGGCGGGGGTGGAGGAGACTCATACTTGTAAGGTGGTGGCGGTGGAGATTTGTACACATATGGAGGCGGTGGAGGTGACTCATACTTGTAAGGTGGAGGAGGTGGGGACTTGTAGACATACGGTGGTGGTAGAGGTGACTCATACTTGTAAGGTGGGGGAGGTGGCGACTTGTAGACATATGGAAGGTGGTGGAGGTGACTCATACTTATAAGGTGGTGGAGGTGGAGACTTGTATACATAAGGTGGTGGTGGTGGTGACTCATATTTGTAGGGTGGGGGAGGTGGGGACTTGTAGATATATGGTGGCGGTGGAGGTGACTCATACTTGTAAGGAGGTGGTGGTGGAGATTTGTACAAATAGGGCGGGGGTGGAGGAGACTCGTACTTGTAAGATGGTGGCGGTGGAGATTTGTACACATATGGAGGCGGTGGTGGTGATTCATATTTGTATGGTGGGGGTGGAGGTGACTCGTATTTATACGGTGGGGGAGGTGGAGATTTATACACATAAGGTGGTGGTGGTGGTGACTCATACTTGTATGTTGGAGGAGGTGGAGATTTGTATACATATGGAGGAGGTGGTGGTGACTCATATTTGTAAGGTGGGGGTGGAGGTGACTCATACTTGTAGGGTGGTGGTGGCGGGGATTTGTAGACATATGGCGGAGGAGGAGGTGATTCATACTTGTAAGGTGGGGGTGGGGGTGGGGGAGATTGGTACTTGTAAGGTGGTGGAGGTGGAGACTTGTAAACATATGGAGGTGGTGGTGGAGATTCATATTTGTAGGGTGGAGGTGGAGGTGACTCGTATTTATAAGGTGGTGGTGGTGGAGATTTGTATACATATGGAGGTGGTGGTGGTGATTCATATTTGTAGGGTGGTGGTGGGGGTGACTCGTATTTGTAAGGTGGTGGTGGGGGTGACTCGTATTTGTAAGGTGGTGGAGGTGGAGACTTGTATACATAAGGTGGTGGAGGTGGAGACTTGTATACATAAGGTGGTGGAGGTGGAGACTTGTATACATAAGGTGGTGGAGGTGGTGATTCATACTTGTAGGGTGGAGGTGGAGGAGACTTGTATTTGTATGGTGGCGGTGGTGGAGATTTGTAGGTGTAAGGTGGTGGAGGTGGTGATTTATACTTGTAGGGTGGAGGTGGAGGCGACTCATACTTGTAAGGTGGTGGTGGTGGAGATTTGTACTTGTAGGGTGGTGGTGGAGGCGATTCGTACTTGTAAGGTGGTGGAGGTGGTGATTTATACTTGTAGGGTGGAGGAGGAGGTGATTCGTACTTGTAAGGTGGTGGTGGTGGAGACTTGTAAACATATGCTGGGGGAGGTGGTGATTTGTACTTGTAAGGTGGAGGTGGAGGCGACTCATACTTGTAAGGTGGGGGTGGAGGCGACTCATACTTGTAAGGTGGTGGTGGTGGAGCTTTGTACTTGTAGGGTGGGGGTGGAGGCGACTCATACTTGTAAGGTGGGGGTGGAGGCGACTCATACTTGTAAGGTTGTGGTGGTGGAGATTTGTATTTGTAGGGTGGGGGTGGAGGCGACTCATACTTGTAAGGTGGTGGCGGTGGAGATTTGTACTTGTAGGGTGGGGGTGGAGGCGATTCATACTTGTAAGGTGGTGGCGGTGGAGATTTATAGACATAAGGTGGTGGCGGTGGAGATTTATAGACGTAAGGTGGTGGAGGTGGTGATTTATATTTATATGGTGGAGGTGGAGGCGATTCATACTTGTAAGGTGGTGGTGGTGGAGACTTATAAACATATGTAGGTGGCGGTGACTTATACTGATATGGTGGGGGAGGAGGTGATTCATACTTATAAGGTGGAGGTGGCGGTGAAGTGTAAACATAAGGCAAAGCTGGTGGTGGTAAAGAATGAGAGTAGGGCTTCGATGGGGTGTAATCAGCATTTGCTACAACTGCAAATGCCGCAAACAGAGCTACTAGAACCCACTGCTGGGGCTCCATGAAGCTCGCCATGGCTATTAGACTCTGTAAGTTTCACTCTTTTACTTCTCTTTTGGTTTGATCTATGTGAACTGATTATCATATGGTATATATAGGCATTTCCTGAGATCATTTATTGAAGAAGTCCACTATTATTTGTCTACATGTTTACCACTTCCTGTGTCTTTCTTTTCAATGTATCTGTAGCTTCTAATCTAGTAGGTACGGATGTGAGAATTAGTCAATTTATTAAAATAACTTAATATTCATTTTCAATATTGGAAACAGCTTACAATTGTTTAAAAAAAATCTGTAATAAACTTATTGTAGTTGTTTTTCTTGCACAAGTATGTCAACTAGACCACTAAGTATTACTCTGACCGAGTCTTGTGAATCGGTGTTTTAACTACCATAATACGAATTAAAAAAAACTGGAGAAATTTTAGAGCCCTTGCAGGTGAAAGGTGATAAGCTTCTTTGGTGGATGTTTGCCTGAATTTCTGATGGCTTTGTTAAGGCTTGTAATTTATGTTGGCAAGTATAATTTTGGATCTTCCAATAATGCATTTTACCGTCTTAGTTGCATTTGAATTTGGGGAGAAAATTAATATCATTTATAACAATCTTGGAATTTTGATGGAGGAGTTTGCACAATATATATATATATTTTTTTATCGGACAAAGTTAGTTGTTAGTAGTTTATACACCAAGCACCCAAACACTCCACAAATTCACCAAGCCACCTTATAACTCCCATACTCCAATTCGTTCCCAAAGGGAATCGAACCTGGGTCATAAATATATTTTTATTATTGATCTTGATGGAATTTGAAATCCTTAAAATTCCTTATATTAAACTTTCTTTCAAATCATATAATAGTTGAAATTAAATGTGATATTATTGACTTATGGTCTATTTAGAAAATGCATTAGTCCAAACAAACTTCATTTTAAATTCTCTAGCAACCTCAAATATAATCTGAGTAAATTTACATTTCAAATTCATAACAAATTCCTTAAAAATTTTCTAAATAATTTCTCAAGGGGCTCTTTTTCTTATGGTTTTCTTTAATGTCTTATAAAATTTGAATATCTAATTTAAAATAATTTTAATGAGCTTAAATTTTCTAATAATTTTTATTATAATTTTTTTTTGGTCAAATTAGAATTAATAAAGCCGATGAATGCTGCTATATTTCCCTCCTTATTCCCATTATATTTTATTTCTATACATATCTGTCTTGCATATAGCCTGTAGGGTGCATGCCATGTCGGTTGATTGCTAAGTAAATAGTAAAAAAGAAAGACTGAGTTTGCTAAAGACGAAAATGATGATAGTAAGATTTAGATATTAATTTTATGCAAACTGCACGCATAACTTAGATTGTCGAAATTTAAATTATATTTTCCTGATTTCTTCTTACATTCATTCTCTGATCTCACATATTATCTTCACCTAATTGGTCAAGAACTTATTTTTCCGTACAACTTTTGTACTTTTAGTTGAAAAGTTTAAGTGTATAGTTTCCTTATTCTTTCTGTAATATGTGTTACTGCAGCTGTGTTTTGGCCCAACTATTGGAAACTGCACCAACTGGTAGAAGAGTTTTTTTTTTTTTTCTTTACTACAACCGTTGGATGAGAAGTTAGTTTTCTAATTATGCTCTGCTTTATTGCATCAACAAAAATGTTTCATAAATCTCACACTTAAACACCTGCATTATCGTTGTGCTAATCCCTGCATTTCTCCTTTGTGCATAACGAGTGGCAGGTAACCTACTGTATGAATCAATACTTGTTAATGATATGCTCGTGCAGATGATAACTTATTAATATTGGTAATTATTAGGTTCGAGTTTGGATAGCTTGGACTAGTCTTGGTTTCCTCTGTTGAGATGGACTTATCATTTGCCAGTTAGATTGGCAAATCAATTGCTATAGTGATTAATAACATAAAGACACTCCATTTATTTATGAAACATCGTAACTTCTGTTATATTTACAGTGCTTCGTATTGTTATTTCTAGTTATATTTCCTGCATGTGTGTAGTATTGTAACACTGAGGAACCCTGACCCAAAATTAGAGTTGAGGGTTCTTCAATGGGGGATTTCTTTTTATAATTCGTTTATGTTTTGTATTTTCTGAATCTATCCAATAAGCAATACTGTAATAGTATTCTTTTTCCCTTTACTGTTGATGAAATATGCATCTAGTTCTCTTCAAACTAGTTTTGTTATTTGAGAGAATTTGTGATGCTGCTGATGCATTTGACTAAGGTTAAAAAGAAGCATATGGATCCAATACTGAAGTTTATTGAAGACAATGATAATAAAACCATTTTACATGAATAAATTATGAAGTAAATGAAGGAACATTAATCATATCTGGAAAAAGATTTAAGCTTCACAAGAAGATTGCACATAGTACTAACATCCAAGGCTAGAAACTGTAATATACAATGGGAAAGATCAGTATGTGGCTCATACTCTTTAACAAATTATATGATTGCTTCCCTTCTGCAATTTCTCCTTGTTAAGATATTGGGTATTTCAGGTAACAAGAGAATGAAAAAGAACTTTTAAAGGAAATTTAGAAAACAAAGAAGAACAAATGTGAGTTTGATATTCAGTATTGATGTTCGGTAAAAGAAAATGAGATTTTGATGGAGGGTGTTGAAATTTCTAATAGTAAATTGGAGGTGGAGGAGGTGAATTGTATTTGTAAGGTGGTGGTGGTGGAGACTTGTAAACATATGGATGTGGTGGTGGTGACTCATACTTGTAAGGAGGGGGAGGTGGAGACTTATAGACATATGGTGGCGGTGGGGGTGACTCATACTTGTAAGGTGGTGGAGGTGGAGACTTGTAAACATAAGGTGGTGGAGGTGGTGACTCATATTTGTAGGGTGGTGGTGGAGGTGACTCATATTTGTAGGGTGGAGGAGGTGGAGACTTGTAGACATATGGTGGTGGTGGTGGTGACTCATATTTGTAGGGTGGTGGTGGAGGTGATTCATATTTGTAAGGTGGAGGAGGTGGAGACTTGTAGACATATGGTGGTGGAGGAGGTGACTCATATTTGTAGGGTGGTGGTGGAGGTGACTCATATTTGTAGGGTGGAGGAGGTGGAGACTTGTAGACATATGGTGGTGGTGGTGGAGATTCATATTTGTAGGGTGGTGGTGGAGGTGACTCATATTTGTAAGGTGGAGGAGATGGAGACTTGTACACATATGGTGGTGGTGGAGGCGACTCATACTTGTAAGATGGAGGTGGTGGAGATTTGTACAAATAAGGTGGTGGTGGAGGTGACTCATACTTGTAAGGTGGGGGAGGTGGTGACTTGTAGACATAAGGTGGTGGTGGAGGTGACTCATATTTGTAAGGTGGTGGTGGAGGAGATTTGTACACATATGGAGGCGGTGGTGGTGATTCATATTTGTAGGGTGGGGGTGGAGGTGATTCATATTTGTAAGGTGGTGGAGGTGGAGATTTATACACATAAGGTGGTGGTGGTGGTGATTCATACTTGTATGGTGGAGGAGGTGGAGATTTGTATACATATGGAGGAGGTGGTGGTGACTCATATTTGTAAGGTGGGGGTGGAGGTGACTCATACTTGTACGGTGGTGGCGGCGGAGATTTGTATACATATGGCGGAGGAGGAGGTGATTCATACTTGTAAGGTGGTGGTGGCGGTGACTTGTACTTGTAAGGTGGTGGTGGTGGAGATTTGTAGACATATGAAGGCGGTGGTGGAGATTCATACTTGTAGGGTGGAGGTGGAGGTGACTCGTATTTATAAGGTGGTGGTGGTGGAGATTTGTACACATATGGAGGTGGTGCTGGTGATTCATATTTATAGGGTGGTGGTGGGGGTGGCTCGTATTTATAAGGTGGTGGAGGTGGTGACTTATACTTGTACGGTGGAGGTGGAGGAGACTCGTACTTGTAGGGTGGCGGCGGTGGAGACTTGTAGATGTAAGGTGGCGGTGGGGGAGACTTGTAGATGTAAGGTGGTGGAGGTGGTGACTTATACTTGTAAGGTGGAGGTGGAGGTGACTCATATTTGTAAGGTGGTGGTGGTGGTGGAGATTTGTACTTGTAGGGTGGGGGTGGAGGTGACTCATATTTGTAAGGTGGTGGTGGTGGAGACTTGTACTTGTAGGGTGGGGGTGGAGGCGATTCATACTTGTAAGGTGGTGGCGGTGGAGACTTGTACTTGTAGGGTGGGGGTGGAGGTGACTTATATTTGTAAGGTGGGGGTGGTGGAGATTTATAGACGTAAGGTGGTGGAGGTGGTGATTTATATTTATATGGTGGAGGTGGAGGCGACTCATACTTGTAAGGTGGTGGTGGTGGAGATTTGTAAACATATGTAGGTGGTGGCGGCAGCGGCGACTTATACTGATATGGTGGGGGAGGAGGTGATTCATACTTATAAGGTGGAGGTGGCGGTGAAGCGTAAACATAAGGCAAAGCTGGTGGTGGTAAAGAATGAGAGTAGGGCTTCGATGGGGTGTAATCAGCATTTGCTACAACTGCAAATGCCGCAAACAGAGCTACTAGAACCCACTGCTGGGGCTCCATGAAGCTCGCCATGGCTATTAGACTCTGTAAGTTTCACTCTTTTACTTCTCTTTTGGTTTGATCTATGTGAACTGATTATCATATGGTATATATAGGCATTTCCTGAGATCATTTATTGAAGAAGTCCACTATTATTTGTCTACATGTTTACCACTTCCTGTGTCTTTCGTTTCAATGTATCTGTAGCTTCTAATCTAGTAGGTACGGATGTGAGAATTAGTCAATTTATTAAAATAACTTAATATTCCTTTTCAACATTGGAAACAGCTTACAATTGTTTTAAAATTTTGTAGTAGACAGTATATCAATTAGACCACTAAATATTACTCTGACCGATTCTTATGAATTTAGACGCCTTGCAGGTGAAAGGTGATAAGATTCTGTGATAGTGCTTGCCTGAATTTCTGATGGCTTTGTTATGGCTTGTCATTTATGTTGGCAAGTATATTTTGGATCTGCTAATAATGTTTTTTACCTTCTTATTTGCATTTGAATTTGAGGAGGAATTTGTTATCATTAATAACAAATATTTGGTGTTTTGATTAAATAATTTGTACAATAGATTTGGAATTGGTCATGAATATATATATGGTTCTAATTACTTTTATGGAATTTGAAATCCTTAAAAAAATTTAAACGTCCTTTCAGATCATTCAAAAGTAGTTGAAAA
The DNA here is from genome assembly GCA_037126765.1 of Stenogyne calaminthoides. NCBI lineage: Eukaryota > Viridiplantae > Streptophyta > Magnoliopsida > Lamiales > Lamiaceae > Stenogyne > Stenogyne calaminthoides. The sequence continues at coordinate 33,977,222 of JBBCBC010000023.1, read as the reverse complement.
AAAATGTGATATTGACTTATGGTGTATTTAGATAATGAACTAGCAGCCTGTTTTCGGAGGAAAAAAAAATCTCTAGCAATCTCAAATATAATCTGTAAAAATTTACATTTAAAAAACATAACAAATTCTTCAAATTTTTCTTATTAATTTATTAAGGGACACCTTTTTTAAAAAAAATAAAAATTGAATATCTAATTTAAAGTTTCAAATGCTTCTTTAATAAGATAATTTTGGTTAAATTAGAATTGATAAAATCGATGAATGGTGCTACAGTTCCCTCCTTATTCCCATTATATTTTGTTTCTATACAGATTTGTCTTGCATATAGCCTATAAGGGGGCATGCCATGTCGGTTGATTGCTGAATAAACTAAAGAAAAAGACTCAGTTTGCTAAAGACGAAAATCTCGTTTAAAAGATTCGGGGGCCGCTTGATTTAAATTTTTCAATGAGAATGGTAATGACAATCATTGAACAATGAATTACATTGAGAATGATTATTACATTGTTAGTTTTTTTTGCTCTAATCTTGAAAAGAGTGGATTCAAAAAATGATATTGCTTGAGAGATAGCGGAATGATTGAGGACGTATGATTTAGGAGGGGAGATAATTACTCAAAATGGAGTAATAATTAATTTATATTGAGTCTCATTACAATTTATTGCATCAACAAAACTGTTCGCAAATGTCACACTGAAACACCTGCATTATCATTGTGTTAGACTTGATTCGCCAAGTCCTGCAGTTAGCATACTGATTATGAATCTAGTAATAATGATACGCTCATGTTCGTGTAGATGATAACTTTTTAATATTGTTAATTACTGGAAAGTTGGATGCATGGCTTGAAATTTGTTGTTGTTTCCTCTGTTAAAATGGTCATTGAATTTGCAAAGTATGGTATAAAAAGAGGGGGGATTGGCAATTTGGCATGTCAATTTTGCTCTGTCATGCTTACTCTGATTATGATATTTAACACCATCATTATACTCCACAAACTTTGTAAGTGTTTGGGAATGCTCATATTTAGTACTTACTACTGCATATGTGAAGTTTGTAAGCCGAATGAAGGCATTGATTAGAGTTGAGGGCTTCAATGATGTTTCGTTTTATCATATTTCTGTGTTTTATATTTTCAGCATTTATCCAAGTAGTAACACCACGTAAGTGTTCTTTTTCTCGATTATTTTTGAAGAATTTGTTATGCATTTGAATGGATTAAAGGGAACATATTGATCTATCATTCATAAACGCAATGCTCCTAAAATATCTGATTCTAATGTTTACTAAAGACGATAAAAGTGAATAACCATTTTCTTTAGTCAAATGTATTAAGCAAATAAAGGAACATCTAACATTCACAAGTACACTGAATAGAATTCTAGCCTTCAAGACTAAAAACTCTGGTATACAAAGGGAAAGATCATTATGTTTGCTTTCTTTTCTGAGATATAATTTACTTTTAGCTCCCTTCTGCAATTCCTCCTTCGTATGATGTTAGAATATTTCAGATAACATGACAGGGATAAAGATCTTTATCTTGCAAAATATTTTGATGAACAAAAAACAGATGAACAAAAGATTGTTTAAAATCCAATAATGATGTCCGGTAGTGCTGATGGAGGATGTTGAAAGTTCTAATAATACATTGGTGGTGGAGAAGGTGAGTTGTATTTGTAAGGTGGTGGGGTCAGAAATTTGTAAACATATGGAGGTAGTGGTGATTCGTACTTGTACATTGGTGGTGGTGGTGATTTGTAGATATAAGGAGGAGGTGGTGGTGACTCATATTTATAAGGTGGCGGTGGAGGTTACTCATACTTGTAAGGTGGTGAAGATTTGTAGACATAAGGTGGAGGTGGTGATGACTCGTATTTATAAGGTGGAGGAGGTGGGGACTTGTAGACGTATGGTGGCGGTGGAGGTGACTCATACTTGTAAGGTGGTGGTGGTGGAGATTTGTACACATAGGGTGGGGGTGGAGGTGACTTGTACTTGTAAGGCGGCGGTGGCGGAGATTTGTACACATATGGAGGCGGTGGTGGTGATTCGTACTTGTAGGGTGGGGGTGAAGGTGACTCATATTTGTATGTTGTGGACGGTGGAGATTTATACACATAAGGTGGTGGTGGTGGTGACACATACTTGTATGGTGGAGAAGGTGGGGATTTGTATACATATGGAGGAGGTGGTGGTGACTCATATTTATAAGGTGGAGGCGGAGGAGATTTGTAGATGTATGGAGGAGGGGGAGGTGACTCATACTTGTATGGTGGGGGAGGTGGCGATTCATACTTATAGGGAGGAGGTGGCGGGAATTTATAGACGTATGGCGGAGGAGGAGGAGACTCATATTTGTAGGGTGGAGGAGGGGGTGACTCGTACTTGTAAGGTGGTGGGGGTGGCGATTTGTACACATATGGAGGCTGTGATGGAGATTCATATTTGTATGGTGGAAGTGGTGGTGACTCGTATTTGTAAGGTGGTGGTGGTGGAAATTTGTACACATATGGAGGTGGTGATTCATATTTGTAGGGTGGAGGTGGAGGTGACTTATATTTGTAAGGTGGTGGAGGTGGTGATTTATACTTGTAGTGTGGGGGCGGAGGGGACTCGTACTTGTAAGGTGGCGGAGGTGGTGATTTGTAAACATATGGAGGCGGTGGCGGTGACTTGTACTTGTAGGGTGGGGGTGGTGGTGACTCGTATTTGTAATACGGGGGAGGTGGAGACTTATAGACGTAAGGTGGTGGAGGTGGTGATTTATATTTATAGGGTGGTGGTGGTGGAGACTTATACATATATGAAGGCGGTGGCGGCGACTCATATTTATAGGGAGGGGGTGGTGGTGATTCATACTTATATGAAGGGGGTGGTGGTGAGCTATAAACATAAGGCAAAGCCGGTGGTCTCAAAGATTGGGAGTAGGGTTTCCAGGATCCCTGTGGGGTGTTGTCCGCATTTGCTACAACTGCAAATGCGGCAAAAAGAGCCAGCAGAACCCACAGTCGGGGTTCCTTGAAGCTCGACATGGCTGCGAAACAATCGGGCGACGTAAGTTTCGCTCTTCCAGTACTTTGATTTTTGTTTGGTTTGATTTCAGTGAACTTATCACATGATACATAGGCATTTCTTGTGATCTGTATTGAAGAAGTCCACTATTATTTGTCTACATGCTTACCACTTCCACTGTCTTTTATATGGCTTGGCAGTTTCTTAGAATATAGTGGGTACGGATGTATGAATTGGTCAGTTTATTAAGATAACTTAATTTTCCTCAAATTCACATTGGAAACAGCTTACTATTGATAAAATAATATTTGTCATCGGCTTATTTTAACTGTTCTTTTGCAGAATGTAGCAACTAGATAACAAAGTTTTACTCAAGACTGATCTTGGGCATTGGTGTTTAAACTAACACAAAACGAAATTAAGTCCCTATATATTTTAGACATGTTGCAGATGACTGGTGAGAAGTTTTTTGTATTTTGAGTTTCTGATTACTTTGCTATTGTTAAAGCTTATAATTTTTCTTGGCAAGTATAATTCTGACGTTAAAATATTGTTTGCCTATTTGGTAAAGGACGCTAGGTCCCAAAACATGGATCTGCTAATAATGAAATATCTTAATTTCTTCATTTTCAGGAGCCAATTGCTTTGAATTTTGGATGCCTATATTATATTTATAGCTCTCACATTTCCATGAAGGTCATAATAGCTTCAAGATTTATTATCCAACATAGCATAGCAGGAGCAGCATACTGAATATATAGGTTTGGCATCGACTCGATTTGAACTATTCCAATCAAATATAATTTCTTATTCTCCAGCAACATGAAAGATATCTAATTAAAATTTGATAAAATCGAGCCCTTTCCTAGTCATTCCCATTATATTTGTCTTGTAATTTTAGTCCATAAATATCCTATTTTGGTCCTTTCATGTCCAATTTTTGTCCTCTTTGGACAGAATATTTTAAATCGCCAGAAGTTGTCATGTGCTCCTACAGTGACCGTTTTCCGGCGATTATATGCACATATGGATGGAAAATTGCTGAATGAGATTAAATTTTTTGTAGTCCAATAACTTTTGGTTTGATTTGAAATTAATCATTCGATTCTGGCATTATAATCTGATCCCTCAGATGTTTCAACTTTTTTTTTGATTTTGGTCGCGAAAATCGGTCAAACCTTAGTCGAACCCAATGAAACGATCGATATGCGATTAATTTGTATTCTTTTTTTTTTTTTGGCATCGCGTAATAATACCTAATTTTATTTTTCATTTATATTTAATCACTAATTTTAATTGGGTTCTGAGTTGGGTCGGTTTTTGGGTTGGGTCGGTTTTCGGGTAAACGGGTAGTGTCTAGTTCAATTTTTTTTAAAATTTATTAATGTATCTGTATTGGGTTATAACGGTTGCCGTCATCACCGTCCGCCGCCATCACCGCCGGCATAACCACCACCTTCACCATTAATATTCTCATCCCCATCCCCTAAAGTTAAAAAATAAAATCATTCTCCCAAACATCTCCAGGAACTCTTCCATACTTTTCCCCAAATTCTTAAGATTTGAGAAATTCAAATCCTTAATTTACAGGTTTAATACATCAATTGCTCAAAAAAGAAAAACACAAATCTGGCTACAAAACACCATCCTCCAAATAAAGAGAGGGTGGGCACCGCAACGGTGGAGGCGGTGACGTCTGACGGGCGGGCGGGTACGACAACAACAGTGATGCTTTTTTTTTTTCCAGATGTGGGGCGGTGGGGTCAATGTGACAGCGCCGCGGAGGCTTCGAAGCTTGGAGTGGGAAGATGAGAATTAGGAGCGTCGTCCGTAAGCAGCACGAGCAGCAGCAGCCGCGGTGGTGGCGCTGCCGCGGAGGGGGCTGCGGGCGGTAGGCAGGGCGCATGGTGTTGTAGAGCTGCAATATGTTCGCCGGAAACGCCGGATTGGCGACGCCGTTGCGGCAGGAGGCGCGTCGGCGCCGTTGGTGGTTGGCTTCGCGGATGGGTACACTCTGTCGGTCATATTTTTGCTGATTTTTTAAATTCTCTGTTTGTGAATTGGGGATTAATTTGTTATAAGCATGAATATATATGTTTGTCCAGTTGTGTGAATTGAAATAGAAGAAAGAAGCCCGACACTTGGTCATATGTTCAATTTGGTGGATAAACTTTTTTTTGAAGAAAATGCAGAACTCATTGGGGATTATTTGCAAACACTTGGCGTGCAGGAACTCTAATCAGTGAGATTAATGGTGTTAAATTGTGAAAATACTTTAATTCAAATTTGTGGATTAGGGTTTAAAATTTTGGATCAGTTCTAAACCCGACCAATGTGTATTAAGTAATTTTTTACTTAAACCCGACCCGGAAACCGACCCGGAAGTCCGACCCAACCGGAACCCATTTGAATTAAAGGTATTAAATATAAATAAAAAATGAAATTAGGTATTACACATGTGGCGGCCAAAAAATAAAAGATAATACAAATTAATTGTCACGTGTATTGTTCACCGGTTGACTAACTGATTTGACCGATTTTCAGGACCAAAATAAAAAAAAGTTGAAATATACAGGGGTTGTACCATAATGTGTTAACTAAAGGACCAATTTCAAATCAGCCCAAAGTTATTGGGCTACAAAAAATTTAATCCCCTGCCGAATTAGAACACTAAGTTGGCAAGAAACACCCTGCCACCTCGCCCCATCATGTTCTTTACCAAAATAAATATAAATTTGATTTAAAATTAAGATATTGAAATTGAAAGTTAGAATAAATTCTTAAAAATATGTTAACATTATTTCAAATAATTATTAAAGTTAAGAAATGATCAAATAAAATTTGAAAATAATTTAAATTAATGGAGATTAAATTGACTTTAGTGTAGTGTAGCCTTATAATTTCATATACCCACACTATGAATATGGAATAAAATGGGGAATATATCAATCATAGTCCTGTAATTTTAGGTAAATTTAGTTTTTGTCATTTATCTTTATGCTTTCTCAATTTTAGTCCATCAATATTCAATTTTGGTCATTTCTTGTTCAATTTTGTCCTTTTTGTCGGAAATTTATAAAATCCCAAGAAGTTGCCATATATTCCCATAGTGACCATTTTCCGAAGAATATGCACATGAGGCTAGTAAAATTGTTGAACTGGATCACTAAATTGGTAAAAAAACACCACATCACCTCGTCACAACCCGTTCTTTACCAAAATAAATCTGAATATTGTTTTTAAAATTAGGATATTAAATTGAAAATTAGAGAAAATTTCTTTAAGATTTGTTAGCATTATTTCAAATAATTATTAAACTTAAAAAATGACCAAATAAAATTTGAAAATAATTTAAATTAAAAGATATAAAATTGACTTTAGTCTTCTCATCATAATTATAAAAAACTCATATGGGCATTTGGCCTCATAAAACGGGATCTGTTTTAAGACAAACTACACTCATCCTTTTGACAAACCCTACATTGAAATGAAAAACTGTGTTTGCTAAATGACGAAAATGATGACTAAATACTTCACATACTAATTTGGTGCAAACTTTTTGATTCTCGATTACTCCTGATTTCTTCTTCTCACGATTCTCTGATTTCTTCACCTAATTAATGTCATCGCCTCCAACAGAACCCGAAAACGAAGACCTTAATGTTTCCGTACAGCTTTTGTATTTTTTGTTGAAAAGTTTCAGTACATAATTTTCTAATTCCTTCTGTAACCTGTGTTATTGCAGCTGCGATTTTCCCCAATTAAAGAATTGCGCCGTTTCACCAATGGTTGAAGAGTTTCCTCCGAGGTTCTTCTTAGTCCCCTTTGCTCTATCTCCGAGATGAGAAGTTAGTTTTATAATGCTCTGATTTATTGTATCAATCATCAACAAATATGTTTACAAATCTCAAAATTATAACACCGGCATTATCATTGTGTTGTGTGGCTATAGAATTGGCTAATCCTTGCAGCTAGCACACTGTTTATGAATCGAGTAATAATGATATGCTCATGTGGATGATAACTTATTAGTATTGTTCATTGCTGGATTCAGTTTGGATGGCTCATTTGCAAATTATGGTATCTAAAGAGGGGAAATTGGCTACTCTATTTTTTACTGCTTACACTGATTATGGTGTTTAACAACATCATAATACTCCATCTACTTAATAATATATTTCAGTGTTTGGGAACGCTCATTCTACTTCTTTCTACTGCACATGTGCAGTTTTTCCCCCAAATAATGATGATGAATTTAAAATTTCTACTATTTTTCTTTTATAAAGTATGTTGCTGAGTTGAGATTGGATGAAACCGCTGAATGATATTACCTAATTTCTTAGATGATTGGCTATCGAATTTCAGTACAACTTTTCTATTTTTAGTTGAAAGGTTTCAGTATATAAATGTCCACACTAATTTTCTTGCTAATTTGTTCTGTATCTGCTCTATTGCAGCTGATTTTGGCCCAATTACTGGAAACTACACCTAATGGATGAAGAGTTTCCTGTTTCATCATCCCCTTTGCTTTATCTCCACCTTTGAATGAGGTAATTTTCTATTTATGCTCTCCGATTTGATCTCACACTTAAGCACCTGCATTATCTTGTGTTGAGTTGCTAATCCCTTCAACGTATAATTCTCCTTTGTGTATAATGAGTGGCTGTTAGCATACTTATTATGAATTGCTACTCGTTAATGGCATGGTTGTGTAGATGATAACTTAATAATATTGTTCGTTATTCAATTCAAGTTTGGATAGCTAGATATTAGTCATGGTTTTCTCTGTTGAAGTGAATGTATTACTTAGCAATTGTGGTATAAAAAGAGGGGATTTGCATTAATTTCTATATTAACATGCTTACACTGTTTATGTTTATTAACAAAATCAAGATACTACCTCAACTATATTTGAAATATGTTACCTTGAGTTTCCTCTATTATATTTCTACTGCTTTTTTCTAGTTCTTTCTTCTGCACATATGTGGTTTGTAATACTGAGGCACCCCAAGACGAATGAAGACTATTAAAATTGAGGCTCCTTCAATGGGGGATTATTTTTATCTTTCTTATGTTTTATATTTTCTGCATCTATCCAAGAAGCAATGTCGTGTGTGGTTGTTTTTCCCTTCATTTAGATGATATATGCATCTGGGTCTCTTTAAACCACTTGACTCCGATGTATGTTGAAGACAATATAATAAAACCATTTTATTTGATCAAATGTATTAAGTACATGAAGGAACGTGAATTACATTTAAAAGAAGATCTAAGGTTTACAAGCACACTTCATAGAATTCTAGCCTCCAAGTCTAGGATCTCCTATATAAAATATAAAAGATTAGCGGGCGGCTCATTTTCTGAGGCGGAATTACTTGATGGCTCTTTTAGATAACGAAAAAGGGAAAATAAACTTTTATTTTTCAATGGAATTTCAAATGAAAAAACAAAAGAACAAATGATTGTTGGAAATTCAATATTGATGTTCGGTAAATGATGAAATGTTGGTGGAGGGTTTTGAAATTTCTAATAGTAAATTGGTGGTGGAGGAGGTGAGGTATATTTGTAAGCTGGTGGTGGTGGAGACTTGTAAACATACGGAGGTGGTGGTGGTGATTTGTAGATATAAGGAGGAGGTGGTGGTGACTCATATTTATAGGGTGGGGGTGGAGGTGATTCATACTTGTAAGGTGGGGGAGGTGGAGATTTGTAGACATATGGTGGCGGTGGAGGTGACTTATACTTGTAAGGTGGTGGTGGCGGCGACTCATATTTGTAGGGTGGGGGTGGGGGTGACTCATATTTGTATGGTGGAGGAGGTGGGGACTTGTACACATATGGTGGTGGTGGAGGTGACTTATACTTGTACGGTGGTGGTGGTGGCGACTCATATTTGTAGGGTGGAGGTGGGGGTGACTCATATTTGTATGGTGGAGGAGGTGGGGACTTGTAGACATATGGTGGAGGTGGAGGTGACTTATACTTATAAGGTGGTGGTGGTGGCAATTCATATTTGTAGGGTGGGGGTGGAGGTGACTCATATTTGTAGGGTGGAGGAGGTGGGGACTTGTAGACATATGGTGGTGGTGGAGGTGACTCATACTTGTAAGGTGGTGGTGATTCATATTTGTAGGGTGGTGGTGGTGGTGATTTATACTTGTACGGTGGTGGAGGTGGTGACTCATACTTGTAAGGTGGTGGCGGCGGTGATTTGTATACATATGGAGGGGGTGGTGGTGATTCGTATTTGTACGGTGGAGGTGGGGGTGACTCGTACTTGTAAGGTGGGGGAGGTGGAGATTTATACACATAAGGTGGTGGTGGTGGAGACTCATACTTGTAGGGTGGAGGAGGTGGAGATTTGTATACATATGAAGGAGGTGGTGGTGATTCGTATTTGTATGGTGGCGGCGGTGGTGATTCGTATTTGTATGGTGGCGGCGGTGGTGATTCGTATTTGTATGGTGGGGGTGGCGGTGATTCATACTTGTAGGGTGGAGGTGGAGGTGATTCATACTTGTAAGGTGGTGGTGGTGGTGATTCATATTTGTATGGCGGAGGTGGAGGTGACTCATATTTGTAGGGTGGTGGAGGTGGAGATTTGTAGACATATGGTGGTGGAGGTGGTGATTCATACTTGTAGGGCGGAGGTGGGGGCGACTCATACTTGTAAGGTGGTGGTGGTGGAGATTTGTAAACATATGGAGGTGGTGGTGGTGACTCATATTTGTAAGGTGGTGGAGGTGGTGATTCATACTTGTAAGTTGGATGTGGAGGCGACTCATATTTGTAAGGTGGTGGTGGTGGTGATTCATACTTGTAGGGTGGAGGTGGAGGCGACTCATATTTGTAAGGTGGTGGTGGTGGAGACTTATAGACGTAAGGTGGTGGGGGTGGTGATTCATACTTGTACGGTGGAGGTGGAGGTGACTCATATTTGTAAGGTGGCGGTGACGGAGACTCATACTTGTAAGGTGGTGGTGGTGGAGATTTGTAAACATATGGAGGCGGTGGTGGTGATTTGTACTTGTACGGTGGGGGTGGCGGTGACTCATATTTGTAAGGTGGGGATGGAGGGGATTCATATTTGTAAGGTGGGGGAGGTGGAGACTTATAGACATAAGGTGTTGGAGGTGGAGATTTATAGACATAAGGTGGTGGAGGTGGTGATTCATACTTATATGGTGGAGGTGGAGGTGACTCATACTTGTAAGGTGGTGGTGGCGGAGACTTATATTTGTATGGTGGGGGTGGTGGTGACTCGTACTTGTAGGGTGGAGGTGGAGGTGACTTATACTTGTAAGGTGGTGGTGGTGGTGACTCATACTTATAAGGTGGGGGTGGTGGAGATTTATACTTGTAAGGTGGTGGTGGTGGTGATTCGTAATTGTAAGGTGGAGGTGGTGGTGATTTATACTTGTAAGGTGGCGGCGGGGGTGACTCATACTTGTATGGTGGAGGTGGGGGTGATTTATATAAGTATGGAGGTGGTGGAGACGACTCATACTTATAAGGATGCGTGTAGTTCTTCCAATATCCCCATGGTGACCATGCTCCCCAATCAGCATTTGCAGTTGCAGCAAATGCGGAAAAGAGAGCTACCAGAACCCATAGACGGGGTTCCGTGAATCTCGACATTGCCAATAAGCAACGATCAGACTATGCAAGTTTTTCTCCTCTGTCTCTTAATACTTTTATTTCTCTTCTGGTTTGCTGTATTTGGATTTTCTCATCATATATATAGGCATTTCTTGCAATCATTTATTGAAATGAAAAAGTCCTCAAGTACTTGGCCACATGCTTACCACTACCTTTTAATAAGAATCTTTTGTTATCTTAAGAAGACTTTTATTTGTTAAATATTTGTAGATAAGTTCTTCATTATTTTAACACGGTTTGAAACTAACAAACTCTGAAGAGGTGTTTATTAATCAATTAGGGGAACTTGTTTGATGCATACACTTGAACAGCCCTTGTTTTTAACTACATATTATATTAATGTATTGTATCTAGTTAAGACTTTGTCTTCTAAATGCTTTGAAGTTTTCATTTTAAAGACATGCTGAAGATTTTATTACTATTGTTGACACTATAGTAATGGTTATGACAGTATTGTCACCATGTTTATAATTATAACAGTGATTATTGAGGTGTCACCTAAAAAATAATTTTTAAAATAAAGTGTTAACATGATCACTGATTTGAAGGAGACAACTTCTTCTAAAAACTTTACTCAAATTGTGACGCATTAAATTCATGTGAATGAGCCAAGATAAAACGATGTTGCTTTGAGAAATTCTTTTATCTCCAGATCATGCATCCGTACATAATTGATATAATTAAGGATGGGGTATATGTTTATAATATTCTTTAAAGACATTTTGCATTATCCTGGAAAAAAAACTAAAACTTTTGAACATATTTATTGACAACATGAAATATTGAAATTTATCTGTATATATTCTCTTTATAAAAGACAACTTTTTACATATTTATCAATTGAATGAAGGGCGAATGCCGAAGATATATATACTATTTGTTGATTTAATCACTAAAGAAAAAGAAAGATCGCTTCATTATTGAAGTTTCAATTAAAAGTCAACTATGTTGGATGTAGTACATAATATGCAGGGTATGCACATAAAAAGTTGGAAATGTTGGCCAAGGCTATAAACTACATCCGACTTGATTTCGAGAATGTGTTGGGAAATGTATATTTGCTAAAGCCTGATGATCAGATTAAGGCTGATGCTGTAGCGCTCATGAAGGCAACACTGTTCAATCATATTTCAGTTGGTCGCGATAAGGGGATTAATGATGTTTGAACAATAATATGCAACAATTTGGAAGTCATCTCCATAATCTGTTGACTCACCTATGTTGTACTTAAAACTACCATATATGCACATGTGAATCTAGAAACTAAAAAGAAACCCACAGAAGATTAAAAGAAAAAGCAAGCAATATGATCATCATCTATTCATGCAAGTTATAAAGAAAATAAAGTGAAGATGTTAACTCATTTTAATAAATGTTTACACGAGTTCTTCACTTAGAATCTAAAAAAATAGCATAACTCAAAATTGCAAACCATGCTCTAGGGTGATTAATTTCATACAGATTACAAAATTTTAATTGACAACCTCTAGAGAGCTTGAATGTTTGATGCATACACTTTACCTTCTTTAATATTTTACTAATTTGCACATTCGGACTTCACCAATGATGCTTTGATTGATCTTTCGCATCGGTTCGAGGAATTTGAGGACGATGTCGACCTGAAAGGTATGACCTTACCTGCAAAACTGGATTTGTCTTAATAAGGTGTCCACAGCTACAGCTCTTTGTAAATTATGAAGCAGATAAATGAAAATTTAAGATTAGCATCATTACTTTAAGAGGATATCTAAATTTTTTTAAGGCAAGTGCTTTTCTTGTGCTTTAGCGATACTTGGCACTCGTTGTATAGTATATAGTTTCATACTTTATGTTCTATTAGATTATGAAGTAATCCAAACAAACTTCATTTCAAATTCATTAGCAACCTTTGACATAATCTGTTAGATGGATTTGGAATTTCACATTTCAAATTCATTATAAATTCATCAAATGCTTTTCTAAATGTTTTTAGGGGTCTTTTTCCTAGTATTTTAATGCATGATGCATTTTAAGTTTTTGTTTGAAGTTATTTACAAGTTTTGATGAATTTAATATTAAGCACTCGTTCTGTCCATTTTAATTTTTTCCTTAGTAAAGAATTTTGATAAATTGAGATTTCATAAAACTGAGGAAAGCTATTATACTCCCCTCTTATTCCCATGACACATAATGATTAAAAAAAGAAGAAGAAGCAGAAGATATTAATGAACACATATAACTTGCGTTTCTTGAATTGTTAAATCTATTTTCCTGATTGCTTCTGCGTTTCATTCTCTGATATCTAACATATATTGTCTTTACCTAATATTGATCATCTCCAGAAACATACCTCGAAAATGCAAACCCAAACTTCTGTAGATGAGTGGCTATTAACTTTCTGTACAATTTTTGTATTTTAAGTTGAAAGGTTTCAGTTATATATAATGTCTATAATACTTTTCTTATTCCTCAAGGTGTTTCATTGTCCCCTTTGCTTCATATCCATAGTTGGATGAGAAGTTAGTTCTCCAGTGATGCTCTGATTTTTTGTCTTATACTTAAACACCTACATAATCATTGTGTTGAGTGGCAAATCCCCATGGCATGTAGTTCTCCTTTATGAATAACGATTGACAGTTAGAATCTTATTTTGAACCGATCCTCATTAATGGCATAGTCGTGCAGAGGATAACTAGTAATATTGAAAATTATTTAATTCGACTTAGGATGGCTTGAATGGTTTTCTCTTTTTAAATGACGTGTATCAGTTGCCAGTTATGATATGAACAGAGGGGGACTTTGCGATTCAAATTACTTCTACAGCATGCTTAACTATGGTTTTAACATCAAGATACTCCTACATGTATTTTTCAAACATATGACCTTGAGTTTCTCCTATTACATTGTACTGTTGTTTGGTATTGCACGTTCTAGTTACTTCTCTGCACATGTGCAGTTTGTTTGTCTTATCGTTCTTTTCTGTTTTATGTTTTCTGCATCTATCCTTGTAGCACTGTCATGTTAGTGTTATTTTTTCCTTTTATTGTTGATGAAATATGCACCTAGAATTCTCTTACTTGACAAGAGTTATGATGCATTTGATTATATTACAAGAAGCGTATATATTACTTATCAATAAAGGCAGTGCTCTTAAATCATCTGATTCTGATGTTTAGTGAAGACAATGATAATAAAACTATTTTATTTGATCAAATGTATCAAGTATATGAAGGAACATGAATTACATTTAAAAGAAAGTCTAAGGTTCACAAGCACATTGCACAGATTCTAGCCACCAAGGCTAGGAACTTGGATACACAAAGGAAATGATCACCATGTGGCTCATTTTCCAACGCAGAATTTCTTGACGCTTCCTTCTGTAATTCATTCTTGGTAAAATATTGGAAATTTTATATAAAATAATAGGGACAAAGAACTTTATTTTTATATGGATTTTCAAATAAAAAAAAAAATTAACAAATGATTGTGTGAAAATTCAATGTTGATGTTCCACAAATAATGAGATTGTTAGCGGAGGGTTCTAATAGTAAATTGGTGGTGGAAGAGGTGACGTGTACTTGTAAGGTGGTGGTGGTGGAGACTTGTAAACATATGGAGGTGGTGGTGGTGACTCATACTTGTAAAGTGGGGGTGGCGGGGACTTGTAGACATATGGCGGTGGTGGAGGTGACTCATACTTGTAAGGTGGGGGTGGCGGGGACTTGTAGACATATGGCGGTGGTGAAGGTGACTCATACTTGTAAGGTGGGGGTGGTGCGGACTTGTAGATATATGGCGGTGGTGGAGGTGACTCATACTTGTAAGGTGGTGGTGGTGGAGATTTGTACACATACGGAGGTGGCGGTGGCGATTCATATTTGTAAGGTGGGGGTGGGGTGATTCATACTTGTAAGGTGGTGGAGGTGGAGATTTGTACACATAAGGTGGTGGTGGTGGAGACTCATACTTGTAGGGTGGAGGAGGGGGAGATTTGTATACATATGGAGGTGGTGGTGGTGACTCATATTTGTAAGGTGGGGGCGGTGGTGACTCATACTTGTATGGTGGTGGTGGTGGAGATTTGTAGACATATGGTGGCGGTGGTGGAGATTCGTATTTGTAAGGTGGGGGAGGTGGAGATTTATACACATAAGGTGGTGGTGGTGGAGACTCATACATGTAGGGTGGAGGAGGTGGAGATTTATATACATGTGGAGGAGGTGGTGGTGACTCATATTTGTAAGGTGGGGGCGATGGTGACTCGTATTTGTAAGGTGGGGGTGGGGGTGATTCATACTTGTATGGTGGTGGTGGTGGTGATTCGTATTTGTAAGGTGGGGGTGGGGGGTGATTCGTACTTGTAGGGTGGAGGTGGAGGTGATTCATATTTGTAAGGTGGGGGTGGTGGCGACTCGTACTTGTATGGTGGTGGTTGTGGTGATTCATACTTGTATGGTGGTGGTGGTGGTGATTCGTATTTATAAGGTGGAGGTGGAGGTGATTCATATTTGTAAGGTGGGGGCGGTGGCGACTCGTATTTGTAAGGTGGGGGTGGTGATGATTCATACTTGTATGGTGGTGGTGGTGGTGATTCGTATTTGTAAGGTGGGGGTGGGGGTGATTCATACTTGTATGATGGAGGTGGAGGTGACTCGTACTTGTATGGTGGTGGTGGAGGAGACTTGTACACATACGGTGGAGGTGGTGGTGATTCATATTTGTATGGTGGGGGTGGAGGTGACTCGTATTTATAAGGTGGTGGAGGTGGAGATTTGTAGACGTATGGTGGTGGAGGTGGTGATTCATACTTGTAGGGAGGAGGTGGAGGTGACTCATACTTTTAAGGTGGTGGTGGTGGAGATTTGTAAACATATGGAGGTGGTGGCGGCGACTCATATTTGTAAGGTGGGGGTGGTGGCGACTTGTAGAGGTAAGGTGGTGGAGGTGGTGATTCATATTTGTATGGTAGTGGTGGTGGTGGAGACTTGTAGACATAAGGTGGTGGAGGTGGCGATTCATACTTGTAAGGAGGTGGAGGTGACTCATACTTATAAGGTGGTGGTGGCGGAGATTTGTAAACATATGGACGCGGTGGTGGTGATTTATACTTGTAGGGTGGAGGTGGAGGCGACTCATACGTGTAAGGTGGTGGCGGCGGTGGTGATTTATACTTGTAAGGTGGGGGAGGTGGAGACTTGTACACATAGGGCGGTGGAGGCGGTGATTTATACTTGTATGGTGGAGGTGGAGGCGACTCATATTTGTAAGGTGGTGGTGGCGGAGACTTGTAAATATATGGAGGCGGGGGCGGCGACTTATATTTGTATGGTGGAGGTGGTGGAGACTTGTAAATATATGGTGGTGGTGGTGGCGGTGGCGACTCATATTTATACGGTGGGGGTGGAGGTGATTTATACTTGTAAGGTGGTGGTGGTGGCGATTCGTACTTATAAGATGGCAATTCGTACCCCCAATCTGCATTTGCAGTTACAACAAATGCGGAGAAGAGAGCTAGCAGAACCCACAGCCGGGGTTCTGTAAATATCCCCATGGCTACCATGAAACGATGACTGTGTAAGTTTCACTCTTCTAGTACTTTAATTTCTCTTCTGATATGCGTTATGTGAATTTGTATCATGGTATATATAGGCATTTCTTGCAATCATGTATAGAGAAAGATTCTTGTCATATAAAATGTAGACTTTAATGATTAACAATTTGTTTAACACGATTTGGAACTAACAAATTCTGAAGAGTTGTTTATTAATCAACTAGGGGAACTTGGTTTATCGTTCAGTGCACACACTTGATAACAGCTCTTCTTTTTAACAAATTAAATTTATTTTATTTTATCCAGTTGTTTATTAATCAAATTAAATGCTTTGATTTTTTCATCTTATAGACATGTTAAAGATTTTATTACTATTGTTGACCATATTGTATTATCAGCAATTATAACTATGATAGGGATTGTTTGAGATATCACCTAATGAATTAATGATTATTAAAATAAAAACAAATCAATCGTGATGGAAGAGAAATAAAAATTCAGGGAGAAATGAAATAAATTTCAAATAAGAGCTGAAATGCTTTATTAAAAGCCTACACATTATGAAATTTAACCCAGTAAATGTTTTACATGGATTCCCACTTGGAACAATCTGCAAAACAAAATAAACCGGATGAAAATTAATCTTGAAACCTGCAAACCATGATCTGGGGTGATTAATTTAACACAATTTAAAAATTGAAACTAACAACCTCTAAATAGCTTGTTTGAATGTTTGATGCATGCACTTGACCTGCTTCTGTTTTTTTCTTTTTTCTTTTCTAATTTCCACATCTTGACTTCATCAATGATGCTTTGCTTTTATTTTTCGCGTCGGTTCTAGGAATTCTGGGACGACGCAGAATAGTATTTGACTTCTTAAGGTGTCCATAGCTACAACTCTTCGTTGTTCAATTCTAGTCGAGATTGAAGTAAATTATATTTGAAGCAGAAAAATGAAACATTACTATTTAGAGAGTACTTAAAGTTTTTTTAAGACATGTTTTTCTTTTGCTTTAGTGATACTTGACACTCGTTGTACATATAGTACTTGCATAACTTCATATCAAATTCTCCAGCGTCCTTAGACATAATCTGTTGGATGGATTTGGAATTTTACATTTCAAATGCATAATAAATTCATCAAAATCTTTTCTAAATATTTTTACTAGTATTCTTATTAATACTTTAATGTAACTCATTGTTTTTTATTTTCTATAAAGACTTTTGATGAATAGAGAGTTTGTAAAACTGATGACAGCTACTGTAGTCCCCTGTTATTAATTCCCATGCCAGATAATGAAAAAAAAAAAAACTCCGATATTAGTTTGTTTTAAAATGCACACATTCAACTTACGTCTCTCGAACTGTTAAATCTATTTTCCTGATTTCTTCTTATATTCATCCTCTGATATCTCATGTTTATTGTGTTCACACCTCGATCCGAGACATAATTTTTGTAAATGAGTGGCTACTGAATTACAGTACAACATTTGTATTTTCAGTTGAAAGGTTTATGTCGTATATAATGCCTATAGATCCACACTCACTAATGGCATGGTCGTGTAGATGATAAGTTGATAGTATTGCTCATTATTCGATTCGAGTTTGGATGGCTTGAAATTAGTTTGGATAGTACTACTCTAACATGCTTACACTGATTATGGTTTTTAACATCAAGATACCCCTCCATCTATTTAGAACCATATTCCATTAGTTTCTCATAATATATTTTTCCGTCGTTTGGTATTGCTCATTCAAGTTATATTTTTTGCATCGATCTACATAAGAAGCAACACATTGTTCTTTTTCCATTTATTGTAGATGAATTGCATATAGTTGTCCTTCAAATGAGTTTAGTTATTTGAGAAGAATTCTTGTTGCATTTGACTATATTAAAAGAAGCATATAGAAAAATTATCAATAAATGCAATGCTCCTAAACCATCTGATTCCGATGTTTAGTGAACATAATAATAATAAAACCATTTTATTTGATCAAATGTATTAAGTACATGAAGGAACGTGAATTACATTGAAAAGAAAGTTTAAGGTTCACAAGCACACTGCACAGAATTATAGCTGCCAAAGCTAGGAACTCAGGTACACAAAGGTACTGATCACTCTGCGGCTCATTTTCTGAGGTAGAATTTACTTGACAGCTCCCTTCTGAAATTCCTCCGTGGTAAGATATTGGGTATGTAGATAGCAGGAGTGGGAAAAAAGAACTTTATTTTCAATGGAATGTGTAATGAAAAAAACATATAGTAAAAAACAAATATTTGTTTGAAATTCAATAAGGATGTTCGGTAAATAATCAGACGTTGATGGATGGTGTTGAAAATTCTAATAGTAAAATGGTGGTGGAGGAGGTGACACATATTTATAAGGTGGTGGTGGTGGGGACTTGTAAACGTATGGAGGTGGTGGTGGGGACTCGTACTTGTATGGCGGTGGTGGTGGTGATTTGTAAACATAAGGAGGAGGTGGTGGTGACTCATATTTGTAGGGAGGTGGGGGAGGTGACTCATACTTGTAAGGTGGGGGAGGTGGGGACTTGTAGACATATGGTGGTGGTGGAGGTGACTCGTACTTGTATGGTGGTGGAGGTGGAGATTTGTAGACATAAGGTGGCGGTGGTGGTGACTCATATTTGTAGGGTGGGGGAGGTGGAGATTTGTACACATATGGTGGTGGTGGTGGAGATTTGTACACATATGGAGGTGGTGGTGGTGATTCGTATTTGTAGGGTGGAGGTGGAGGTGACTCATACTTGTAAGGTGGTGGAGGTGGAGACTTGTAAATGTAAGGTGGTGGGGGCGGTGACTCATATTTGTAGGGTGGGGGTGGAGGCGATTCATATTTGTAAGGTGGAGGGGGTGGGGATTTGTAGACATATGGTGGTGGTGGTGGAGATTTGTACACATATGGAGGTGGTGGTGGTGATTCGTATTTGTAGGGCGGTGGTGGAGGTGACTCATACTTATAAGGTGGTGGTGGTGGAGACTTGTAAACATAAGGTGGTGGAGGTGGTGACTCATATTTGTATGGTGGAGGTGGAGGTGATTCATACTTGTAAGGTGGTGGAGGTGGGGACTTGTAGACATAAGGTGGTGGTGGTGGAGATTTGTACACATATGGAGGCGGTGGTGGTGATTCGTATTTGTAGGGTGGTGGTGGAGGTGATTCATACTTATAAGGTGGTGGTGGTGGAGACTTGTAAACATAAGGTGGTGGAGGTGGTGACTCATATTTGTAGGGTGGAGGTGGAGGTGATTCGTACTTGTAAGGTGGTGGAGGTGGGGATTTGTAGACATAAGGTGGTGGTGGTGGAGATTTGTACACATATGGAGGCGGTGGTGGTGATTCATATTTGTATGGTGGAGGTGGAGGTGACTCATACTTGTAAGGTGGTGGAGGTGGGGACTTGTACACATAAGGTGGCGGTGGTGGAGATTTGTACACATATGGAGGCGGTGGTGGTGATTCATATTTGTATGGAGGAGGTGGAGGTGATTCATACTTGTAAGGTGGTGGAGGTGGGGACTTGTACACATATGGTGGTGGTGGTGGAGATTTGTACACATAAGGAGGTGGAGGTGGTGATTCATATTTGTAGGGTGGAGGTGGAGGTGACTCATACTTGTAAGGTGGAGGAGGTGGAGACTTGTAGACATATGGTGGTGGTGGAGGTGACTCATACTTGTAAGGTGGTGGTGGTGGTGACTCATATTTGTAAGGTGGTGGTGGCGACTCATACTTGTACGGTGGCGGTGGAGGTGACTCGTACTTGTACGGTGGCGGTGGAGGTGATTTGTACATGTACGGTGGCGGCGGAGGCGGGGGAGCTGTATACGTATGGATTAGCTGGTGGTGTCAAATAGTGGGTGTAGTTCTTCCAGTACTCCCATTTTGGCCAACTCGAATCGGCATTCGCCGTTGCCACAAAGGCGGAGAAGAGAGCTACCAGAACCCACAGCCGGGGTTCCCTGAAGCTCCACATGGTTACTATGTAAGTTTCTCTCTTTTAACTAATACTTTTGTTTCTCTACTGGTTTATGTTATGGGAAGTTATCATATGATATATATAGCCATTTCCTGTAGTTATGTATTGAAATAGTCCACAAGTATTTAGCTACATGCTTGCCACTACCTCTTTTTTTTTTTAACTTGATTTGGTAGATGCTTAGGAATGTAAGAACTGGTCAGTTTATTAACTGTTAAGAAGAGTTAATTTTTCTCAAATTCAACGTTGGAAACAGCTTATAATTGATATAAAAATTATTGATATGTGTATTATAATAGTTTTTGTTGTAGAAATATATCAAGTAGATAACTAAGTTCGACTGGTTCTTAGTCAGGCCGATCTTTGTAAATTGATGTTAAAACTAACTGATAATGAAATTAAGTTATTATAGAATTTGGGACTGCTGAAAGGTGATAAGTTTCTGTGATATCTTAAGAAGACTTTTAACTCTTAAATTTGTGAGAAAAGTAAAATTAAAAGCCTTGCATTACTAGATTTAATACCACAACAAACTTTAGAAGATTGTTTAGTAATATCAACGTTTGAATTTTTGATTCTTGTCACTATCTGCCTCTCTGTACTTTATTAGTTACTTGCAATACTGAGAAATAACACCCATGATGCTTGCTCGATCTTCCGAGTTGGTTCCAGGAAATTAGACAGTCTCACAATGAGACGGAGTATAAATTAGTACTAACGCTTTAACATTCTGAAAGAAGTGAATGTTATTCGTGCTAGTTTGTAAATTTTTTCACAGTGAAATGATTTCACACAAATTTTTGCCTAGAGGAGAGAAATTAAGGGTAAGACAGGCTTATATGAAATATAGTTTCTCATATTTGGTTCTTTTAAAAATATAATTGAACTTAGGTCTCATAAGCTTATAGGTTGTAAATCTCATTTAGAACCGTCTCATACAAGATTTTGTCATGGATTTAAGTGGTATGTTTGTGAAAACTCATCAAATAATAATGTCACCGTTTCTTTAACTAATTTGCATTCTTTATACTGGATATTAGTTTATCTTGAACCTTGTTATATTGTTATTTACATGTTTATATTAATGATAGTATTATTTATTACATATGTGTTGGACGATCCAGATACGCTGTCATTTGTAATTTCTTTTAATGTGTCTGTCAAACCTATTTCGTGGAAGCTTTCAGAAATGTAAAAAAATATTTCGTGGAAGCTTGAACTAGTCTTATCTATTAGTGATGCAAACCACGTCTGAATATAAATATGGCGGGTTATTGACTAATTAAATTATTGCTATTTTATTTTTACCTGTGAGACTTTGTCCACAAATTGTTTAGATGTTTTCATCTTTGAGATTTGTTGCAGATTTTATTACTATTGTTGACCTGCTTGTAATGATCGTGACATTATTGCTACCATCTTATGATTATAGTACTGATTTTTAAAATTAAAATAAATTGATCGTAATGCAAGAGAACCAAAAAAATAAGGTGTGAAAAACTCACGTGAAGCAACTGATCATCAACATCTCCCCTTAGGTTTAAATTTATAAAGAAATTACAGAACATGAAAAAAGATGTTAATCAAATGCTTAAATGAACTGTTGACTTTCAGTAATTTGCACAACAAAATAAATGGACGAATAAGAATAATGTTCTTGGAAAAAGTATTCCTGAGAGTTGCTTTGTAACTCAAATTTGCAAGTATTAAAAATTGAAATTAACAACCTTTAATGAGCTGTTTTGTGGAAAGAGTGTATGAATGTTTGATGCATACACTTGAACCGCTATTCTAATTAATAATTTGTGCATCCCCAGTGATGCTTTTTCGTTGACATTCCGGCCACGTAAATTTGCAAGTGTATCACCTAACCTGCAAATACGAGTTAATTTGCTATTAGGATTTAGATCCTACCCTGTATACAAGGGTCTGATATAAATTTGATTCAATAGTTATGAAAATCAAATCTAAGAGTTATATAGGATTGTAAATGAGTGGGTCTTATGTACATCTAGGTGCACCGTGCATTCATTATGCATTTTAAAATCGTGCGACTTGTTATACTGAAAAATGTAATTTGTTTATACTGAACCGTGCAACTATTTTTCCAAATTAATAGTTGCACGATTCAATGTAAATGAATTGCATTTTTCAATATAACAAATCGCATGTTTCTAAAATGTATTATAAGTGCACAGTGCATTTGAGTGCACAGAAGACATAGACATGGTAAATATTGAGATTTTGCATTGAATCCCCACTAATGTTTTTGGTTACAACGTCGAGATTAGAGAAAATAACGGTTAATTTAAGGCAAGAATTTGTGTGAAAAGTATCATATTAAGACAAAAACTCATGTGAGACGGGGTACAACTTAGTACAAATCACACTCATTTCTTCCAAAGTTTTAAAGCTTCAATGTTCAACTTATGTCTCATCTCACCGTGAGACTGTCTCATGTAAGTGTGCTCTCTCATATTAATATTATCCGTCATTCATGAACTATGAAGTTCCAATTAAATTTTGTTTTAATGATTTAAATATAACTCAAATATCAAAATAGAGTTCTTGTATTTGAGATTCTTACCCACACAAGCTCATTTTGGTAGTATTATTGACTAGCGGACGAAAATTTTCAAGTTAGCATTATTACTATACAATTAATAGTATTATATTTTCTAGAAAAAATGATAAATTGCTCTAAAAAAAAGTGACAAATTCTCCCTCCTTTTGTTAGAAAAAAATGGTCTTTTAGCTTTTTTGGTGAATTAAGAAATGATATGTAACATTCCATGATTTTAACTTGTCATAAAAAAAAAAAAAAAATTCCCACGTGTCTACAAATTAATAGTATTTTTTAAAATTAAAAAAAGGATAAAATTTAAAAAAATTTTGCAAAAAATGCTAAAAGATCATTTAATTATGTACAAATTAAAAAGAAAAAAAAAAAAAACTAAGACCATTTATTTTAGGAAAGAGGAAGTACTTTTTAAAGACGTGTCCCAAAACTATATTTGGCGTGTTTGACAAATTAAATTTTGTTTTTAAACATGTTGAGTTTTTTTTTTTTAAACCGGTTTTGTCCTTATTGCAATGATTCTGATTTATGACACTATTAAAAATAATAACAAAACTATCTCTATGCAAGAGAACCAGAGTAAGGGAAGAAAAGAAATCAAACAAAAATGAGATCTGAATGCCTTCAAAAGCCGACGTGAACAAAGTAGCTAATAGTCAACTTCTCTTCATGTATGTTTGTATAAGAAATTACAGAATAACATGAAGAAATAGTCTAATACAATTTCAACAACAAAAAAGGTTCTTCTCTTGCAATAATTTGCACAACAAAAGAAGCTGAAGAAAGGGATGAGACATGAATCCTGAAAAATAACCATAACTCAAAACTGCAGGCCATGCTCCCGGGCAGCATCGGCAAGGGCCTCAATCCGGCCATGGTACGGATAACCTCCTCGATCGAATGCCACCTTTGTTATCCCTTTTTCGATACATGCTTTGGCGATAAATTCGCCCACTCTTTTGGCAACATCCTGTCACAAAGAAAAAGTAGAGCTTATTCCCTAATCAGATGAGAATAGACATTGTCCTCCAAACCTTTTTTCCATTAAATGTCGAAAAATCACTTTAAATTCTAGGTTTTACTCATCCATATAAACCTTCATCTAGAAAAAAAAATGCATCTTTTTGCAATTTAATTCATTTCTAAAGCCTCGATTTGGTGTTGCCTTCATTTGTAAATATATCTTGCTCTACGAGAGTTCGTGGTGGCCAACTAATGAAAGATGGAAGGGAATGTATATAATTTTATTTGTGTGTGATAAATACAGAAAGTAGGGGGAAAACGGAGGAAAATGTTATTAGTAGAAGATGTGGTGGTGTATTTAGGACTGAAAATCAAAATCAAGCTATTCGATACTCGATTCAAGATCGTGCAATAAAAGCACGTTCAGGAGCTAGGTTCGACATAGATATCAAACAGGCTTGAACATACATTTATGTTTGGTACAGTTTAAAGCTCAGCTCGAGCTCAATAAGTCAAAAAAGTAAAAATAAGTGTAGGAATGTCAAACTACTCGAGCTTGAGTCATTTGAATATCAAACAAGCTGAATATAAATTTCAAAACAAACTTGAACTACAACACGTTCTACTGGGCTCGAGGAAGGCAGAACACTAGAAGAGTACCAGGTTAAAGAAAGTAGGTTGGAGAACATAGAGAACTGATGCGAAGTGAGATTTTGTGGAACTCAGCAACATGTAACAAAGACCAAAGTTAAACGTCTCAGTGGAGTCGACAGGACATAAGAAACACAAATGATGCTTGAATTCATCAGTAAGGTAAATATTCCAAGAGCAGTAGTAAGGAAAAATGGAAAATAGATATTTGAGGTATTTATAGCCATTTGACACATAAGAATATGGAGAAAGCACAAACTTACAATAGTTGGGCCAGAGCTGTAGTCAAACTCTTCAGATATCGGTTTCTGCATAGTAGAGGCTGAAGCAAGGGTATGCATCTTTGAGTCATCTATTACCTGGGCATAGATGTGCTTGTTGGAACGAAACACACATAATCTCGGCCTTTCGGGTGTCCCTTCAACCTGAGAATATCAGAGAAATTTACGCCACTTAGGAATTTTAGGTGTCACAAAGATGCATCACTGAGAAATATAATGACAAGGAATAAATGCAGTTGGAACACTTGGATCAAAAGGTTAATAGGAAATGATTATTGATGCGTGCTAAGCTAGAACATATAGTGTTCAGGAACCAGTTATCAGGTATGAGGATTTCTGTAGGGGAAAGAACATAACAAGATTGTAATCTCATTTACGACAAGAAAAGACGTGCTTGAGAAAGTTCATCTTCTAGCCAAAATCAACAATTTGGTTTCCTAAACTAACACAATATTTCTCTCAGATCAACAATGCAAAGAAGGGTCTCTTTTTCAATTTCTATGTGCAATCAAAATGTATTCAAATGTCAATGTTTCTGATTATACCTTGCTACTGTTAACCAGATATACTATTCATAGCCACATTGTACACAGAAACATGCTTAGAAGAAACTCAAATCATAAATCAGCAATTTCACAGACTATATAAAAAACAACATTGAACGAGTAATTTTCTGTTATATACAAAATCCATAAACCAGACTAAAACAAAACGTCCATACTTATTAAGGTAAAAGCAGAGTACTGATTCACACAAGCATTTTCGCAAACACTTGGTATCCCCACACAACATCTACCACTGCAATTCATCAGTACCCCTTACTCGAATTCCTTTCTCCATAAAAACCTATTTCGTACAATCCCTTCAATCCAAAACTAAAACAGCAATGCTCCAAGAGCTTAAACCCAAATGCACATAAAAAAAAAAATTTAAAGTGAAAGAGATTAATGGGGGAAGAAAAGCTTGCCTTCTTGCGAACGCGAGTATGACGCGCAGTTCTGTCCTGTCTCCGCGTTTTGGAGGCGGCTTCGACGACGAGGCGGTGGGGAGATTGCAAAGCAACTGAATTGGGACGAATTCCGTTGCAAAGCTGGTTGTGCTGGGTGGTGGAAAAACTGCTCTGAAGAAACGAGAGCGAAAGAGAAGTGCACGACATTTCTGAAATGTGACTTCTTCGCTATGCCTATCTGTAATGGCGGATTAAAGAAGCGTTTTTTCTCCAGTCTCTGGATAAGGAGAGGGACGGGGAGTGGGATAGAGAAATGAAAATTGCAGTTAAATCCCTATAAACGCAGAAATCACATTTTGTACCCCAAAAAGATGCACTGTAAGGTTTTTATAATATGTACTACTTCAATCCCTAACACTTTTCTTGATTCTTTATTCATTTCGTGTTTTTTAATGAAATGAGTTTTTTATTACTATTTGAAATGATAAAAGAATTTTAAAAAATCATTATATGACAGATAAGGGTAAATACTATCATACCCCACCTTAAAAGTCGACTTTATTATTTCAAATACTAATAAACAACTTCGCACGCAAAAACACGAGCAAAAAGTAAGTGTGTTAAGTTTTCTGGGACGGAGGAAGTATATTATATTATTTACTGTTTTTTTTTTTAGCAAATATACAAATTAAAAAATTAAATAGATTTTTCTTATACCTTTGATTATGAACATCATTTAATTTGTAAATTAGATGAATGATAAAAACATCACACAATCTTGATTGATCTTTTTCTCCAACTGCACTACTGATGTGGTGGTTGATTGATAGGTTGTTGTTTGATCTTTTTTCAAATTCCACCTCCCGGGGCTTTTAGGTGTGAAATTCACTGGGTTTCTTTTCTACTGTGAGATTTTTTTGGATTTTTTTTCTTTATGTTTTGACTTGTTTGAGGTTGCATACTGACTCGTGGATATGTTGTCATCTTTCATACAATTTACGAGTTGTATTGATGCAAATAATATTTAGAGACAAAATTGTGCGCCTTGAAAATAGCATTGTTGTTTTGCATGTATAGAAAAAATTTTTAGTTTAATAAGATTCAATGTTGACTGTGCAGGCAATCACGCAATAAAATAACTTTTTGAATCTGGTGGGACTGATTGTTTCGATTGTCCATAACCTTTAAACAAGAGTTACTTTATAGATTAACTTGTAATATGTCATGAAATGTGAATCAATGGAAGATTTATTTATTTTTTCTCAATCTCAGTTGCCTATTTAGGGTATGTTTTGAAACACTTAAAACAACTTTTAGAAGCACTTATTTTCAAAAGATGTAAGAAGGAGCTTTAAAAATAAGTGCTTCTGAAAGCTTTTAAGTAGGGGTGGACGCTACGGCATACCGTAATTTTTCTCACCATATCGTTATCTTACCGAAATTTTTGATATCGAAAAGTGTCATACAGTTGTCGTACCGAAAATTTGGTATACCGAAATTTCGGCATACTGAAATTTTATGTATGTCAATATTACATACCGATACCGTACCGAAATTTCAGTATATACCGGTATATTTTTTCTGAAATTTTTTTCGGTATACCGAAAATTTTATAGATTTTCATACCGTTATCGTACCGAAATTTTCAATAAAATCGATATTTTTCGGTACGGTAAGTGCGGTATACCGATATTTTCGATATTTCCTCCACCCTTAGTTTTAAGTGTTTCAAAATACCCCTTAATTTGAGTTTGATTTTTCTTTATGGTCGGAGAACTTAACACTTTCTCACTATGGTTTGTTCATTTGTTGTGATTGAGTGTTTACATAATTTTCACAAATTCAACGTGTTTACAATGAATAAATTTGAGATGTTTTCTAGGAAGATTTTGTATATACGATCTAATAATGAGTTTATCTCTATGACTATATTAAACAGTATATTTTGTGTCTCGAAATAAATAAATAAATAAATAAGTTTTATTAAAATTAAAAATTAAAAATAAATGTAATCTTTTTCCTTCGTGATACTTCATTAAAAGATAATGGATAATTGCTCATGACTTTTATTTTAATTTACAAATTTACCTGCCTGAAAGTCAGGCGTCCCTAAATTTGAATCAGCACTTTTGTGGATACTTAGACACTGTTAAATAAGGTAGTAGAAAATAAAATTTGGTGCGGTAAATTTGCATTAATAAATTTCACCTGAGGAAGCGTTAAATATAATAAATGTGAAAATCCCCAACGGTCGAAAAGAAATAATAATATCAAATTAAATAACAAAACCCTGTCCATTCCCCTTAACGGTCTTCTCTCTTTAGCTCTCAAAACCACTTCTCTCTCTCTCTCTAAAAGCTGTGCGATAATCATTCTGCAATCTACAATTATTACGCACAACTTTATATAAATACAATTTTTTCTTTTGTTTTTTGGAAATTTGGTAGCTGACTCGTGGTTGTGGATTTGATAAATGGAGGTAGCAATAATCGATTGGAAGAACATTGATTCGAAATATGTAAAAGACGACTTGTACGAAAACCTAAATGCACCTAAATGGGTGGATCTCGCCGCCGCTGATGATCCTGTTGACGATGAGGCCTGGTTCTGCCGTCCCGGTGAGTGGAAACAAAAAACGCACACACATGGATATTGGATTTTGATTTTCTTGGTTCCTTGGTGTTCAATTTTTGGTATTTTTTTCTTTTCTCTATTTGTAGGATGTGATCACCCCAAGACAGTTGAAGACTACTTCAATGAGAAAGAGAGGACGCCCCTTTCGAATTCTAAGGTTTCTTCTTCTCTTCACTGTCTCTTGAATTTCAGGAGACTGCAATGTGTAATTTGATTCATAATTTCTTGAATTTTTGGAAAATTCTGTTGTTGTGCATTTTGATTGTTGATTTGATGAAGATGCTGAGTCAGCGAAGAATTTTTTTCTTTATATATTTATGCTTGGATTTCAGTGGCAAATTTTAGAGATTTACCCTTTAATAAGCTTTGCTTTATGCATCTGATAAGGAATTGCTGAACCAGTAAATTTTTTGGGGGAAATTCTCTTTCTATCTGTGTGTGTGTGTGTGAAGTTTTGCAGATGTAACCCCCTTATGTACTTCAACGTTTCCTACGTGTTAATTGGATGGAAAACCCACACTAACCTTTGTCTTTATTTCTTGTATCTGATTTACTCTAGTAATGTTTTGTCCTGTTATTGATATCTATTGCTTACACTGTGTGCATATGGTTTTTTATCATTCATCACAACTATGAGTTTGACTTGGTAAAAGATATATAACCACCTCTGATTTTGTAGTTTTTGAGTCCTTTAAGAGGAAATTGATACTTCGATTTGTCATGCTTTGCCTTATGCTCTTAATTTCTTGCTATATAGCTTCAAAGATCAGCTAGTGTATCCGACCTTCCTCCATTCGGAGATAGAAGCAAGAGGTATACATAAAATTTCAGCTCTAGACTGTAAATTTTACCCTGTTATGCATTATCTAATCCATACTAAATCATTTACAATTATAGAGATGCAACACTGAAGAAGAGGGGGACGAATCCACCTTTCGGGTTATCAAACAAGGACTCGAAATATTATAGGGTTGTGGAAGATGGTGAAAACCAAGACCCCAATTTCGACCCCAATTTCTCAACCCCTGTAAACCACAAAGCTAAGTTTGGAAAGGAGGCAATCAAATCAAGCACAGAGAAGAAACAAACTAATGATAATGTAATGAAGGAAGAACGAACACCAAAGTTGAGGAGCACCTTGTCTGCCCGGAATTTGTTCTCGGGTGGGGATTTGCTAAACAAAGTAGCTGAGTTCTGTAATGAGTTGAAAAAATTGGCAACAAGGACACGAGATGAGAAAGATCAGGGGTTTGGAGATCATATGGATGAAAATTTAGGGGTTAAAAATGATGCAGCAAAAGAAAGGAAGCCGTTGCTTGAGTTGAGTAAAGAGAAAAGTGAAGCAACGGAGATGAGCGGTTCCAAGGGGAAGCAGAGGAGGAAAAAGTGAGTTTCTTGTTTTCAATTATGATAATTGATAAATAATTTTTCATGTTGGTTATCATATGAACTTGAATTTGTGAATGCAGAAGATATGATGATGATGATGCAGAGAACACCCCGATTACCATTGATGTGAAGAACATTAAAAATCGAGAAGCAGGGAGTAAGTTGCAAATTCGCACTACTCCTCCCACTCCGCAATGTTTCTCAGCCGGACATTCTAAAGCCACAGCATCCAAGCCTCTCAGAGCCAGACCTTTGGTATGTCATATGCAATCTTCATTTTCTTAGATGATTGTTTTCACAAATGATCGATAAAAGTATTAATTTCCTTGTTCGATTAGGAGAGAGGAATTCTACAGGAGTTGAAACAAACAAACAAGGATGTAATGAGGGTGGAAAGGGGGGAGAAGACGACGAGCAACAATGGAGGCAAAGTTGCTGAAAAAGAAGCAAGATCTTTGGATGTTTTCTGGTTCCTCAAGCCTTGTACTCTTTCAAGTTAAATCAACTGATACAAACATCTCAAGTATAGAGAAATAATTTGCATATACCCATTCTTTCATTCTTCTTTCTTCTTTTCTGATTCATTGATACGAATTATCATGTTTTTATCTATTATTTATTCATTTGTTCTTTTGAGTTAAGACAAATAAAGATGTACCAACATT
This sequence comes from Stenogyne calaminthoides, assembly GCA_037126765.1. Classification (NCBI taxonomy): domain Eukaryota; kingdom Viridiplantae; phylum Streptophyta; class Magnoliopsida; order Lamiales; family Lamiaceae; genus Stenogyne; species Stenogyne calaminthoides. Next base: position 33,946,909 of record JBBCBC010000023.1, on the reverse strand, counting down.
GCTGTATTGACCAATTTCCAGCTAATAATTTCAACTTGTCATAGATTCTTTGGATTCTCAGGTAGCATCAATCCCTTGAACCGCTGTTTGTTGTTCTGTTTAATGTGATTTGACAGTAGAAATAGAACAAGAAATAATGAGAACTGATCCTGGCTTCTTATTTCCCTTTTTCTTTTGTCTTTCTAGAAAATTATGTTGGCTGGTAAGTGGCAAGTGTAAGTTCACATGTAACATCAAATTTCCTGAAATATATATAAATTCCAAAAAAACCCCAGAATACCAATATTACAAGAATGAAAGACTTTGATTTGAAGTCCAATTTGGAAATAATTCCATAAAGGGACCCAAAAAGGAGGAAATAAGACAATTATCTGAATTCTGCAAAAATCTAAGCAATAAAAATAAAGAACACAAAAGGAAGCTGCAATATTACTCAATCAATATACAACATCTACTAATCTAATTTCCAACACCAAAACAGTTTCTCTAAGAACATCAAAAAAAGTTAAATACTAAGTAACAAATAATATTTCATCCCAACTCATATGGGATTAATAATCTATCACACAAATCCACCTGTATATGTAGAATCCAGGATGAAGAATCTAGAACAAAATGAAGCTAATTAGTAGCACAAAGTAGACAATTGAAGATCCCTGTACAAGCATACCTCAAAACAGGATAAACCCTGTTTGTATGAGGACTTGTTTCTCTCCAAATCTCTTCCATAATCTCCACAAAACGACTCAAGTTTCTCATTGATGGGATGTAAAGAGTCAACGGCACTGTAGAAAACGCCATGGCGAAGAACAACTGCAGCATCTCAAGAATCAAGATCAAAATATATGATGTTTTCAAACTTGTGATGATGATCTTGAGGTTGAATTTTGATTGATAGTGTTATGGAAGATGGATTTTGGAATTGTTTTACTTTATGATGATTATAATGTCGAGGGAATTTTGTGTGAGTTGGGGTCCTTGGAGTAAATACAAGTCTACATCACTTCAATTTTGCAATTTGTTCTACTCCTAGTTGTAAATATGTATTAAATGATGACCTATTTCAGTAATAATTCTATAATCATTTTTTAAAGGTATAATATAATGATGAAATTCATATAGAATTGATTTCTTGAAAAAGAAAGATAGTGTGAAACAAATTTCACTTGAACCTATTAAGAGTGTGACTTATATACTACTAAAAAGAGTGTGACATTTTATTATAAAGAGTGTGACGACGCTTTCTTATAAAAAGTATTCTACTCATAAAAAGTGAAGGGTGTGACTTATATTATAAAGAAAGTGTGTCGTAAAAATGATAAATGAAGGGTGTGACTTATATCACTAAAAGGTGAGAAACTTATATTACTAAAAGAAAGATGTTTATTAAAAAAAAAATCGTTTTCGCTGAAAGTTTGACAAAGATACCAACTCTTTTCGAAAAACTAGTAACATAATTAATTCTAAACTTACATTTGTCTACACCTGAATATACATAAGTTAATTCCAAAATATTACATAGAAATTTCAACTATTTTTTTTAAGTATTATACTAGTATTAACTTTGTACAAACCAAATTAGTTTAGAAATAAATCGTTGTTTTTAAATGTTATTTTGGTGAGAATATTACGTACTGCATTTGCTTGGACGTGATCAGTGCCACATTTTATGTATTAGGTGTGTCATTGATGACCATTAATAATTTATAATATTTTTATTAATTTTTATACAATTTTTCCACTTGAATGTATCCAGAAGCTTCTGCACCAAAGTTCGTTGCTCCTTAATCCTTTTCGCACACCTGTAAAGTTAACTTCTCACAAGAAATTCACCTTCGACAGTTGGGCTAATTAAAATTTTAATTTATTTACTGCTTTTTGCCTTTTGGTAAACTGTCGATGCTGATGCTTTGAGTTGTTAAAATATGCATGAGCCCAATGGTCCAATGTAATGAGTTTCGCCATAAAGAGTTTGCCTAGTAAAGATAGTAAGTACACCTTAGAAAATAGTTATTAAAAATGTTATAAGTAATTAGGTATGCAATATTGCAATGTCATGGCGAGCTATTATAATCAAACTATCAAAGGATGACAATAACAGAAAGGCACCATATATCAAAAGGCCCCTAAATTATTCACTTTTGTTTTAAAAGGTCCCTAAATTATTTTTTATTTTAAAAAACCCTTGAGTTATGTATTTTTTATTTCAAGAGGTTCTTTTATAATTGTTCGTTAGCAAGTATTGTTCACGTGCTCATAAGTGGGAATGAGGGTTTATTCTTATTGCCACGTTGGACTTAATTAAATACACATAGATAAATAATATTTTGATTTAAGAAATTAAAAAAAAAAAAAAAAAACTTGCGCACGGGCTTTACACAGAAAACGTCCAATCTTATATGTCAAAATCCTAGCTTCAATCTCTTCTCAATCCAACATATACTGTTCTTAAAAAAACTGCTATTTTATTGTGAAATCAAATTTCATCTCTACACCATTCAGAATTTTACAAAGCTTCAATGGGTAAGGTTTCATGGCTTCTTCCCTTCGTAGGTTTTACTGTGGGCTTTCGTGAGTTTTCGTGAGTTATCGCCGGTTTTCTGTCCCCAATCCTTTGAAAATTAAATCATCCCAATTCATATCCCTTTTTCATTCCAATCCGTCTGTTCAAAAATCCTAATTAAATTATGATTGCATGCTTTTGTACTAATTAATCACGAGTTCAAAATATAATTAGTATGAATAATTTAATTACTTAATTTCCTGCGCAAATTAGTACTAATTAACCACGAGTTCAAAATATAATTAGTACGAATTGAACTAATCTAGCTCATTACACATGATGGGAATCAATCTTACCTCATATACTCCACATCGCAAAAACCTTCAACTAGGATTTTTTTCAATCATAAACACCCACATTCGACAACGGACTCCACAATGACAATTGACTTCATGGTTGGCGTCAACATCTCCATAAATTTCTGCAGTACCACCATTCGAAGAAGATAATTTTTCTTCAACCATGGATTTAGGGTTTGAGAATTGGGAAATTTGGGAATGAGATTCGGGATTCTTTATTATTATGGGGTAGATTGCGTTTTTTTTAATTGGAATTATGCTGATGTGGAGTTTTTTAACGGAAAACGTTTGCCGACTCATCAAAATCCGTCAATTGCTTTTATTTGGGACCTCTTGAAATAAGAAATACATAGTTCAAGGGCTCTTTAAAATAAAAAATAGTTTAAGGGTCTTTTGAAATAAAAATGGATAATTTAGGGGCCTTTTGATGCATTCTCTCTAACAGAAATTAAACTTCATTTAAAAAGCGAACAATTAATAATCCATCTATTAAGTAAATTATAGCCCATAAATATTGTACATTTATAGATTCTCATATATTCTTCCAGACTGAAGAAAAAAGATGAACTATCACTTTCTTATCAGCTTGAAAATTAAAAATGCTCTTTAATTTCTAACACAAATTATTAGATTAGTTAATTTCGCAAAATCTACACATTATAGATCACACATAGATGCTACATATCTTAACTTCATTTCAATTAAAATTTCTAGTTATATATATATCACTACTTCTTCGTCATTCATAGAGATAGATGGCAAACAAGATTAGCATAATTACCTTGATATTGATATTTTGTTGTTTAATATCTTCATCCATATGTACACAAAAAATAGCAAGACTTCAATTTTACGTACAAGATGTTAAAGCAGGCCCGAACCAGACTGTGTGGGACGTGGGCCGATCCAACATCACATCTCATTCACCCACGGATTTCGGGCTTGTACAGGGTCATGGACAATAAGGTAACAGATGGGCCGGATTATAATTCGGAGGAAGTGGGCCGGGCCCAAGCCATAATAGCCTTTACGGACATGCAAGAAAAGGCTATAACCATGAATTTCAATTTCTATATGACAAAAGGGAAGTACAGTGGATCCACGGTGAGTTTAATAGGAAGACAGTCATTGATGATGGATGAAGTAAATCGGGAGATTCCGATTGTGGGAGGCACCGGTGTTTTTCGTATGGCCCGGGGTTACGCAATTGCAAATACTTATACGTATCAAGATACGTATGGTGTTTTAGAATATACGCTTTGTGTTTTTTATCATGAGATCATGTAGTATGTGCCTTTTAATTTTTCCCTTTTAATTCTTGTTGGTGATGTTGGAGGTTAGTAAGTTTCTTCTTTGGATCAATTTAAGGAATGTTTGAATAATTTTAATATATTATAAGTTGTCTCGAGAGCTTTATTATGTGATGTATTGTCTCAAAAGTTTATAAATGAGTAGCGTATTAAATATATGTTGTTACTGATTAGTATAGTTAGAAAGTTAAATTTTACTCTTCAAGTTAGTTAAATTTAGTTAATTGTAGAATGACAAACTCATTAAGGGGTCAATCACTAAGGATTATTGATTGCATTGTTATTGTTTGGTTAAAACATCAACAATAAGTATCATGTGAGGGGGATGAGTGAATGAGGATAATCAATTGTTTATCAAAACTATCAAGCAACATCAATAAAAGTGACTTTCATTACCCATTTCCATAACCCTCAATCGAGTTGATCCTAAATTGAATTGGATTAAGCTCTGGGCCCAAACAGTGACCTCAATATTGGGCCCAATGGACATCTTGTTCAGCATTAATGGATCATATCGGGCCAGTTTCCCTACTTGAAGATTTTATTTCTAGCAACACACACGGTCAAATTAGCCACTTGTTTTTATCCCATTAAACATTTTTCTTTTTAAAATCAGTCGAAATTTTAATTTTGAAATGACCAAAATTTTGGTTTGATTCCAGAGAAATCACAAGTTCTGGTTTATACGAGTACGCATCCTGTATTAGGAAAAATGTATAGGAATTTTATTTTCTTTTCTCCAGTTATTTGTTTATTCAAAGGGCCTTTTGAAGTTTGAACTTTGAATTTTGAACCGATAGTGTACCGTATCAAACGTATACAACATATACACACGTGCTAATTACTTTTAGTCAGATGAGAAATAAAAACAAAACAAAAAAAATATTATTTTGTTAAACATTTTGAGTTTTTGGAGAATTTGTACATAATATCCAAATTATAATTTCAAAACATGAAATGACTTATCTAAAAAAATGTTCTGCATAGATCAAATGTAATATTTGTAATTCATCCCAACAAATACGTATTTCGCTACGTTAAAATTACTAGAAAAAGACGACATTACTAGATCAAAATGTTCTGCATGCAGACAACATTCCAGTAATATAATAACAAAACAAACTCAAGTTGATTATTAATTATACAAAGTAAACAATAGTCTTCTCCTAATCCCCTTCTGATTGGCCAAATAAAAGTGCAACTATCCTTACCTAATAGTTTTATAAGCACTTACATAATCATGCCAGGTCAATTTCACATTCGCAAGTGGCCTAGTCTTATTTCGCCCTCCCACGCACATATATATTCATTATTTGCATGATTTTTAATTTTAAAAAATGCTCATTAATATTCAAAAAGATAAAAAAAATTTGATGAGGCTTGAATTGATTTTAGTGTGAAAAATATGATAATATATATATATATATATATATATATATATATAATATTGAACATAAACCCTTTTGTGAAACTTGATCATAATATAAAATTGATACCATTACATTTATAAATTGATATCACAACTCTTTAAATTAATATCAGTAGCATTTAATGATATGATATCAATTTATAAGTATATTGATATTAGTTTGTAAGTGTAATGAAATAAATTTCATACGATGATAAGTTTCACATAGACTTACATAATATTAAAAAAAATTTGAAGGGAATTTGTAATAAAGATAAAATTATTACATTATCTTTTGAGAGATGTTCAAATGAGAAAGTGAGGAAAAAAAAGTATAATAATAATATAATAGAGGGAAAGGGGCCAGCCTTGAATAATCAATATATATATCCAGCCTTTGTGGCACCAAAATGGATCATATCACATTTCAAAAATTACAAAAAAACATATGGAAAAGCTAGGAATCGATTCAATCGTAGAAGCAATGAAAGGCGCCTACACAAACGGCAGCAACCACCGCAGCCACCACCACCACCACGACGTCCCGAAATCGGAGGAAGAGCGTTTCAAGAAACTGTTACAATCAAAAGAAAAGACTGCCACGCTTCACTTCTACCTCCAAGACGCTCTCGGCGGGCCCAACGCCACCTTGTGGGAGGTGGCGCGGGCGTCCGTCACGGCCAACTCGGCGACCTCCGTCGGCCAGGTCCGGGTCCTGGACGATCTAATAACGGCCGAGCCAGACCGGAACTCGGAGAAGCTGGGCCAGTGGATGATCACTTTCTCGGGCCTGGACGAATCGGCCCTCACTATGAACCTTAATTTTTAATTTACGGCTGGGAAGTGTAGTGGGAGCACGCTTTGCATTGTGGGGAGGAACCCTATTGCCAGCTCCAACCGGGAGCTGCCTGTCGTTGGTGGGACCGACGTCTTCCAGTTGGACCGTGGGTATGCGGTTTCCAATACGTTGTCGTATGATGCAGTGGCGAATTATGGCGTTTTGGAGTATACCGTTTATGTCGGGTATCGAGATGAGGAAGATTGTAATGAGAATTAAGGTTGCGTACGTTGTTTTGGGATTTAAGTGTGCGGGGGTTTCTGAATTTTGAAATTTACTTATGAATAGGAAGGATGTGTGTGTGTTTGTTTTGAAATTTTTATAGCGTGAAATTTTGTTTTATGTCAAATGAATAAAAAGTAATTGTTGTATTTTTTATTAATTTATTGAGTGAAAGAAAATTGTATGACAAAAAAAGTATGAATGAAAAGTCATGATGATGCGTTTGTAAATTGTGAAAATAAGGTATTTTATAGAAATGAATGTGAAAATCTCAAATTAGAACGGGTGTGAAACGCAGAATTTGAAATAAATGTAGTATTTTATATACTTCATATATGTTATATTTAATTAATATTCTTTTCTCTTTTTAACTAATTTGATGATGTTTTGATTCGTTAAGAATGCGATGCACTGGTTGTTTCATTCCTGCTCTCTTAGTATTAATTTTGCTATATTATATATTTTATTTTAGTCTTTTATGAAAATTTGCAATTTTGGTGGGAGTTTAACCTTAGTCCATTTAGAGCTAATACTGTTAATTGTACGATATTTCAATTTTACACAATTTTGATCTTATTTTAATTGGATACTCACTTTTATTTTGTTGTTGTAGACTAGTTTTGCATCCGTGCGATGCACGGTAATATATTTTTTTAATTGAATAAATAATGATTCGAATTCATGATCTCACGGTATAGATAGTGATGTTCTAACTGCTTGAGCTATTTTTGAAATCGTGTTTAAATATTTTGAAGGAAAGTATTATAAACATGGGTGTATATGTGTAGAGGGAAGTATATTCAGTGTTTGAGAATTTTATATGAGACATAACTCCATCTTAATTTTTAAGTTATGTTTTCTTTTAAAATATAATTGAGTCTGCATAATTTCATATATTTCCTCCATTCCCTTATATATAAGTTAGCCAATTTGCCAAAATGTATCTCCCCATATAAGTTGCCTATCTTTTTTCTTGGCAAAATGTGTCCCTATCTTTTTTCTCCCTCTATGTCTCTCCCCACTTTCTCTTTCTTATCACATCTTACATCCCACTTCATGTTTAAACTAATGCAAAAAAGTAAATAGGTACCTTATAAGAGGGCAGAGGGAGTGATATACTGATATTTATATTCCTTTGCTTTACAAATATGTATATCAAATACAAATATATTTATTGTTCTTTCACAATAATATTTATTTTTATCACTATTACATTTATCTTTCAGCGAGAATCGAAACCAAAACGTGAGCATGAACCTAAAAGCTCTAATACCATAAATTTATTTTATTTAATCTAAAAATTCTTACTTGTAGAGAGATGTAGAATTAATTTATTTGTTTAATTTCTCTAACAATAACCCCAAGGGTTGACCTATTGGTGCATGCTTGAAAATTAACAGTATATATGCTCCTCTTTAAGTTTTAGATTTGAAATCCCTAATTTGCGATAAATTTTTAAAATGAGTCCGTTCATATAAAGCTTAGCTCTAGATTATGATCCTCCGACTTGATCGGTTCTGAGACATGTTACTGAGTTATAAAAAACAATTATCTTTACTCTATTTTATCATATAGTAGTAATTGAGTGATACATATCTATAATTTAATTTAAAAATATGATTAAAATTTTAGTGTTGTTAATAATAGAAAAATAAAAGTATATTATATTTTCACTTCATTAAAAGTATATGCTATTTAATACATTGTACGTGCATATATAAACGATGGACGGTGAAATATTTATTTCAATCTACTTGAATTGTGTCCGCCACGATTAAATTTTTTTTTGACAATATTGAAGCACATGAATAAATAACTATTTTGTTAGCATAAAGTAAACTATTGTTTTACAATTACTAATTTCAACATATTCATACACACGACAAATTTATTTGGTAAAGAATTGCAGAAACAATAAACTTGAAACAATTAGTATCAGTGTGTTTCAAGTTAAATCTCAATATATTTGAACTATAAATTTATAAAATATGTTATAAAATTTATTTTGGATACAAATGAAACCCTTTCAAAAAAATAACAATTTAGTTCACGTCTAAATGAATTAACAAACGAAAATTGTTTCACAAATACGGCTCAGGTTACTCAAGCCACATTAGGTTTTGAGGGCCCAGCACTTTTACGAAATTATATATATACTCTATTCTTGAAAAATAGTGTAATTAATAATTTGGTTTTGTCTCTTTATTAATGCCGTTTTATCAATTATATATTGGATTTTAATTTTTATTGAACACATTTCAGTTTTTTATATTCTTTTTATTTCTTTTAGTACAGATTAAATATTAAAATTTCTTCCCTCAATCAGGTTGGGTCGCTTTTTGATCACACTTCTTGTTGAAACCACAATTATCAATAATTTAATTTTAAACGCATTTCATATAAATTATCTTTACTAAATTCACTTTTTTTTATTACTCAATTTATATACATAAAATTTTTCAAACAGAACAAGATCAATAGTATTTTGAATACTATGATGTAATTATATTAATTAACCTAAATAGTTAAAGCACCATTATATAAGCCGTGAGGTCTCAATCATATGCTCGATAAAAAAAATTAAATAAATTTTAATGTAATAAAATTAAATTTTTAACTGTATATAGTATAAAATTATATTACTTTAAAATTATATTTTAAATTATATTAGTTTTTACGTTAAGTTGGACCCCTTTAACCAATTTTTTTGGTTCCATCACTACTCACACAGAGTCCTAACCTACCTTTTTAATAAATACATTATTTAAATTAATACGAGTCACCTAACGAACCTTTTTAATAAATACATTATTTAAATTAATACACCACTCGTATGATGAATACACTTTTCTTAATTTTTCCAAAATACTTCAATATATATCTTTCTCATTCACGTATCCTTGTATTCATTTTTTAAAAAAGAATCTTGATACAATCTTCCACCGAATTTTAAAAAAAAAATCTTGATACAACCTTCCACCCAAATTGTGGGGCGAGGGAGACAAATGCGTAGGGGTGAATAACTTGAGCCTTAAAATACAAATCAGAAGCCTACAAACATAATGTCATGATCACAAATTTTGTTTTAAAAGCCCAAAACAAAAATATAGAGGCCAACTCACACAGTAGTAAAACACTTGGAGGAAAACCAGTGACGATGCCTATTGCGCCACCCTCCAGACCCCTGATTTTCTTGTTTAGATTGATTTGGAGCTCCTGTCATATGAATAGAGATAATTTTGTATATAAAATTGATAAATTTACTTACTTCCCTGGTTTTCATATCATGGAAGAGTATCACCGTGTTCTCTTTTTTCTTTTCTTTTTTGTTTTGACCTTATGGACACAATTTATTCACTCCTCTTGTTTGCATGATATAAATGTAATGATGATTACACATTTGACTGCAATCTCCCTTGGATATCAAACTAATTTTTATTTTTGGAATAGAACTGTTCCTTTTGTATTTGAAAAGCTATCTATATCTTTGCAATATCAACTTTTTCTTTTGTTCAGATATCTTTTGCTATGCAAGATCAAGACTTGTTCCCCTACCTATATTTGGTAATTTATGGAATGTAAGTGTATGAGGCTTGAATTTCCCATAGGGTTTTTTATGCGTTAAATTTCTTGTATGCAGGATAACAACACACCAAGGTAGTGAAGAATACACAAAAGAACAGAGTTCATACAATTTATAGCTCAAACAGGAAGAAGAGAACAATACAGAGCTAAATGGGAAGACATTAGAGAGGGAGATATGTTTTAAACATGGACTCTTGTCCGCCCACCGTTCTTGAAGGGAAAGACATTTAGACAGGGAGAGATGTTTTATTTCGACACCTGTTGTATTTTTTTTCCAATTTTGACACCTGTCCTTACTGGAAATATATGTTACTATTATGTTTCGAGGCACACCTGGGCTAACAACTATTTTTTCCTAGAAGCATTCTCCACAAATAATAAAAAAATATTCATATTTAATCTAGTATATACCAACACTCCAAACTCACAACGCTGTAATTTCTGGGAGTAAAAGTTCACCACACACACTTTAATGCTATTATATATAGTATAGATTGTCATTTGTGGAAGATAAATATATGTAGCACTTTAGATTGAGAATATTAACTTTGCTGGAAAAACAAAACAAAACAATGTGACCATAAAATGAAGGTCCCATAAAATTATAACATTTCCAGTAATTAAGCGAGTCTAAGTCCATAGTCACCTGCAGGTTAATTAAATAGCAATTTAAAGTGCAATATTAATATGAATATTAGAAAATGGTGCGTACGTATTAGTAAAATAAAACATGAAATTATAGACGTAGTGGGAAATAAATATCGCAAGTGTTTCTTTCCAAGACGTTGAAGTCTAACTTGGGAGCATGAACTGTTTTTCTTTTTTCATTTCAAACTTCCTCAAAAACTATACTCCTTATTACAAACTTAAACAATTCAAAAAACGTAGCACGCGTGGTGTTAAACATGCCCTTAATTATTACTACCCTTTTTAAAAATAACACTAGCAGCTGGTTCTAATTCAATACTATTAAATGATCATATCCACCCAATAATGTATATATATAGTTTATCATTTCAACATGTAAACATATAATTCAATTAATATCTTAAATGCAATGACATATGGTTAGAGACAAAGTATATAATTCAATTATTATTAAATTCCAGCAGTGCACCAATTACGTATACCTATTTGTTTCCATTGAATTACAGTTTGTGTTCTTCTATGTATTTGGTCGGAAAGTTATTTTAATGGAGTGGTTAAGCCATGGCTGTTAGGAATCCTTATTTTTTAAAGTAGTAGTTAAAACTACTATCTAGTTGAAAATGAGGGTTGCTAATTTATGTCTTATATCAATAGAAGTAGGGTTGAAAACGGATCGAATACGGACGGATAGTGCTTATACCGTATCCTAAATCATATTTTTTTCTCGAATTCGGAGTCGAATACGGAAAAGCCGGATTCGGATACGAATTCAGAATATTCGGTATACGGATACAGGACGGATATCGGACGAATCCGGGCCGAATTCGAATAACTATAATCGGATAATATATTTCAAACGAAAATCATCAAAATGTGATTGGGCGACGGTGGATCTCCTTCCATTTGCGGCGGAAGTGAAGGGACGACCGCGAAGAAGTAGAGAGGAGAAGAAGAAGGGACGAACGGCGAAGAAGAAGAGATGAGAATAAGTGCGGCTGAATTATTTAGTTTACGACTATTTTCTTAATAAAATTACATAAGTATTAAGTACTAATATTATATTATTATATATATATTAATATAAAATATAATTAAAATAACCAGGTGACTTAGCCCACCTGGCCACTGGGTTCCCCATTTGAGTGGGAGACCCAGGTTCTATTCCTTTTGGGAATGAATTTAGAGTTATGGGAGTTATAAGGTGTATTGATGATTTCGTGGTGTATTTGGGTGCTTGGTGTACTAACTACTAATTACTAACAACTAACTTTGTCCGATAAAAAAAAAATTAAAAATTAAAAAATTCGGATATCCGGATTTATTATCCGGATAATATCCGATAAAATATGGTAAAACTCGAATGCGGTCGGATATTATGTATTCCGAATCCGAAGTCAACTATCCGTATCCGCCCGGATACCAATTTTTTTTATACCGAATTCGATACCGATCGGATACGGCTCCAGATCGGTCGAGAAATATCCGATCCGTTTTCACCCCTAAATAGAAGAAGAGGGACACTTGCATGAGAGGTCTCATGGTGAGACGGGACATAAGTTGGATATTGAAGCTTTAACACTTTGGAAAGGGTGGTGATTTGTACTAAGTTGTATCCCATCTTATGCATGAGACCGTCTCATATAAATTTTTGTCACCGAAAAATTAAGTTAGGTCCGGATTTTTTTGTTTATATAAATGTTGCATGTTGGTAGTATATATATGTTGATTAATTAGGTGGCTTAGCCCACCTGACCACTGGGCTCCTCATTTGAGTGGGAAACTCAGGTTCGATTCCCTCTGAGAACGAATTTGGAGTTATATGAGTTATAAGATGGATTGACGATTTCGTGGAGTATTTGAGTGCTTGTGTACTAACTACTAACAACTAACTTTCTCAATTTAAAAAAAAAAATATATATATGTTGATTAGGAACAACAAGACATCAAATGTGATACTGAAATGTATGAATCATGAATTGATCGTTTATACTTTATACTTTTCATACTGTGTATTGATAATTTTATTTATTTAAGGTCTTGAATATTAATAAGAAAAAATTTGCAAGCTCATAATTAATAATTCAAGTTAAATAAAGTTGTATATTTTAAAAACGTATTTGAATGACAAATGTACCCGTTCTGTTCATACAATACCTTATCTTGAAAATTTTACTATTTTTAACGATTTTGAATAAATAAATCATTTCTTAGTAATATAATAACGACTTGTTTGGCTTCACATGTACTTCTTCCTTACCCCCATATTAATAATATATCACGTTTATTTAGCTTAAACTAATTTATAAATTCCTTTCAAAGTTGTCCAATAATCAAACTTTTTTTTTAAATAAATTGTTTTCGTCCATTCTCAAATGGTGGAGGTCAGCGCAAATATTACACAAGTTTTGGCAGGACTAATTTGACTTTATCCGCGGTTTAAAACCAATCCATTAGTCAATTCCTTATCATTACTTGGAAGAGATAATCACGTTTATGTAATGTATTTGAAAATATATTCTTATCAATTTATTTAGATTAAATCATTATTTCGTAATATATTAGAAAATTATTAATCAGAATCAAGTGTTAAAATATATGTTAAATGACAAAACATGTATGAAACGATCTCATATATATAAGATGGAGTAAAAACTAACCAAATCAACACCTTTCCCTCTCAGAGTATTAAAGCGTCAATGTTCAAATTATGCTTCGTAAAGTATGTCTTGTAGTAATATTTGCAAGTTGAGGCCTTAATTGTTGAATTGGTTAGGTTTCTAATTTGGTAGATGGTTATTATTCTAGGCATGATTATAAATTTGTGATTGATCAAAGTCTGAAGAAAAAAATATGTGCAACTACAGTCTAATTATATTTATTTAAAAAATGTATTAGATTTTCTAATCATGAGTTGAGTAGTTATATAAAGCTTTATGTCGAAATTTAAAAAAAAAAATTGATTTCAACATAATAATCGAAGATATTTCTTTTTGAAGGAGAATAATTAGATTAGAAATCTGACATTACTTCGTCACATAAGCTTTACATTTTATCATTTTGGGTGTTCCAAGGTAAGTTTTGCATTTTCTTATTTAACAAGTTGTGATCCCACCTATCCGTATTTTTATTTAATATTACACCAATTAACACTTAATTAAAATTAAAATACACCAACTTTCTTTTTCTTTCTCAACTATTTTTTTTTACACATCCCACCAATAATACTATGTTTAGTATTATATTTTTTTTTAAATATGTGTCAATTCTAATGTAAAGCTTACCTTGATATAGAAATAGTGTATTTGAGACATGTTCATCTTACAAGGAGGAGTGGTACGGATATGATGGGCCATGTGTTGATGTTGGCCCACAGAGTTGGTCAATCCCAATCCCAAAATTTAGCCCATAATGCAAAAAACTATTTCGGTGGAACTTAATTTCCCCAGACCGTAATTTTTAAAAGCCCAATAGGCCGTTTCGAGGATTTTTTTAATTATAAAAATATCAAACAATTTTTTTTTTTTTTTTGAAACCATTTCAATCAAGATCTTTGATTTATAGATCTTCAATTGATACATTAATTTTTAAATTTTAGTTTCAATCAAGAATATGACAGTTATCGTATATTTTGAATCCCAAATTAATAAAAAAAAACTTAATTTAATGCACAGAACAAAAATAATATTCTAAATTAATGAAAAAGGATGTAAATTAGTATTTAAAAATAATTTTAAAAGATGTCAAGCAAATTTACAAGTAAAGCATGTGGTTATTTTGCATGTGAATTTGGCCAAAAAATTTTATACATTAATTTAAAAATTCGATAACAGCCCTACAAATGTTATAAGTTCAATTCACAAAGTACAATTGTGGTAGCAAAGGTACATTTCGTTTTTTCAATTCGTGATTTTTAATTTAATAAAAATAATGTTACTTAGACTCGCAAAAAAACACGTGTCACTTAATTACCTAGGTAGCACCTAAACTTCATACACCATTGGGTGAGAGGGTTTCTTAGCACATTGTTCTCCTTTTCACTTTTCCAATCGTGAAATTGAAAGCGCAGTATTCGCGAGAAGGCAGGCAGAGTAAAACAACAGAAATCAAAGCGGTAAAAGAGAGATTGATTCACAAAATCTGAGACGGAAATGGCAGGGCGTTTGAGATCGGGTCTTCCTCTGCTCCGCCGAGCTTCGGCCGCTGGAAATCCCTCTTCCTTTGGCAGATCCGCCATACTCTGCCCTACCATCTGTAACACTGAGGTATAACCATACATGGTAGATTTGCAGATTTTCGTTTTATTTACCTAGAATTGTGTTTAAGTTGTTCATCATTTAGGACAAATCTCCCGATTATAGAATGGGCGTTTTCCAGTGTTTATCATTTTCTCTTAATTGATGTAGTTGTATTTTATCGGCTGCTTGTTTCAGTGGTTTTTATCGGCTGCTTGTTTCCACCCCCTTTTTCGGTGTATTATTCTGTCATTTGTTAATTTTGTTTTATCAGAAATGCCGGTGGCTCCCCCCTCCCCATTAGGACTTTTGTGTTTTTGTCCGAAACAATGGATTAATATATTTTAACTGTAGTTGTTAATTGTTTTGCTGAGTTTATCATACGAATTGAAATAACATCTACAGGGACATAGCTTCTTCTCTATTCTGGTGAAATGTTGTGTGTGTTTGTGTGTGTGTGTGTGTTTGTGTGTGTGTGTGTGTTTGTGTTTGTGTGTGTAATGCATACATATATATTAGAGGCATGGAATTCTGTCGAGCTGTTAGTTGGTGTTGTTGATTTCAGTTTGCAAGGAGCTATGCAAGTGGGGCTCCAGCTAAAGAGCAGAATGTTAAGGTAATTGTCATTCGGTACTCTATATATATTTCATATGGGGATTGAGTTGAAAGAAGTTACGTGTTTAACATTATGTAATGGAGACATGTGTACTTGCTAGGTATTCTGGCATCTGCAAATAAAAAGCGATCATGACTATCCTTTGACCTAAATTATAAAAATTATTATAATTGTCAAAATATCCATTTATCTCAATTTATAGTGATATGTCCTTTGTCTAGCTACTAGGAAATTTATCACTATCATCTTTAAAGTTCCTGATGTAGAGATTCAGTATTTTGTTATGTTATAACCCTCCCCCTCTTTTTGTAGACTACCTTTCGTTGTTCTGAATTACAAATTTAATTAATGAACAAAACAGTACAATCTTATGTTGTGTGCTTATGTTTAGACTATCCCTTTTTGCTGAAATCTTACATTCGAATTATGATTCACAGCCTGGACTTGAAAGTTCAAATTGTCTAGGCTACTTGTTACGTAATTAGTTTTGTTATGATGGTTGCTTAAACCTACTGACTTGGTTGGTCATTGAGCTAATGTGTTATTTTTGCAGCTTGAACGAAATTTACATCCTATGGTTATGCTAATGGAGAGTATGTAATCATAAAACTACTTGGGAGTTGGGACATTGTAATATCTAGGTTCTGAGTTGATTGATTGTGTTTCAGGTTCCTTTGAAATTGTTTGGGGCAACTGGAAACTATGCCACGGCATTATATATTGCAGCAGTAAAGACAAACACGTTGGACAAGGTTGAATCTGAGCTCCTTTCTCTTGTTGAGGCGTCTAAGAAAAGCCCAACATTTTCTCAATTCATGAAGGATGTTTCAGTTGCCAAAGACACAAGAGTTAAGGCCTTAACCGATATTTGTGCTGAAGCTAAATTTTCAGACATCACAAAGAATTTCTTGGGTTAGTGTTTTTAATCTTTCTATTTGTCTTAATACTTAATGATGACTTGTTAGCATTATGCATGCTCTTGAATCAGAAAAGTGTCTCATTAAAGGAGTCATATGATACCTTAATTTTGAACTAGATGCCATTGGTTGGCTCACTTCGTTGAGTCACTTTACTTGTTTTAAGAAAAGTGAGTCAGCCTTGTCAAAATGGCCATGGAGGAAATTTGATGGGGAAAGGCAGGCAAGACGACATTTATAGTACCTTTATGCCTTGACTTGCATGGGTTGACGGTGGAAAGTGGTCCTGGGGTTGCAGGGGGTTGGGAGGTTGGTTGTCACAAAAGTGCTCCCTAGGTTAGGTTGAGGACGATCGTGGAACAGGAAAGAGAGAGACCGGTGTTGGAGTTCATTCAGTAAATAGATCATGACTGTGTGGGAGACATAAGAATGCAGTGCATGGAGCTAAAAGGAAGAAACACACTTGATATTGTGCAAATGAGTATCTTTTATATTCATATATATGCACTACTGAGCTTTTTTAGTATTCTTCCTTTTGAAATAAGAAATAAAATGAAGAGTATACGTATGAGTTTATAAACATTATATACGTATATAATTTTTTTTGAGTATTCCTCCTTTTGAGGCTAGGAATAAATGGAAAACATGGTCATGAGTTAAAACATCGAATGATAAAGATTTTTCTCCCGTAAATTATGTAAGCTTGCTACGTGGTAGCTATATTTTAATCATTCTTGTATGAAGACACTGATATCAATGATCAATCCAACAGTGGTGTATTCTGCTGACTAAATTATTTCATCTACTTTCTGGAAGTAAGTCATATTATCTCATGTTGTCTAAATATATTATAACATGCCATATTCTGTCATCTTTGTATTAGTTGTTACTGCTGAAAATGGTAGGCTGCGACTCATTGAACGTATAGCCCAGAGATTCTCCAAGCTGACCATGGCACATAGAGGGGAAGTTCAAGCCATAGTAACCTCTGTTATTGTAAGTTTGACACTTGATATGTTGCTACCTGTGTGTAACCACCACCCCCACCCACCCACACCAATGTATGCTGCTGTCAGCCAAATTTCAGTGTCCTGATACATATGTGTATTTGTCTACATTGGTTTAGACTTTAGATATTCTTTTTCTTACTGTTGCAATATAGATTTTGTATGTAGTATTCAGATATGACTTGGCTAGAACATAGCAATTTTTTTAGTGAATAAAAATGACAGATAAATGCCATATCAGTTAATTTTATATGTACCAGTGATAGATCGTCATCTGACCTATAAACAGTAAAGAATTAGCATAACTATGTTTTGGGATCAAAGTTGTCCTACTTGTATGGTTTGTCTCGGGATCAAACTATACACAACTTTGTATGATCTTAGAGGTCTTTTCCATGATGATTCATTTTACTCTGTTTTTTTGTACAACAAAGATGCTTATATATGTGTGGATCATAACTAGCACAGCTTCATTTATTTGCATTCACCCGTTTTTATGCTCAGTATTCTTTGCTCTTGTTTGTGCAGCCTCTGCCTGCAGAAGAGGAAAAACAATTGAAAGAAACCCTGCAGGAGATACTTGGACAAGGGACCAAAGTTAAGGTTGAACAGAAGGTAAACTCTACTATCTTGTATCATATAAAGATATGGTATGCTACAATTTTTACCTGATGAAAAGACTAAATCATCCTTTTTGTTACTGATTTGTCTGTAGGTTGATCCAAATATCCTCGGTGGGCTCATTGTTGAATTTGACGATAAAGTGTTTGATATGTCTATAAGGACTAGGGCAGCCCAGATGGAACGCTTTCTTCGCCAACCTCTCAACTTGGATGTTTAAATTGGTACCATACAGAGGCCTGTCCGTAATATTTCTCGTCTTGCTTTAAATTGTGGTCAGAATGAGCACTGTTTATTTTGACTGTGATGACTGCTTTCATTTTTTACAATATTGATCTGCTGCATGCAAATAAAGCTGCTCACTTTTGTTCGGAGACCGCAAATGGAATGTCTCATAATATCTAATGAGGAAGACCCTTTACTTCATTTGATATCTCTGGTTTCTTTCCGAGTGCAATTTAGATACGTTGTATTAAACCTTATGATTTTTATTGAGCAGTCGAAAGGTTATTTTTTCTCGTTGTTTGAGCTCGAATCAACAGTTGAGCGAGCCACCAGCAACTTCCATTCATCTAAGTTTATTTAAAGGATGGTTTGTGGTTTATAGAAAACTGAACAATTTCATTTCACATGCATGAACAGTTGTCTGAAAAAATGTATGTAGAAGTATTTTCCAGTTATGTCGGGTTAAAGTAATTTTATCTTACTGATCGCGTAATCATGCATTAGTGAATCAAAATACGAAATTAACTCATGAAATCTTGAGTTACTATAATCGCTGAATAGGCATTTGGTAAATTCGTTAAAAAAATATGTACATCCTATCAAAGTTAAATGCACGAACGTTTAGAGTTCTTATAAAGGAAAAAGGAAATCCTAACTTATTGTAAAACCACATTTTACCTCGAATTTTATCTCTGAGTCATCCTAACATTTTATATCGAATTTTATCGAGTTCTGTGGGTAATCATAAATGAACAAGAAATTATATTAATATTTTGAAAGACAGTACATTTTATTGACTCTTTTTCCGTGATAGTACCAAACATGAAAAATTAAATGAAACCTGTACAAAGCCGTTAGCCTGTTACTATTATACTTTTCACCCTTTTTCTTTATTCAGAAGCTTTGCTTTTTTCTTTTGTTCCCTGGTGCAATTAATGACTTTAGTTCTATCAGTATCATGGCTTAGCATCAAATTACGTCCGATTATCACAATCAATGCACCCTTTTAATTAGTTAATGTTGTGTATTAAAAATGTCAGAATACCAGTTTTGAGTAAAATTTGACATATTCAATAAAAAAAAATTGAAATATTTAATGAGAAGTATTAGTTTATAAGAAGAAAAATACAATCTCTGTCTCATTTTTCGATGTTCTCCAAAAATATTTGTCCTATACTTATTTTTTCTTTCCATAAATAACATAAAATCATCACATCATTTCTAACTCACACCCTACAAACATCTTTTATTTACCATACACATCCTTCAAACTATTAACCAAAAAACATCCACTTTATCAATAAAGTAGAATGATATGTTTTGCCCCTAATAAAACATCAATCTATCCCCCCAATACTAAGAAACAACTCTTACATTAAATACCGTGTAAACAGTAAATGATAAATCAAGTGCGGGACGGATGGAGTACTAGTTTATACAAAAGATAGTAAGTACTATTAGTTTGTAGACTGAATTATTAATATTTTTTCAGTATACAACTAATACTTTTCATCATATGAACTAATACTTTTTTGGTTTTTTTTCATGTAACAGATGAATTTGGACAGGAGAGAGAGAGAGTATGCTTCCTATATTGCTTTGTGTACGATGAACTTGAACAAACGCTTTGAGTACCTTACCAGTTTCCCTAATTCTTTTTGCCTCTAGAACAAAAAGTACTTGTACTCACATATATAAAGTTCACATGTTAATTGATGGTCTCCATGTACATTCCTCTTTGGGCATTTTTTTTTTTTTTTAGGAGATCTAACTTCAAGTATAGTCTAGCTTGTTGATTAAAGTTTGTAAATTTTCAAGACAAAATAGGTGATTGGAAGGATATGCAGTGCCTGGTTTGCAAATTAATAAAAATAATAAAAGGCGCCAATGGTGTTGTGGCAGGGATAATTTGCTTAAGAATAGAGATAAGTCTACCCGACAAACGTATATATATATTGCTTCAAAATGTGGTTAATTCTCAAACTTCATGCAACAAACTAAATAAAATCAAAATATAATATTCGCTTAGACTTAACTTCATGAAAACTACCCATCAAGGGAGTGTACTTAAAGACGTACTAAATTACTAATACTATACTAGAGAGTGCAAGAGAGAGATTGATTACAGAAAGCTTTATAACGTCGCAATGGTGATGATGATGGTGATGCTTCATAGGATATATATATTGTTTAATTAAACTATATATATATATATATATGTGTAAAACTTGTTCATATAATATGTAACTGATATCATTACATTTATAAACTGATACTACTACTTTAATAAATTAATATCAATAGCATTTAATAATGAAATGATATCAATTGATAAATGAAGTGATATTAATTTATAAGTGTGATGGTCTAAATTTCGTAACATGAACAAGTTTCACCGAAAACTTACTCTAAATTATAATAATAAATTAGTTACACAATTTAGAGTTGTAACATATACATATACATATAAATTATAAGGTAGAGTGGAAAACGGATTGGAGAGGGGCCTTTAAAGGAGGATTATTAGAAAGAAAGGGATGTTGGGTCTTCTTGTCTTTGACTCTTTCCAAGTCTTTTTCCATGGATTTTCTTCACTCACAAGGTAATCATCATATCTCTCTATGACTATTTTCTAACATATTTTTATTTATTTTGCTTAAACTTCACATAATCTCAATTTTCTCTTTCCAATCAATATATATTCATCTTCATTTTCAGAGTCTCCATCATGCATCCTAGAGCTCCAATTATGCAACAACATATATAGCAACAAAAAAAACATAACTATATATTTCTCCACTTGGCATGCAATATTAGTCTAACTAATTAGGTAAAATTGTGTGAAATGAGGAAGCCAGGTGATGCAATGATGGTGAAGGCGAAAACGAGCAATGTGGTTAAGGTTAAACTTAGGAAAGGGCTGTGGTCGCCTGAGGAAGACGAGAAGTTGATGAATTACATGTTGGTTAACGGGCAAGGGTGTTGGAGCGACATTGCGCGAAATGCTGGCCTCCAGAGATGTGGCAAGAGTTGCCGTTTAAGGTGGATCAATTATTTGCGCCCGGATCTTAAGCGTGGTGCTTTTTCGCCTCATGAGGAAGAACTTATCGTCCAATTGCACTCCCTTCTTGGTAACAGGTACGGCATTATCGGGATGAGTAAGTCTTATGTAAACTACCAAGTAATTTTTAAAAGTATTAGTTAGTACATTAAAAGGTATTAGTTAGTACATTGAAAGGTATTAGTTTGTCGGTATTACTTGTTTCATTCTAAAGTATTGGTTTTATGACCGCTATGACAAAGTTATATGTGAAGTGTTAGTTTGTTATCTAGTATTAGTTGTTTCTTTTAAAGGTATTAGTTGGTATACTGTAAAGTATTAGTTGCAAACAAATTATTTAGTTGGTATCACTATAATAATATTAATTTGCATGATGATTTGGGCACTAGGTGGTCTCAAATCGCGGCACGTCTACCTGGGAGGACGGACAATGAAATCAAGAACTTTTGGAATTCGAGCATCAAAAGGAGGTTAAAGAAAAGTTCAACCGATGTTCATACATCTACACCGTCGCCAAATAATAGTGATTCGTCGGAGCCTCAATGCAACAACGCCGGTGGTGTTATGGGAAAGACGGTTTTCATGCAAGAGTACGACGACTTCAGAGGCGCGATTTGCATGGATTCAGCTTCCTACTCCTCCATGCAAGTCCCCATGGCCTTAGGGACAAAATTTAGTGACCCTTTTAACCCTAATATCGATTACAGCCTTAATATTTTCGACGTAAATTCTTTGTTCAATTTGCCTGCATCAGGAGCTGATGGGATGCAAAATGTTGGAGGGGTAGATCCATGTATGGTGATGGGGATGGAAAATGACATTTTAGTCCCTGGAGTGGGGGGTGTGAATGAGCTAAGTAATGTTGGTGTTAGTGAGTGTTTGGAGTTGAATAATATTAGTAACAACCATCACTTTAATAATAGTAGTAGTGAAAGATTAGATGAATTGGTTGGGGTTGGACATAATAATTGGGAGGGGCAGCAGAGAGATAGCTTCAAAATGGGAGAATGGGATAATTGGGAGGGTTTGTTGGCTAGTGTCTCTTGCATACCTCTTCTTGATTGCCAACTACAATAATCTCATATATGTACAAATTACAATCACAAGGGAATTCCACTACATTTTGGAAAACCTTTTTATTTTCTTGTAAATTTTTAATTTTACAATAATATTTGTAGAAAAATAATTCGTATTGTTGGATGGAAACAATGCACATTTCAAGGCCTCCATTCGATACAATGGTGTTTCTCCTGGAATGAAGAAATTGTGAATAGTGAAATGGAAGTAGAGGTGACGAAAATAAAAGATGTGGTTGTTCAATTTGTTCCTATAGCACGATTATGTATAGATGAAGTATTAGTTGAAGAGAAAAATGTCAATTTTTATAAGATGTAATCGTACTTGATAAAAGAAAAGGAATAATCATGTTTTAGATGCGGCAAAAGTTGAATTCTTCTTTATATATATACTTTCTTAATTTAATTTTTTTTCTCATTCTTATTTGAGGTATTTATATATATATAAAATAAATTTGGGTAAAATAATATTTTTCCTCCCAAATATTTATATATAGTGGGCCTCATTTTATCCAATTATTACAATGCAAGCAATCAAGGCCAGGGTCACTTTTGTCTAGCCCAAGCTTTGGATGAACAAGCCCATTTTATGATCTAGCCCATTATTTCAAGCTACAGATTAGGAAAATACACACTGTCGGAATTAAATCCGCCAAATTTATATATATATATATATATATATATATATATATATATATATATATATATATATATCTAAAAAAAAAAATGAATATTTTTGAATATTTTTTGCCGAGTATTGAATTCCTATTCTAAAAAAGAAATATACTACTTTTCAAATAAGAAATGAGGAATTACAAAACATGCAATCAAATTAGTGGTAACATGATTTGGCCGTCAAAAGTAGCGATTAGGATCTTCAGTTATACAATAATGTTATATTTTCTATTACATCTTTTAAATTTGCTCCGCTTATTGATCTCTGAATATCTACAAATATAAGAAATAACATCCTAACATAACTCTTTTTTCCATTTAAAAAATTATATTTATTTTTAATAAAAAATTAATTTCTTCTAAATCTCATTCAAAAAAATCTTATAAACATATTTTTAATTAACTAATTTAAACTACAGATATATAGATTAATTAATAATTAAATTTGTTAATTATTTATATTATAATCTTAAAATATCGTATAAATTTAAAATTCAATAAAAAAATGAAAACTTGTTAGAAGAATAAAAATTGACAACTTATTTTATTAAAAAAAAAAAAAAATCAATATTTAAAAACATTAAAAAAATTTACAAGCAAACTCGATAATTAATAGATATAAAATTCTACGTATTAATATAAAATTAATATACTTGTATGTATTTATAGTTAAATTTAATGTAATTAATATAACATTTATATATGATTAATAAATACAAAGAATTATAAAATTTTATAAAATTCGTAAAAATGTAAATATTTTACGTAATAGAAATAATAAATTTGTAAGAATATTATATATTTTTACAAGAAAGTTCTTGCAAAACATTCATATATAAAATAAAATAATAAATTAAAATTAAAATTTACGGTATTAAATTTATTATGAATTTTAGAAGGAAAAAAATTTACGCTATAAAGAATAATAATAAAATTAAATTAAACTTACATTATAATAATAAAATTTATAAACTTATAATATTATAATTTAAGTTTAAGTTATAATATTATAAAAAAAAAATTTATAAATTTATTACTCGTGTTAGGTAAAATATTTACATTATTACAAATTTTATTAATTTTTATATTTTTTTATAGTTATTAATTACATTAAATTTAATTATAAATATGAATTTATATTATACGTAGAAGATTTATATGTGTATTCATTATCAAGTTTGCCAATAAAATTTATAATATTTTTAAATATTAAATTTTATATACTCAAATTTAATAACCAACAAACTTAATTATTGATTAATTTATATGTAATTTAAATTAATTAATTGTAAATATGTTTATAAGATTTTTTTTGAAATAAGGTTTGGAAGGAATTAATTTTTTATTTGAAATTAAGTTTTTACTACAAATAACTATAATAATCTAAACAGAAAAAATGGTATGTTAGGATGTTATTTTTATATTTGACAATTTGTAAATATATGATATCACACATGGCGCAAATATAAATGATGTAATAGGATATTCTTACCGTCATAGTAGAGGTAGCGATTTAGACTCAATTTAATAACTCCCGTTGTTCGTTCCATATACTATAACTCCACTAATTTAAGTTTGCTTAATTCATTCACATCAATTTTCGAACCCCTTCAAATTCGTTCATTTTTCAGCAAATAAAGATCAAATCATCCATCAAATTATTCATTTTTTCGAGCCCCATGTTTTGTTATATGACTAACTTGAAAACAATTGAAAAATGACTGGGAAATGATCTAAATGATAAAAATTCATATATGAGATGATTACAACCTAGCATAAGTTACATTTATCCATCCTAAAATGTTAAAGACTTAAAGCGATAAATGTCCAAATTATATGTCATTTAACTGTGAGATCGTCTCATACAAGTATGTCTGAGTGTCCTTATCTTAATTCGCGAATGTATTTAAGCAGGTGCTTTCCAAACCAATAATGCGGACATATTTGAATTTAATTTCGACATAATTGTCTTCAAAAAAAAAAATCGACATAGTTAAGAATGATTAGGCTTAAACTTTTTTTTAGAAAGCTAATACTAGGTTAAACTTTAATTAAATAGTTGTAATGTTTTAAGATAAAATTAAAAATATTTTAATAAAAAAAATTAGCAAGAGTTGGAGGCAAACATGACCTTGGCATTTTGCCCTAGCAGTTGCATAGTGATGGAGTCACTGTTTATCACGGCGGAAGCCATGCCATTTTTCTCCCCCAAACCCTTCTCCGGCCCCATTCTCAGAAACCCTAATTCCGCGGCGCTACTAATTGGCCGCCGCTCATTATCCGTCGCCGCCGTGCAGATGAACTCCAAAGAGGTGAAGCTGTGGGGGGGACGATTCGAGGAAAGCGTCACCGACGCCGTCGAGAAATTCACGGAGTCAATCTCCTTCGATAAAGCCCTCTACAAGCATGACATTATGGGCAGCAGAGCTCACGCTTCAATGCTTGCGCAGCAGGTTCGATATTTGTTGATGATGCAGCTGCTGTACATTTTTGTTGTATTGATTATTTATGCACACATTTACATACTGTATCTGTATCTGGTATGTATAACTAGTTGTTGTGGACATTTCTCCAATTATAATTGTATGAATATTTTGTGATCGGGCTAGATTAGTGTAAATGGGATTTCAGTCTTGAATGTTTACCTTTTGTGAATAGGGGTTGATTACGGATGGTGATAGGGACAAGATTTTGGAAGGTCTTGATGAGATTAAGGGGCAGATTGAGAGGGGAGAGTTCGCATGGAGGACTGATAGAGAGGATGTTCATATGAACATTGAAGCTGCGCTAACCGACTTGGTTGGTGAACCAGCCAAGAAGCTTCATACTGCTCGTAGTAGAAATGATCAAGTTTGCACTGATTTTCGCCTCTGGTGTCGGGATGCAGTTGATTCATCTGTTTTAAGAATTAAGAATCTTCAGGTGTGTGATTTCTTTGGAGATTAGTTGTCAAATGTTAAGGGACGTTTGTCTGGTCATCTTAGCATTCTTCATGTGTTGTGAATAACTGAATATGATTTTGTTGTCGTCCCTAACTTGGACGAGCATATGCTCTGCATTGTACAGGTTTCTTTGGTGAATCTGGCTTTGAGGTACGAGGGTCTCATAGTTCCAGGATATACCCATTTGCAAAGAGCTCAACCTGTTCTTCTGCCTCATCTTCTTTTAGCATATGTTGAGCAGGTTAGTTTATTCCGGCATGGTAAATTATATGATGAACTTACAATATCTAACTTGTGTGCAACTTTGTGTTACTGATATAAAGAAAAATCTGTGTTGGCATGATTAGGACTGTCATAGTAAGAAAATAAGAGCATCTTAGCTATCAAAATGGTTCAACTATTTCAAATACTACCCACAAGTTTCTGAGGTTTAAGCCCAAACTGAAGGTTGAGCATCAATTGATCGGTTATTATTATCAATTTCTTTAGCTGTTGCTCTCTACAGTCTGTGTATTGTGGGTTGCTCACATGTTTTCCATTATTTACACCAAAGTTTACTTAATTGTGTTTTGTGTTCTACTTGATTGGTGGAGTGAGAGGAGTAACTATTCATATTCACCTGTTAAAAGATTCTTTAATATGATCACCTTATATCCACTGTTTCAATGATGTGTTGTAGCTTGAACGTGATGCAAGCCGTTTGCTTGATTGCCGTGGGAGGATAAATTATTGCCCCCTTGGTGCCTGTGCGTTAGCTGGCACTGGCCTACCTATTGATAGGTTTATGACTGCTGAGGCACTTGGATTTACTTCCCCCATGAGAAACAGGTAGGGAATTAATATTTGCATGTATGCAAAATTTCATTTTTCCTTTTGAGGGGTAATTCAGAAAATCATTGAGATGCTTTTAGAAAGTGTTGATGTTAATAGTTTATATCGTTGCAAGCTTTTGGGATATATGATTCATCATATTACTATAATCAGGTCTGCTTTATGCTTGAGTCATTATGAACTGAATTGTAGTGATACTGCCATACTGTTCTAGCATTGGCATATTATGTTCCTTTTTATTCACATTGATCTTTTGCTTGTCGCATTATTGGTGACATTTATATGAAACAGCATTGATGCAGTTTCAGATCGAGATTTTGTGTTGGAGCTCCTTTCTGCAAATTCCATTATAGCAGTCCATTTATCTCGGCTGGGCGAAGAATGGGTGTTGTGGGCATCTGAAGAATTTGGCTTTATCACCCCTAGTGACTCTGTTTCTACAGGAAGCAGTATAATGCCTCAAAAAAAGAACCCAGATCCTATGGAACTTGTTCGAGGAAAATCTGCCCGAGTTGTAGGAGACCTGGTTTCACTTCTTGTACTGTGCAAGGGTCTTCCCCATGCATATAACCGAGATTTGCAGGTTAATTTTATGCCACCTGGTTTTAAAATGATCTCTAGATGCCTTCCAAGTTCATTTCGTTATGTTCTTAGAGCTAATGCCAATCACCTAATATTCTTACCTCTTTGAACAGGAAGATAAGGAACCTGTATTCGACAGTGTGAAAACGATAGTAGGGATGCTTGAAGTGTCGGCAGAATTTGCAGAAAACATCACCTTTAATCAGGATAGAATCCGAAGTGCTCTACCAGCTGGTCATCTTGATGCAACGACACTTGCAGACTACCTTGTTAAAAAGGTATGTTATATCCTGTAATCACACGTTTCACTTCCACTTGTAGAACTCAATTCTTAATGCCAAATGCCCAAAAATATAATATTACTCGTACTTGAAAGTCTTTTTATTAATAGGACATGAGAATTTGTTGAGATCATGAATTCATTTTACTGACAACAAAGACTGAAAATGATACTGCTTTATCTGTATGTGAGTTCGAGAGAAGGATATCTAACATAGAGTTTTTTTTAAGGTTCTTTTTACATAATGTAATATGAACCTAAAGACACGATTATGCCCTTTAGCACTGTTCTGTATGAATGTTTTAACTAATTGTGAATCGGTTCTCTGTACAGGGAATACCTTTCAGAACTTCCCATGATATTGTTGGAAGATCAGTTGGTTATTGTGTTTCAAAAAATTGTCGACTCGAAGATCTGAGCCTTGATGAGCTGACAAGTATAAGTCCATCATTCGAAAAGGATGTGTACGAGTTTCTTGGAGTTGAAAATTCAATTAAAAATTTCAGTTCTTATGGCTCCACAGGCACAGAATGCGTATCTAGCCAGCTTGATTATTGGGTTGCCAAATTAGAATTGAGCAGAAAAAGTGAGGGTTAATCATGGGGATTGAATTAGCTCGTTATGAATTTTCATCATTATATCTTGTAAGCCTATAAATATTTGAACCTGAAATCTTAATGTTTGGTGTTAAATTGTACCTTGTTAGATTGAATTTTGATATTTCCAACCAAGGCAGCTATTTATTCTCTCTATCTAGACAGATCTGCATAAGCAAGATGTATCTTTTGGTGGTTAGATTTAGTACCAAAGTATTTAGATAAAGTTGTTTAACCATCACATAAACCTCGCATAGTCGTATGTGGAGAGATCACAAAGTTTATTTCAAACGCCATTTTGAAATGTAAATATACAAATCAGGATTACGTAAATTTTATCAACACTCAAATTCATATCCTTCAAATGAATGAGCGGATGAGATTTTAATTAAATTCACAGTATTTTGTCATAAGAAAAAAAGAAGTGTCACTACTACAAAGCTAATATAATTGAAAAAATACAAAAAATCCTAGACTTATGAGACTGTCTTTTACCTAAATCAAAACATCATTTCTTTAGAATATCACGACTTAAGAAAGTCATCAACATATTTATAATTTAAAGGTCGACATGATTCCATCTTTTGTCAAAATATAAACATTGACATGACTCAACACACACATGAATCCCGATAATACTGTATTTATACAAAATTGAGGCAATATTAAGAAAATGTGGGTGTATTGGGTATTTGAATTAAGTCTAGAGAAAGAGGGTAAAGTGGGTTCAATGGGAGTGTGGAATGGAGAGTATTGGGTATGGGATTGGAAATTGAGTCGTCATTTGTTTGATTATGAATTGAATATGCTAAGCTCTCTTATTTCTTTGTTGAACAGGTTCACACCAAAGTCCGGAGTGATGGATAGGTGGAAGTGGTTATCA
Source organism: Stenogyne calaminthoides (assembly GCA_037126765.1). Taxonomy (NCBI): domain Eukaryota; kingdom Viridiplantae; phylum Streptophyta; class Magnoliopsida; order Lamiales; family Lamiaceae; genus Stenogyne; species Stenogyne calaminthoides. Next base: position 33,917,492 of record JBBCBC010000023.1, on the reverse strand, counting down.
TCTTCAAGTGGTAGGTACATCACCAAGGAAGCCTACGGCTCGATTATGGCTAGGCATGCTGAGGAACAACTTTCCAACGACTTGAAAACTGGGTTCAGAATCATATGGAACAAGTTGGCCCCTCTAAAAGTCGTGGGTCACGCATGGAGATTGTTATGGAACCGGCTACCAACAAAGGACAACCTTGTACGACGAAATATTTTACAATAACATGATGATCTAAGGTGTGTCTTGTGCTCGGTCAAGGAGAAAAATGTCCAACACGTGTTCTTTGAATGTCCCTTATCCTACTCAATCTGGATGGAGATTATGAAGTGGCTTAATATCACCACTGTCATAGGTTCAAATGTTGCCTCAAATCTCTCTTCTTTCGTCTTTGGCTTCAGAGGGAAACGAGGTAAACTCATTGCAACTTGTCTTTGGCTTGGGATTGTGTGGCTTCTTTGGAAATGGAGAAACGACATCATTTTTAGGAACTTGGTGCCCTCTAATATCAAGTTCATTGAAGAGTTAATGACGAGGACTTGGAGTTGACTCATAATGAAGGATAAGGCGACGTCTAGATTCTCGTTTATTGATTGGATCTCAAATCCTAAAATGATTATCGAAAGCACTCTGTAATTTATTGTATATTACCGGGGTTTATACCCTTCCAATAATAAAATCATTTTTCCTGATCAACAAAAAAAGAAAATGTGGGTGTGATATTTTGTCCTCACATAAAATGTCGACATCGATTTATTTATGAAAAAGAGTGGATAGTCATGTAGAGAATAGACGTATGCATCGCATTTACAACCACAAGCCAGCAAGTCACCATTAAAGTTCCCTCAAAATAAAAATCCAAAGATTTGCATTCCGTACCTCGAATCTTATCTTTACTAGTAACACAATTCAAAGTCTCAACCACTCCACTTGTCTCCCTCTTAACTATTAACACCACCCCCGACCTACCTACCCTCCAACTAATTTGACAATCAATCAACACCACAATTAAAAATATGCTTCATATCATCTCAAAACATAACCTAAGACAGCACACACACACATATATATATATATATAATAATGAAATAAAGATTCAATTCAATATAATGCGAACCTGTTGCAAAATTACATGAGAAGGAAGTGCAAAAACAAAAAATTACAATATCGCCCACCCACTGGACTGGGGGTTTCAATATTACAGCCCAGATAACAAATGGAATAGCAGTACTCTTTTGATGTTATGTTAATCAATAAAATGATTTCAAATCCAGCAGATAATAATATTTCAGGGGTGAAATTGGAAAAAAGCTCCAGCATTAGACTTTGCACCATTTTTACCACCACCACCAAGCCCAAAAATACTGTGTACTTCCTAAGAGGTCTCTTTCTCTAACTGAAAAATGAATTCATGCTAGACTACGAGCCGATTGAGTTGCATCTGCTCGAGCCCACTCCCTATAACAGATTTTGATCAATTGAGTCATTTTCATTTTTTACCCCAAAAAAATAATCATAATAATAATAATAAAAGTCAATTCGAAAATTCGTTTTTGAACACACCGGATGGGACAGCAGCACCGGAGGAGGTTGAAGCTGCAGGTTTGTCCATCATCTCGGGTGGTGATTCTTTCACGAGAGATTGCACCCACGACACATCAGGCTCGTCCCCCCCATCATTGTTGTGCTCCACCATTGATGACCTCTTCAGATACGCTTGATCATCTGGTCCCACAGACCAATCAACGGGGGATGATCCCCACTTGGCCCAAGCAGTGGAAGGCGATCCAACGGTGGGAGTTCGAATAGATCCAAGATCACGGGGCCCAAGATGCATCTGTTGCTGCTGCTGCTTCTCACGCTGAGCAAAACCTGAGAGACGAGTGCTCAACGGTGATGCAGTCTCTAAGCTTCTCGGAGACATCCTTGGAGACGAGATACCAAACGAGGCCTGCAACAATGGGTGTTCAACATTCCTAGGAGAAAAAACGTTAGTATTAATCGGTGACAGAATGCTCTGTGGCTGTTGAAACTGGTTAAGCATTGCTGATTTGTGCATAGGAGAAAAAACACCGGAAGCATCAGCATATCTAGGGGACGATGAATACTCAGCTGAAAAAAGCTCTTCAAGATTGGATGGAGTTAGTGATGGCTTGGACCGATTAGAACGATTCAGCATAGCAGAATTGTGCCTTGATTGAGACAAACATGCCAAGTCATTCAAAACCATTTGCTGGGCATCAAAATCATGCAACATATTCAGATCATCGGGAGGGCTATCACGAGCGGTGAGAGAGGATCTTAGACGGCTTGATTGGAGATTGCTACCAGGGAGATGGAGAGTTGGGACATTGGGCTGAGGCCAAGCTGCAGTAGAGTGAGGCATGCCATTTGCTGTAGGAGACAGGTTTTGATTGAACTGAGGAGAGTGAAGCTTTGGTGAGCTGGGAAACATGTTTAGAGCTGCAGCCATGTCCATAAAAGATGGTGCTGAAGCAGCTGACCTTGGAGATGGAACCCCAGATCCAGTAGAGACGTACAAAGGTCGAAGTTCCTCCTGGGTGTGGGCAAAGAAGCACACCTGTCTAGCGCAGCTAGTGCCATCTTTGCATAGCCTCGTTCGATACTGAGCAGGATGAAGCCAGCACTCAAACACACCATGGGCATACTCACACATGTCCCCTCTCCTACAAGCGCCATTCCTAAAATCAGGGCAAGGAACACAGCTGTAATGATACTTCCGTGGGTCCCTTCTACGAGCGTTCTCTCCAGGGTGAACGAATGGGCATTCGGTCCAATTGTGAGAATAGGCCCTTGAACAAGGCCTGACCTTGAACGAATACATACGGAATTCATCAGTTGAGTAAATACTGTTTCTGATGTCGGGAAGAGATGGATCCACAGGATATTGTTTCTTCTCAGATGCAGAATTAAGAGAAATATCACCAAACTTTGCAGCAGTTGGTGAAGATATGGAATCAGATGGGTATGATGGGGAGTTACTTTCTGGAGATGATGATAAAACAGGTGAAGATGCATTGGAAGAAGATATGGAGACCCGTAAGTTACAATCACCACCAAAACCATCAGAAGTACTGTTCATAAGCAAGTCCTCAAGTGCAGCTTTAGCTCCAGGAATCCTTGGAGGAACTACGATGATGTCAGCAGGACGCTTACCACAGGAATCCTCAACATTTGGATCAGCACCAGCAGATAAAAGCAGCTTCACAACATTGTAAGCATTAACAGATCCTCCAAACGCAGCACAGTGGAGAGCCGTCCACTTATCTTGCCCGCACACCCTATTCAATTCAACCTCAGGCAGAGCAACTATCAACTTCAACACATCAACACTACCATAAGTAGCAGCTACCATCAATGGTGTTCTTTCATCCTGGGTAATCTGCTTCGAACCTTTCTTGCGAACATACCAAAGTCCAGCCTCATCTACAGCAGATAAATCTAGCTCGATGGACTTCCTGAAAGCTTCAACATCATTGTTGGCAGCAAATTCAAGCAAACTGGAAAAGGAATCTTCCGTCTCCACAGATAATTCACTCATTCCCTTCATATTCATAGAGTTTGTAAGTCCAGCTTTTCTGGTAGAGGAAGAATTAGAATTAGATTGCTCTGGTCCACTGTACATAGTCCAGTCAACTGCAAGTCAAACAGCATACATATTCAAATTGTGATGTTACTGTGTTCTGTGTAGTTCATATTTTCAGATAAGGTAACCCCATCAAACGAAAAGCAAAGACAAGCAGTTAAGAGCAATCAAGTAATGTCAAGAAATCCATTTTTTGCAATTACAAGCAACCCTAAAAGCAAATTCCATATTTTGCAGTTATAATAGTAAACCCTAATAGCAAATTCATTATTTACAGCTATCAGGGAAAATTCCATATTTTGTAGTAATAAGAGAAGCCCCACTAGCAAGTTTCATACTTGATTTGTTAACATCAGCAGCTCTTCACCGATAAAGTAAGAACATCACCCCACGGGCAATTAATACCATCATCTATATCATCTGAGTACTAATTTCAATACAAAAAATCTAACGCAGGGGAATATATGTCAAAAAGTATAAATCCAATTTTTCACTCCAGTCCAAAAGCCAAATATTTACTACATGTTTCACCAATTTTAGGCCAAATAGCGAATCTTCCGAGTGCAGCAGGAGTATGTGCCCCCAAACACAAATTCGGGATGTGCGCAAAGGAAAACCCAGCTGAAAGAAGATCGTTAAAGATTCTCTTCAAAACCACAAAATCATTAATATTGGGCCTAATACCTTAACCTGAAATCAAAACCTATCAAATAAATCTAGTTCCTAAACAAACAAAAAAATTAATTTCACAAAACCAAATTAGCAGAAAAGCTTTTCGAAACAAAACCAAAACAGATCAGTTCAGAATGAAGTCAACGCAAGTCCAGTAAAATAGAATGGAAAAAAAGGAAAGAAAAACTCACCGATGACCCCAAATATCGAAGATTTCTCAAAAGATCTACGAACTGCTCATAATCCGTCACTCAGTCACCGATCCATTGCTTGGAGTGACAAAAAATGAGAAACAGCAATATCAATCAATAGCAGATACATGAACATTCATGAGAGGTTTTTCACATCTATACATACAGGAGCAGTATGTATGTATAGGTGAGAGAGAAGAAAAATCGAGAGAAAGCGAAAGAGGGGTAGATTGTTTTGTTGTGTAGTCAGAGAAAAATGTTATAGATACACTGCAATTGTATGTCTGTGTTTAGGAGTGAAGAGAGAGAGATGGGAGAGCGGTTTTGAAATTGAAATTGAGATGAAATTGAAATGGAAATGAAATGGCGTTGAAATTCACGCGAAATGATCTGCAAAATGCGCAAGATAATTTTCTTTCGTGGGCGGTGGGTTGGGCCCGTTTGGAGGTGGGTTCAGTATGGGGTTTTGGGCGCCGTTCTTTTTTGCTCCTTTTTTTTAATTATTTTATATAAAATTAATTGAATTTTATTTATTTCTTTTAATCTAGTGTTTAATTGAACTATAACTCATAACTAGGGTTCATCTGCTTCGTATATCGTGTGAATGTTACGTGTTATTATTAATTTAATTTAATGTACTTTATTAGTCAGGCATTAATTTCTTCAGCATTGATTAATGATTATTGGGGGTAATTCTGTATCGACATATGTGGTTTTTTTGGCTGCAAATAACATTCTTGCAAGAAGGGTGTTCGGAAATTTTAAAAAAATATTAATTGTTTACATTATTTCCTTCTATCAGCGGACTCATGACACATCTTTTTTTTTAACAGCCAACAGCATGATTTTTATTTTTATAAAAAAAAATTTGGAGTACAAGGGGTACTCCCGCCCTTACAACTACGTACGTCTCCAAACTTCACTCATTTGAAACAAAACGAAACATACTAATAGTATACACAATTTTACTTAATTCTAGGATTAGCACGCCAAGCTCGTCTCGCTCGCAACCGTACCACAACAATAACACCACTACCTCACCACAAAGGGGACTACCACAAATAAAAATATATTTCACTATTCGTATCTCGAATTCAAGACCTCAGAATCTTAGATTGTAGAGTTCTAACCACTTGAGCTATCTATATTTGACGTGTTCAAAAATAATATTAGATGTGTTACGAATATATAGACAAAATTTAAGGTGAACAAATTTCACACAAAAATTATAAAATTAACTAAAGAGTATGATTTATTATTACATATAATGTATTACTCGTGGTATTGAAATGTATGACTTATAATATAAAATTGATATAATTTACATTGCAAAATGGGCTTAATCATAATAATTGAATTGTGAAATCTGCAAATATATAATCAGTTATAGTTTTATAGGAGACTACTCGTATATTTATACTTATCTTTAATTATTACAAATAAAGTCATGTAATAGTATCTTTTATTATTTTTATAATTCACACATTCTTACATTTTAGACTTAAAAAGTCAAATATGTATGTCGCTTTTGGACCAAATTAATGGATTGATAATTGATTGCAATTCGCCAATTGCCAGTCCAAAAGATAAAAAATACACCATCTTTTATTTTATTTACTTATATATTGAAAATCAGTTATAAATTATATTTATAGTCTTGTTAACCTATTCTCGACAGACATGAATGTTCCTATATAGTAACAGTCATATCAACAAGAAATTTATTTAGAAAAAGAAAATCAATTATTCATGTTGCATTGACCAAACGTAATTTATAAATGAGTAACACTTTCAACTAGATCTATACATAATTCCTATCACTATCATGTAATCCCTCTATCCATTAATCTTATGTACAATTGACTTTTACACGCATTTTTATAAACGAATTTTGTATTAGTAATTAAAATGATAAAGTGACTTTTAAGGAGGGTATGATAGATGAGAGGTTTATTTATCATACCTCTCCTTAAAAGTCATATTATCATTTCAATTACTAATACAAAACTCGCTTGCAAAAATGCGCGTAAAAGTCAACTGTGTATAAAATTGGTGGACAGATCGAAGGGAGTAAAAAACTATCACTGTTATATACAAAAACTTTCATTGTTTAAAAATATAAATCATTTTCTAAACAGTGAGAATTTGTATGCATAACAATAATATTTTTTACGTATAACAGTGATAGTTTTTATACGTAACAATGAAACTAAAAAAAATTGAGTTTACGGTGAACTCGATTATACAAGTTTTTGTCTACATAAATTACATGTACGTGTACACTCCAATATAGGGGCTCATGACTCAATAGAAGATTAGGAGTCATGTATTATTGGCGACATGCTCGTATACTATTGGAGCGATACTCTTGGAGCCGGTTTTGTTATTAAATAATTATTATTATAAAAGGAAATAATAATTTATTGTGAGACACACTTGCATTAGACAATCTCACTGAAAATTGATGTTTTAACACTTTTTCCTACGAGTTTTTATCTTTAGTTCAATCAATGACATTACAAGAAAATAGTGAATTGCCTACGAAATTTTTCAATATACCTACGAAGTTTCCAACGAAAATAATTTCGTCCTTAAATAATCATATTATCTACGACTTGCCTACAAAATTTCCTAATAATATAGATATTTTCATTCATAGGTGATTTCACCTACAGAAATGTAATTCATAGGTAAATTTATTTGTAGGTCATTTTAAAACTACAAATATAATTATTTGTTGAAATGTAAATTGTCTAGGAAATTTTTTGCGTAGGTAATTTGTATGCCTACGAAAATTGAAAATGTGTAGGCAATTTGTTTGTAGATAATTTATTTGCCTAATTAATTATTTGTGTAGGGAATCTTTTTATTAATTATTTTAAAAATTGATAGACAAGTTGTAGGCAATACTCACTTTTTATTAATTAAATTATTTTTATAGAAAAAAATTATAATCATTTAAAAATTTCGTAGGTAATTTTTTTAAGGTGTATTCATAATCGTTACTAAGATATCAATTACCCTAAATGATTCTAAAATAAAGTCACTTGCGTTCTTAATTTTATAAAGACAAAAACTTGTATGCAATATTACATACAAGTGATACGTGTAATTGAGTTTTTTTTTTCTTGCGGTCAGGGGAATCAGGTTTTAGAGCAGATTGTTCGTGGGTCAATGGGCTTCTTCATCTTCTTCCTCGCGCGTGCAGTCGGACACGGTCAGGTTTCCTCTTCTTCATTTTCTCTTCTGGCGAATCTCATGGGTTTTCTTCTTCCTCGTTCGTGCCCTAATTTTCTTTTTTCGCTCTAATTATTGGATGAAATAAGGTTGTTCAATTTGAATTTTGGTATGAATTATGCGAGAAGAAGAGAGAATATGTGTGTGGTGTTTGAATTACCCCTCAACACAAAGTTTGTGATGAAATTCAGATCCTTCTGCACTCTTTCCACGCAGTTCTGTAAATCTGTAATTTTGAACTGAATATTTTTTTCGCGTTTGTACTGGTTTTTGTTCATGTAGTAACATTATTTTGTTCATTTGGTAACACTCTTTTGTTCATGTAGTAACACATCAAATTGCTCTTTAAATCTGTAATTTTGGACTATGAATTTCTTTTCGCGCTTGTACTGATTTTATTTATGTGGTAACACGTTTTTCTTCATATGGTAACACGTTTTGTTCATGTAGTAACACATGTTTTTTTTAGTAATATGTAACACTGTTCATATATAATCGTAATACTATGTGAATACTCATGTGTTACCATATGAAGAATAATGTGTTACCTTGTGACCCATGTTGTCTTATGAATATTTATGTGTTACGATATGTTTTATTACATGTTACGTAAGATATGAAGTTTTTTCGATATAACAATGTAGTAACACTTGTACATAGATGTAGTAACACAGTAGGAATTGAACCTACAACCACATACATTAACAATAGACCTGAACCACTAGGCCACAACACATATTTGATAAAGATATCCTTCTATAAATTATATATATCCGCCCGCGCCCACACCAACCCACAACCCTTACCTGCCCGCCCTGCCCGACCCGTCCCGTCCGCCCAAACCCGCGAATTTGAGACTATCTTTACCTTATTTATGCTGTATTGCACATAACACTAATGTGCAATATTTCACACAAGACCTTCTCTTTTATAAAATAAAAATAAAAGGGCAAAAGCTCTTGAGGTAGTTTAAACGTTAAAAGACATGAATTAGTGATAAAAGTACATAATTATATAGTATTATACTACCTATATATACACACGATAGATTTGTCTCCAAATGAAACATCAAATTTGATGGAGCAGGGCATACTAATTCAAAGAACAAAAGTCATTATGAACCTTTTTAATGTGATTTTTCTACCCCCTTTTTCCCAAAAATATGTCTCCTTTTCTTTTTTCTACCAAATTTATAATCCTTCTCCAAATTGTAACATATGTTTTTCTTTTCAATGAATTCTTCTTTCATAAAAAGGTCGACTGCGTCCATCTGATATATATTATTTTCATGTTTATTATTAATTATTTAGACGTATGTATATATATATCGGTTGAAATATAGACGAAATTCTGCCGACCCCACCAAACAAGGCCTTGACTTTATTATTCTTTACAATTTGATGTCAATGCTCAAGGAAACATTTGTCTATTTTCTACTCCAAAACTAATAACAAAGTAAAGTTTACCTAAATAAACCTATGCATCTTATATTACATCATCAGATTTTTTTTTGACAGGTATATTTCATCATCAGTTAATATTGCTTTAAACTATTAATAAGTATTCAACTACAAATAAGTACAAAAAAACTTCATATAATTATATTGTCGGGACCGAAAAATATTCAATATAATATACTACATGTATATATATATTCTATTAAAAAAATCGTATAATTAATTAATATGAATTTGACTTAAATAAATACATGCATTTTGATAGTACATAATACATGTATAAGCTAATCAGACGAGTTATAATGTACATGCAAGTTGAAAGATGCAGTGACAAACCATAAAATTAAGATGTTTCAGAATCAATCGTAGATAAATATTTTAAATTATCTTAAACTTATTGTAGTTCTATATAATTTTTTATATAAATAATATCATTTATTCTTATATGAAGACGTAAATTCTTAAGATGAACCGAAAATATATATGATTTATAATAATATGAAGTTTATTTTTAAATATAATTGAACTCAAGTCGTTGTAATTCTTTATTATTATAGAGAAATTCTTCCTATATAAAGTTTTATAGGGTTTTTTTTAATCATGTTGTCATTAATATGTGGTAAATTATATGCCTCTTCAAATGTCCTAATAAAAACACTTATATTTCTGTAATATTTTCACTTTTATATCTTGTAAACTGAATAAATGTATGATTATTTATTAGATGATTAAGTTTCAGTTTCCTCTAGGTTTTTATTGTCAAATTAATTCGCCTGTAACATTTAATTTGTACAATCGATTAATTGTGTTAGTCTGTTAGATATTAAAAAACAATTAATTAAAAATACATTATAATATTCTAAACAAGATTTTTGTAGAGGAAATAATTTCAGAAATAAATATTCTTTGTGGACGCAATAAAAAAATTAATCTGGAGCTACTTACAATGTTTATTTTTTTTAAAAGTTACTTGCAATGTTTATGAAATGCTTCATATTTGATCGAGTCGCGGATGTGAAATGTATTCAAAATCATTTCAAATTAAGGGTTCAGGTCCACTAATGACGCCAGGCAAAATAAAAGGGCTATATGGATTGGCCATAGTAAAATTGTAAGTAACTTTAACCAAAAGCTAATATTTTTATTAGAACACTATCTATATTTTTATTAGAACACTATCTATTATTAAGAATTAATTATTATTTTTCCAAAAGCTAAATCAAATCACATGCTGAGGAATATAGTTCTTTTGGCCAAACATCCCATTATTGAATAATGATAACAAAACTTTGTTTAGGTTTTGGTACGTAGTACTTTGCACTTCTTTTATTTAAGCTTTCATTTATGTTCACATATTACTCATAAATTAATTAATTTTAAACAGAAAATATATAACATCACTATGTATGATTTTTGTTTGATTTGATTAATTCACAAATGAAATATCTTGATATCAAAGTTTTAGACCTACTAGAGATGTTCAAAATAAAATTATAGCATATTACTTATAATTATTAATTTATCAGAATTTATAGTGAAACTAAAATGTTACCGCTGCCGTAACTGGACTTCTTAATGGGCCAGAACAATTGGAGTTGGCCCACCAGAAAACCCATCATATGCGGTCTTACTCTTTGAAGAAGAAACAAAGCATGTTAATGCATACTCCCCACAAGAGAATAAAACGATGTATGTCAAATGTCAAATGAATATCACATCTTCTTTTCCTTTTGTTTTCTTTTGTTCACTATTTATCTTATAAGTAGCGTTACCACAGTCTAATAACAAGTGGCATATATTCATTTAAGACTAGAACAAAAGTTAAAAACACCAGGGTGGGGGAGAGTGTTTTTTTTTTTTAAAAAAAATTCCAATATAGTATACATTGACATTCTATTAACTCAGATTTTTTTAAAACATCAATATTTTTTTCTTATTTTATTTATTTTTCGTACTATTTTATTACATCCTTTATCACATTTTTTCCACTAAACGTGACATCTTGCATCATCCCAGATCACCAAATTTTGGTCGGAAAAAAAAATGCATCGGACATACATAACGCATTAAAAGTATGTAGTAAAAATTGATGAACAATACTTATATTATTTTAACAATACGTGCCAAAAACAATTCTGATGAAGACATGAGAAATGAAAAACGAGACATGGAAAGTCAAAAAGATATACCCGAGGCGACATTATAAGTGGATCACACATTACAAAATCAAACAAGCACAATAAATTACAAGCAAACTATATATATCATATATATAAGTTCTAATTAGCTAATTGTGTTTTGTGCTTGGATTTGAGGGGATGTACACACGATTTCACAAATTGCTTCAAACGCTTCTTAGGTGAATTCGCAGTCTTGTCTGATGACTCTTTCAACTCTTTGCTCCTTTCATTCTCAAATTCCTCTTCCAACTGCAAACACAGCCGGAAATTGCAATTGCAATTGCATACAAACACACCCTTCAATTAGAACTCTTGCACATTGAATACAACTTGTTTAAAAAAGTGGAACTTGTCACGTGTCCATACAAATAAATTATATAATTTAAGGTAAATAAATTATATGTTTCAAAAATACACTTTGACATTGAATACAACTTGTTTACACTACAAAGTGGAACTTGTCCCGTTTCCGTATAAATAAATTATATAATTTAAAATAAATAAATTGTATGTTTCAAAAATACAATGGGGTGGATGGGGTAAATTGAGGCATATAAGATGTAACTTTAGAAAAATGTCCTAATTATTTAATTAAAATTTTAATTAATTACCTTCAAGATTCTATCTTCAGCGTGAAGTATTCGTTCAATTAGTGTGCCCTTTTGTTCGACTTCCATCAACACCTCACTCACCGGCCGGCAGTGCTTCTCCAGGCTTTCCGGCGAGATATCGGTGGCGAACGACGGCCGGCCGTCGCTAGTTAGGGCCCCACTAGAGGTGGTGGATGCATATGAACTCTTTGGAGAGTGGTGGTCGCCTCGCAAATCTTCCAATTGCCTCAAACTGAACAAATATTAATATAATAATTAAATCAATTTGGACATGTAAAACGACTCCATTTTGGAACTAAATTTCTTTAGTATAGACTATAGTACATATTCATCAACATGTCACATAGCATCTAAAATAAAATATCAGATCAAAATACAATGATTTAAGTAAAATACTTTTTGCAAACTCAAATTAAACATACTATGATTTAAGTAAAATACTATGTTATGCAATCAATCAACCAATCAAATAATAATAATAATAATAATAGTAATAAGCCTATTAATTTTTTCAAAATTATCATTCAAGATATCTAAATTAATCATACAAGCCTCCAATTAATCCATCACTTGTTTCAGCTGATCATATCCTATATTTGCACACACACTTAATTTCAACTGCACGCCATAATAAACAACGGTACCAACCAAATTAAAAATCCTTTAAAAAACCAAAAATCTAAATAATAGAAAAAAGGGTGATACAAAATAAAGAGAGAATGGAGAAACCAAGTATATAGATAATTACAATGTTATCAAGTCGATTGATTCTGGAGAGAATTGGTTCTTCAAAGGCCGACATGATTATTTCTCAAGTGGATGACTATGTTTTGTTGGAAATATAGAAAAGCAAGTTACATATATAATTACAAAGTGATTGGAGATATATATATAAGGATGAGGTGATATGGATGTTGATGCAGTTACATACAGGGATAAGATTTTATTGAAGTATGTAATATGGTATGGGATAAGATTTATTAAAATACTAATATATATAATTGAATTTGGGGTGCTATTGATTCATTGGTGAAGTCGGTGAGAAAGGTTAGTTAATGGTGTATTAAATGTTTATTTGACACGTGTACACTACCATGCAATTTAATGCCACGTCTCCACATAACACTGGTACTTCTACTTTTACTGTAAATGTAAACATGCTGTTTAGATTTTGACAGAATTTTGTAGTCACCATTTATGTTTATAAATGGACAAAACTTTTTGTGCATGAGTTACAGCGTACATTTCAAGCCCAACTAAAAATAATATTTGTGATTTTGCTAGAAGATACTAATGTGCAAGTATTAATTCATTGGAGCATCTCCTGTCAACAAAGGATAAAAAAAATCATTGGGGTAACTATTATTGAACAATACCTTTTGTGCATATGCACTTAAAATATAATGTTTTTATACAGTATTAATTATTTTTATTAAATCTGACTGTCTTTAATTAAAAAAATACTACTGTTTCAAATTTGTTTAACCTCTTTTTTAAGATGGTCCGTTATGATAGTTCAAAGTTACAAATAATTATTAATTTTTATAATAAAGTAAAAATAATTACAATACTCTCGATCAAAAATTATTTTATTATTTTAAATATTAATAAATAATTTTCATATTAAAATTAGTATAAAAAAAAAAAGGATAAATAAATTTAGGATGGAGAGAATATTAATTATGTTCAAATTTTTTGATTAAAAAAATGTAAAATTACATTGTCAAACTGAACTGATGCAAGTTACTTTGGATTTTATATTCGTACATCATCAACTTATAACATATAAATTAATACTCTTAAAAAAAAACATATAAATTAATACCACGGACATACAAATCTGGATCAAGACCATAATATGAAAAACCGTCATGTGTATTCTCAAGAATCTGGGCAAGTATACAATTGAATCCAATCAAATACAACAAATAATTTTCAGAAACAGGGGATTGAAAAATCAGATCATTCAAGAATAATAAGTAAGCCAATAATCAGATTTTAATAATTAATATACGTAACTATATTTTGTACTATCAAATAAGTGGGTACACACATACTAGAATTTTACTTTTTAGCATTAAGCAGAATCAAAATATGGCCGTCAATCTGATTGTTGATCAGGTTTTGTGTTTTCATCCAACGGCCATTGGATGGTTTCAAGAAGCCTCTCCCTCATCAACTTCAAATTCTCATCTGAGATTTCGTTGTATATTTCACCATGATCACATTTCTGCATAACAATATAAATGAATTAATTTTACGTCTTTTTACAAGTTCGAATTTTTAAATGAGATGAAATTCTTTCGCACGTGAAAAATGGATACCTTAATCCATCTTCCGTATAGGGTGAGGCGCGTTATCATCACTCTCTCAGCAAGTTCCCGTCTTTCCTGAAAAAAAGAAGATGCAAGAAATGTAGCAAAATGATCATTTTTGTTGCAGGAATTAATGTGTGTGCATGAGTTTAGTGATGGATATTACCTTAACAAGAATCTGGAGAAAGCGTTTGGCGTTGCTTGGTACATTTTCTGCACCAAAGCTGTCAATTTGCACAAAGATTAATGATTAACCTCAACAAAAGGAGATGGGCTCAAATAGATGGAAATTTGCTTACTTATTGAACCATTTGTATTGTGGTGGATTCATTTCATAGAGCTGTTCAAGAACTGTTCTTACTGCTTTAAATGTGAAGTAGTTGATCAGTTCCTGCAATTAGTACATCACTTTTAGTATTTTTACCACCTAAATCACATTTGGAGAGTTTTCATGTATATATACATAAGAGTAAAATTGCATAAACTATCCTTTTGGTTTCATTTTGAGGCCTAATGGCAGTTAAAATGAAGAAAAAGAAAGAGAAAGAGAGACTAACTCACAGCTTTAACATCATTGAAGGTGTCATCATACTGCCCTCCCAATTCACCAACAACAACGAGCCTCTCTCTCTTTCTTGAACAACCATTTCTGGTGATATATGAGATCGTTTTTGCAGAAAACCGCGATGAATCCAAGAAAGAAGTGCTCAAATCTACCACCTTCAATTGCATTCTCTTCCCAATATTCTTCTGAAAATTTCCCTTGATCATTATGCTGCTTGATGACATGGACAAACAGGGGCATGATGAAAAGCATTCAGGAAAAGATTTCAATGATGCAGCACATGCCATGAGCTTTAATCTGAAAACAGAAACCCCCACAAATCTTGGAGCAAATCAAATTGCTGATGCTGATAACAGATAGACACTGCAAAAAAAAAAATGGAAAGATTGGTATTTTATTTTCTTAAGAAGAGCAGAAGCACAAAGCAAAGATCAGCACCAACTTGTTGCAAGAACAGCCGTATACGTTTATAAGTTGGATCTTGTTGATTTTTATCTTCAAGAATCTGTCTTGACTTTGAGATATTTTGGTGATTCTGTATATAAATTTTATTTAGTGTTCTTTTCTTTTTATATTTTGAGGTCCCAAAATTTACACACCATCAATACTCTCTTGTTTTATCACATCTCATAATGGAATGGGACACATGTTCCAACTGTGACCTTTTCTTTTTTAGGCATCTAGGTAAATAGATTCTTAGTATTGAATAAACCAGGTAGAATCTTGTTGCTTTCAGAATAAAGAGAAGATACGAGGATTCAGCAGTAGAATACTTTTACAGTTACAGCAGCAGTAAAACCCATATAATTTAAAAAAATGTTGCTTCTCTGTTTGATTATACCATACAAATTGAACTAAAATTGCAACTAGCGTATGTAACAGAAACATGTCAAGTTCCTTGAATAATGAGATTACCTAACAGAAGTCATGGACTGATAGGACAACATTTGTAAGAGAAAAGGAACAAAATAATAGACTGCAGAAAATACGAAAGCAATAACCATGGACACAAGATCATATGCTCGAAACTGCACGTGTATCAAATGGCATCACAAACATTCACATAGTGAAAATTTAAAGCATTGAAATACAATATCCTGATGAGACAACAAAATCGGTGTGGCCTAATGTACAACGAATGAATTTAATGCATAAGAGCACAACTTGCAATAGATATAGTAACTTATCAACTAATCTTATGACAATTATAAGAAAAAGGTATAAATAATACTCTTATCTTTCTACACAAAAGAGAACTTCACAAGGACAAAAAATACAGACACTCAAGAACATACAATTATCACACAGCTTTTTCGTGTACTTGAAAGACTAAAAAGTTGTCCAAACTAGCAGTTAATTCCACATAGTTCGACATCTGGGCCAGTGACTCTAGTGGTGAATGGGTCAATGCGTACCCATAACAACGAGAAGATCGAAGCTAGAAGAATGGACCACACGACTACGATAGTGGGAGTTCGGTTCTGTCGACCCATAAGACCTTTGAGGAAAGGGTAGAGATGTACAATCACCCAGAAAGCGAAGAATAATTTACCGAACAATGGGCCCCACGATTGGTAGCCGCTGTTGATAGCATAGGAAATTCCGGCTACAACGCCCACCAAGTTCACGATGAGAAGAGTAGTAGGAGGAATTAGAAGAGTTGTCCATTTGAACATGTAAAGCTCGGTGAAATCTCCATCTTCATCTCCGGCCTTGGACGTGACGGTGAAGTTGGTATCAATTCCGGCGAGGACTTTGAGCAACCCTTGGAAGACAGCAAAGAGATGAGCCGAGACACCTCCAATGACCCAGAACTGCTCGTTCCTCCACCATTCATCGATTCCGACACCACTCCACCTCATCTCCAGTATACCAGTAGCAAAGATGGAGAGAAAGAGGGATAGAAACCAGATACTAGCAAGGTTACTGATCTGCAACACACAACATATATAGTTTTAAATATGATTTTTTTTTGGAGGAAGTTCTCTCGTACTCATTGTGTCATAGCTTAATGTGTCTACTGCTGCGCAAATACTTCTATGCATCTTTTGCACTGTGCAATTCTAGTGCACTTTTAAATGGTATTAGTTTTGTTTTACTAAAAGGTGTCAGTTGGTCAGTATTAATTGTTTTTACTGAACAATGAACATTATATAGTTGTGCATCAGTTGCACAGTGGAAGTGATGCACCCAACTGGTACTCCTACTGCTGATGTGGAGCAAGGAAGTCAATTCCAAATAGTGATGATCATAAAGAACACCCCATGGTGGTGCGCCACATCAGCAGTGGCAGGTGCCTTAAGCTGTGCACAAGTGGATAGGGGTCCAATCCTGTGTTTACCAGGATTTCAGGAAAATATGTTGAATTTAGGGATAAAAATATACCTGTGGGATAATGAATTTGCCAGTAAGCAAGCAGACAGCTGGCAGAGTGCAGTAAAGTAGGAGAGGAATGGAGGTGATTGGGTAAATTGTGGTGTTGACATACGCAAATCTCTCTAGCCATTTAAGCCTCCCGTTATAGCCATACCATATTGGACAATGCCTGCTAAACAGAATCTCCACGGATCCCAAGGCCCATCGAAGCACCTGATTCAATCGATCAGAAAGATTAATTGGAGCTGATCCCTTGAAGGCTGCTCTTGGAGGCATACAGTAAATTGAACGCCAGCCACGAGCATGCATCTTAAATCCTGTAAGAATATCTTCTGTCACAGAACCATAAATCCATCCGATCTGCATATAAGCAAGGAACACGAGTTTATTAAAGTTATTGCATGGATCCGATTTGACATTCATAGGTGCAGGCATGTGATAGACAGGAAAGGAAACATCAGCAAAAATAACATTGATTGGCATATAATTTGAATGTAGATGCAATAAAATAACTATTCTAAATTATTCTTCCCAAGCAAATGTCTGTCCTTTGAATTTAAAACTAAACAAGGAAATGAAAAAGAAGAATGAAAAACTATATATATTCAATGATTTTTGAAAATTTATTATAGAACTCAACTGAGACTATACACCAAGAATATACAGACCGCCATAGAAACAGTTCCAGGGCCCAAAATAAGAGGAAAAGGCTTCTGAAGGGAAGGGCAGAAAGAAGGTGAGAATAAAGTCAACTGCCTCAAGGAATGAAGCAAAAGTTTTGATGGGAACTTCCATTTCTACATGTCATCCGTTGGAATTGGCAAAGACTACTACCAACATTTCACATCTTCACTGTTAATGAACAACAATGCAATACGATTTCCCAGTAATATGTCAAGGACTTCCTTTTACAGAGAATGTCAATAAAAAGTCGGAATCTTTAGAATGCAATCCCAGTAATATGTCAAGGACTTTGTTTTACAGAGAACGTCAATAAAAAGTTTGAAATCTTCAGCACTTTAGTAGAATCAATCAGTAAGAGTTAAGACGAGAGGTTAAATAAATGTTAGATCTAAGCCAAAGATATCAGAATACAATCCTTTATTTAGACATGTTACTATTCGAAGGCATTA
>JBBCBC010000023.1:33718560-33898663 GCA_037126765.1 Stenogyne calaminthoides | reverse complement strand
GAAAATTGGTCCACTAAGCTGCTTTGGTTCATTTCTCACAAAAGCTAACTGGGGCGATTACGTCGTATAAATGCAACTCGAATAATCTTTGCTTGTTTTCTATTCTTTCTTTGGGCAGTCACGAACTTCTCAGTCACATTTCTTATTCTTCTTGGAGCATAAAACCGAGAGAGGCAGGTCATGTATAATGCAGAGGCTCAAATTATCTTCTTGACCTCTATTCTTTCTTGAGGCGAATTAGAAGCAGCTATTTCGATGCGGCCGCTTGTCTGTTGATGGAACTTCAAAAAAAACCAGTCCATGATATTGGGGAATTTCTCACCAAGGTGTTGGCGCATACGGGTAAAGTGAAGGTATGACTTCCTAACCCATACATAGGTGAACCTTAGCCGGTTACAGGGTTGGGAACTTACTCTTCTTTGTTCACAAAATCGCGTCTTGACTTTGGATGAGAACCTTGTGGTTCATCTTTGGTTATGCATAGGTCCCGAACCGCGATGGTTCTAGGGTTTGGTGATGTGTGTGATTTAAATTCCGAACCTTTATTCACTATGCTTGAAAAATGGTAAATTGTATGTTGATGTTGTGAATGTTGGTAAAGTGGATGGTGTTCACCTTTGAGGGCGGTGGAGGCCCCATTTACCTTAGTTGAGTCGATAGGAAGAAAAAAAAAGGTGGTTTTGCGATGGTGGTGACAAGGTCAGCAAAGCCTTGTAAATAAAATCTGCGCATAGGCACGTCCTCGTGGTGGCAACCCCATCGTTAAGGCAATAATGGGCGTCGTTCTTACCATTAGGTCCCCCTTTTTCCACTTTCTTTTCCCCATGCGGATTGCTTCTTGAATATTCTAGCTTCAAATCGATCCCTAAACAAAAAATGTTTGCCTAATTTTTTTTAAAAAACATAATTTGGATTTTTTGGGTGTTGTAGAAACCATTTGAAACTCCCCTATGTTGGATTTCTTTTATGAGGAAACACCTTCCTGTAGATGGGATCACGTGAATAACCCGATATCATCATCCCGGTGGGCGATCTTAATTTTATGGAACCCTTCCAAAATTGATTTATATGTGATTTCTATGTCTCCTCAATATGTGCATTGCAAAAATGTTTGTAGAAAACATATGTTTTATTTCGTTCTTGTTGTGTATGGTTTCAACACCGTTTAACCATCATGATCTTTAAGTCTCCTTCAGATCGGTGAGTCGCTTGATCGGAACCCCGGTACGATCCTTGAGGATTTTAATTCAATAAAAGCTCCCGAGGAAAGAATTCGCGCCGGCGTCACTTTTATGAGATGAAGATTTTGAGGATACCTGTCTTTGTTTAGAAAGTGAATGATGCGGCATACCGAAATTTTTTTTTAGCCATACCGTTACCGTATCTTGATCAAATTTTCGGTATAATTTAAAATTCATACCAAGAAATCATACTGAAAATTTCTAAGATACGAAATTTCAATACCGAAAAAAGTCATCCATTGTCATCTGAAAATTTTGGAATGACAATCGGTATCTCGGTAAATTTATATCGAAAAATTTTGGTATTTTTTTGGTATATCGAAATTTTCAGATGCCAATATTGATACCGACACTGTACCATTGCAAAAAATTGCTTCTACT
The DNA here is from genome assembly GCA_037126765.1 of Stenogyne calaminthoides. Lineage (NCBI taxonomy): Eukaryota > Viridiplantae > Streptophyta > Magnoliopsida > Lamiales > Lamiaceae > Stenogyne > Stenogyne calaminthoides. The sequence goes on along the minus strand of JBBCBC010000023.1, from coordinate 33,897,041 downwards.
TCAAACCAAACCAAAATTTGAGCATATTAACACCCCAACAATTTAGTATCATGCAATCCAAACCAAACCAAACCAAAAAAAAAATTGGTATGCAATTCAAACCAAACCAACCAAAAATCGTATGCAATTCAAACCAAACCAAACCAAAAAATTGGTATGCAATTCCGTCGGACAATCTCGGCAGATATTAACACCCCACAATCCCTAATTTAACACCCCAAACAATCCCTAATTTAACAAATTTCGATTCTTGCATAAAAAAAAAAAAAAAAAAGGAAGAGAATGGGTGGAGTGAGGAGGTGGCGGCAATGACAGCGTGGTCACGTGGTGGATGGCTTGGCTTGGCGAGACGGCCCGATTAAACTGGAAATAGAGAAGAATGGGGTGGTGTGAGGAGGTGATGACTATTGAGAGGGAGGCGATACGACAAATAGGGATACGGGCGATAGGGAATGATAGAGACATGGGTACGACTTAGGACAGGAGTAGGAGCGACAATGCAGAGTGATAGAGGACAATGGGCGGGAGGAGAGAAATGTACGTGAGTCGAGCGGGAAGTGGGGGATGTAGATGGAGTTGGCAGCGACGGGCGGGGAGGAGGAGGCAATGCCGGGGAAAGTAGCAAGTGAGAAGGGGAAAGAAAGTGTGATATGGGTGGGTGTAGAGAGTTAGGGTTTATTTTGCGATTTGTGTGTGTGTATTAAAGGTATATATATATAATATAATTATTATTTATTTTTAAAAAATATATGAAAATTGAATATAGATTTTTCGATATCACAATATATCAAAAATATTCGGTATCTTTGAAAATGTTGGGGTATATCGCGGTTATCTTAGAAATTTCTATATTCATATGTCAATTATTCTCAATCTTAGGAATTTTTAGGTCTGTGTATTTCGATGGTCGATATTTTTTGATGCAGTAAGTCTTGGTATACCCAGTATTTTGGTATTCCTCCAAATTACTAGTCTTGCACTTGGGTTTGAGTGAAGTTCAATCTTACGGTTGTTTCTTCACTTGGAACAATAATGAGGTGTGGTCCAAAATAGACAGGCTCTTGTCAATCTTGTTTGGCATGCAAATGCTCTTCTTGCTTTTCTTTGAGGCTTTGCATTCAGTTGTCTTTCGGATCATTCTCGATTGTTGTTTACGTTCTTAAACATAGCTCCTTGGGAAAAAACTTTCAAATTTTTTTAATATGTGGGCCTCTCATCTGATTTTATCCCCTTAGTCTCGATGTGTGGGGTACTTCTTGCCTATGGTACCTCCCCAGTTTACTCTTTGTCAAAAGTTAAAAAAATTTAAAAGGTAAATTGAAATCCTTAGTAATTTGCATTTCTCTCATCACTTCGAGAGTTAGAATTTTGTCCACTCTTGAACTTGAGCAAAATCAACTACTTAACGACCGGGATCCTTTTGACTCTGCATCCATTGTGAGAATGTCCGAGCCGCCCGGACTAAGGCTTCCGTTGTCGGCGGAGCGAAAAGAAGTTCTTGTCCCCGAGGAAGGTAAGTGTGATTTTCTCACCAAATGTGACAAAAATACAAAAAAATTCATAGCATTGTGAAGAGGAATGTGGTTAATTACATTTCCTCCATCATTAGAAATGGGGTTACTACCACTACCTCCGAAACAAGTGGCTGAAGAATTTGAGGGTTTTACTTTCGACCTTTTGGTGTGGAGTCTCATCATTATTCCGATTGATCCTTCATCTTTTCGTGTGGCCCTCGTCTTTCTAATTGTGATATCGTAAATCTCATTCGTCCCCATCCTACCTTGAGGGTTAAACATGCTATTTTTGATATTGGGGATGATAAGGCTCTAAGGTCCTGATGGCTTTTCTTCCGGTTTTTTCAAAAAAATAAATGAGTGTTATGGGTAGTCATGTTCTTGAGGTTGTCTTGAATTTTTTCAAAATGGTAGGATTTTAAAGCAAATTAATCATACTATCATTTCTCTTGTCCCCAAAACTACTCATTACATCTCATTGCTGATTTTAGACCTATTCTTTACTTTGTAATGTGATTTATAAAGCAATTCGAAAATCATTTAAAATAAGCTTGCCCCCATCTTTGCGCCATTACTTGTTGATAAAGCTCGAGACAACCTTTGTGAGTGGTAGAAGCATAGTGATAATATCTTTCTATCTCAAGAACTTCTCACGGGGTATCTTAGGAAAGCGCTTTCTCTCCTAGATGTACTATAAAGTTGACCTTCAAAAGGCTTATTACACTGTCCTTGGTCGTTTTTTAGCATTGAGGTTCTTGTAGGGTTGGGTTTTCCTCCCATCTTTGTAGGGTGGGTTATCACGATGTGTTTCTACTCCTACTTTTCCATTCTTCTTAATGGTTCCTAACGGGTTTCTTTGCGGTAAGAGGGGTCTTAGAGCGGGGTGATCCCATGTCTCGAATCCTTTTTATTCTTTGCATGGATTACTTTTTCTAGGTTGTTGAAGAGTAGGGTATAACACCGATTTTAATTACCACCGTAAATGTCTTTGATTTTGAATAACCCACCTTTGCTTTTTCTTGATGACCTTATCTTATTTGCTGGGGTGATCTCCTTATTCATATTTTGGTTAAGCTGGCTTGGACACGTTCAAAGCCACCTACGGCTTGGGTATTAATGCTTCAAAGTCTAACATCTTTCTTTATGAAGTTTATATGGTAGGGACTTGGATGACATTTTGGAGTTGTTGGATTATCCTCGGTCTTTCCCCATCCATTATCTTGAGTGCCTTTGGCTGCCTAAAAATCAATGTAGTGTATTCGCTCTCTTTTGGATCGTATTACATCATACATTAGTTCTTGGACAACAAACACTCTTTCTTATGCGGGCCGTATGGAGCTCATTCCTCGATCCTTCAGGGGGTTGAGTGCTTTTGGTTACAGATTTTCCCTCTTCTTAATGCTGTTATTAATCGTATTATTAAGCTTTGCAGGGCATTTCTTTGGAGTGGAAAGAGGCCACTTGTGGGGTGGAAAGCTATCTGTCTCCCAAAGGATGAAGGTGGCTTGGGTATTCGAGATGCCAAATCTTGGAATGACGCCCTCCTATCTAGTGTCCTTTGGAATCTGCATTTGAAAACTGATTCACTGTGGATCAAATGGGTCCACCATATTTACTTGCGTAATGATTCTGTTTGGGTGTGTAATCATCACACTCGGGATTCCCCACTCCTTAAGCGTATCGCTGGTATTCATGACCATCTTTGTACTATGTATAGGGGTTCTCATACTACTATTGATTTGCTCTCTAGGTTGTCCTCTCCCAAAGGACTTGATCTTTGGTCTTTGTTTTTTGACGTTACTGACGTCTTTGAGTTAAAACCCCTTGGAAGAGCATGATTTGGAAGGGATTCATACCCCAAAATTCTCTTTCATTGTGTGGTTGGCTCTCTGAATAGATTGCAAACTAGAGACAACCTCCCTATCTTGATATTGAAAAAAGGTATGTCCTCAGAAATCAACTCGAATCCTAACTTCATCTTTTTTTTCAATGCGTGTATCAAATAGGTGAAAAAAAAACACAGTGTTGGGGTCGTGATGGTCCGTGCCCTATTTTTGGCGCTCGTGTGCACAATCTATCAAGTTTGGAAAGTGAGGAATACAATTTGTTTTTTTTTACTCTACCACTTTCAACCGTGATGTTGTTGTGAAGAAGATTAAATCCATGGTGTCTGATGTCCTCTCAGATCTTTATCCGTTGGATTTTGTGACTTTCTAGTCTTTGTTATGTGTTGATTCCCCTGCATGGGATTTGTTTGTTTTTGTCTCGACCCACTTTTGTGGTGTCAAGTTATATCTGTTCTTTGGGGATGCCCGGTTTTCCATATATTTTTTTTTTTCGGCCTATTTTGGTTTGTGTGACTATGTGAACCTCGTTTGGCTCGTGTGTGGGCTTCCTTGTTGCTTGTTAGGTAGTCCTTGTTTTTACATTGTAGAGTTGATGTGGCTCTCTTCCCGCTTTTGGCGAGTCCCGGTCTTGTGACACCCTCTTCGGTGGTGTTGGTCTATCTGTTATTTTGCTTATTTATTTATACTATTTACCATTTTCCCCAAAAAAAATAGTAAAAGTGAAATAGGGATCAAATCAATTTAGGGGCCCAACTTTAAAAGCCGACTCAAACTTCATAAATCTTAGGATCGGCGCATGCAGGACTAGTAACATAATTATTAGTCCACTATTGAGGACATTCGTTCAAACAACTACAAAACAAATATTTCCCAAGGGCATAGCAGTGGTAAAACTTGTGGTGATGTGGGAGAAATTCCACAACGCAGATTGAACCAGGTGTGGGACAAATTCTCCATTGAAATATTATGGGGTTTGTCCCGGGAGTGAATCATGTTGGCTTTCTCCCACAAGTGTCTGTCACTTGGGCACATCCTTCGATTTACAACCCGCCCGGCTGAGGGGCCAACGGCACGGGTGAATTTCTCGTCTCTTTCTCAAAAAAAAAAACAAGTATTTCTGTTAGAATTTTAAATAAAGAAATGTAACGGATATTGATCTAGAATCAGTATCACTAAGCATGTCGACCATAGTTCATATCATGTGTATTTGCATTTATGTGTTTATTGAGTCAAATTGAATTCTCTACATTAAATATTTAGATTATGTGAATTTTAGATATAAGGCAAATAAACTACTCGACTAAGAATGAAAAAGAAAACCTAAAACCATAAAACCACAAGTCGGTCCAGGGGTTCGGGGCCCCACTAAAAAAACCTCATTGGGAAAAAAACCTCCTGGGCAAAAACCCCCCAAAGAAGGGAAAAAAAAGAAACCCTCTAAAAAAAAAGCGTTATCCCAAGCATCATGGCAATAACCCTCGAGATATTAATTGATAACGAAAATACTTTATATTTATATCTCGAAAAATAAACATCAACAAGCATAACCCATTTTGCGCCTCGCCCATTCAATAGATATGTAATTTAAGCCAAAACAAATCGATCACCGATTGCCTTCACGGAAAATATGAGTAACACGGATATTAAGAACATGGCGGAAATCACGAACCTGCTCGAAAGAGATCGACACGCCAAGGACCTTTGTCGAGCCATCCTTGAGAGCTGAACCACCAAAGAAGAGTTTGTTTCCACCCAAAGATTGAACCATCCATTATGAGCCGCATCCCGAATCGCCAAGAAGCAAGCACAGAAGTTCCGGCCCTCAAAAAGGAGAGATCGTCCCCTAGAGTAACAAGCGCCTTGACAAAGAAACCACGTGAATTCAAAAGCAGCCCCACAAACCCTCACTTTCGGAGAAATGCTAACATCCACGTCACGTCTTTGTACCAACCCAGACGGGGTGGAGACCAAAAGCCATCACATGTCGAGAAAGCGGGCGCGAACGTCCCCGGTGAAGACGTGGCGATGAAGAATTTCGAGATCATGCACGTGTTTTGCATGTATCCTTCCGTAGGCCCCGCTTCCGGGACCATGGACAAAACCATGATCATGCAACGATGATATGAGACAGAGCGACATCAAATAACCACCATTGCGTGTATTCCAAATTGACCACACCAAAGTAATAAACGTTAATCTCCAGAGATTGTGTAATTGAGAGCTCAACAAGATCCGAGTAGCTTGAAGAAATATATCAAGAAAGTCGTCCCCATGATGGAATGTAGAGTTGAATATATGGGCGATTTAAATACCGTAAAGACGACGAGCAAAAGAGCAACTAGCAAATAAGTGGTCAAGAGAGTCCGCCCGTTATAACAAAGAGGACATGTTGGCGAAGCAATGCCGATTTTAACAAGTCCGAGAAGTTGTTGGAAGCGACCCCCCCAAATCGCCCTCGCACTACCATAGTGCTACGACATGGGGAATCCAGCTGCTCCAGAGCCAAGATGACCAGCTGGGAACGATGATGTTGCCCTGCAACAATTTATACACGTCCTTGGCAGTAAGAGTACCCGAAGTAGTAGACGGCCAAACCCGTCTATCTCCGTCCCATGAGAATTGTACACGAAGGATATCCACAACAATATCTGGGAAACAAGTGAAGAAAACTTCATCAAAATGCCACACGCCATCATAATAAACCTCGCCGATCGTGGTAATGCATTATTAGGTAATGGGTCGGGGAAGGCCAATGCGATCCACAATGATATAACCCAGCCAGTTGTCCGTCCAAAAGTTCACTTTAGAGTTCTCACCAACGATCCACTGGCTTCCCGCAATGAGACGAGGAATGTGTCTCTTAATCCCCGTCCAAATGGATGAGACCCGAACAGACCCACGAGAAACACTAGGTGAGGAGAAATACCTGTCATGAAGTGGAGCAAGCTGTGCATCTTCATTGAATTTTAGATATAAGGTTATAAAGGAAAAGTGGATGAAAATGAAAGATGAGGAACGCATACAGTGTATATTTTTCCTCTTCAAAATCCAAAAAAATAAAATACACAACCTCATCATATATAGTTCCCATTATCTTCCACAAATATAATAGTAGTACATTTTTCTGGATAAGTAAAATTGTAGCACGTCCCATATTGATGAATACTGAATATTGTCGTTTAGAATTTTCAATTTCTTTTGTGTATTTTATACTAAAGTAGATCTTAAATGTATATAACCTATAAATAAATTTTAATTAAAATAATTTTAGGTGGAAGTTAATTTTATGTTGGAATTTCAGAAAAGTTGGTTGCGTTTTTAATATATAAAACAATTAATAACGGTTATGCAAATAGGATACAATGTTAATTAACAAACTTATTTTTAAGGAATAAATTAACTTAAGATTTCAACCGCATATATAGAGCAACACTTCAGCCACCACTGGTACAATTTTGATTTTTTAAAAAAAAATTCAACTAATTTTTTTTCACGTATTGTAAAATAAAAAGGGATCGAAAAGTATTAGTTCATAAGGTGAAATATCATACATTCATAATAATACAAAAATATTAGTTGCATGTTGAGAAAATATTAACATTGTCCAACCCAGAAAGTACTTTACTATTGTATGAACTAACACTTTTCTTTCTATGGACTCGCACCTTTTATTTTGTCCAACCCACAATTATTAGGTGAATATTAATTATACTTTCCATTAAACTCTTGTCATAAATTAAAGCCATGTATAGAGAAAGAGAAGCAACAGCAGCAACAGAACTGTTAGGCCTCAAATATACCAATCTATCACAACACAGTTACTCGTATCAATTTCACAAATGGAAAAAGGAAAATCCGAAAAAATGAAAAAAAAAAAAAAAAATATGCTGCTGTATGCTTTATTTTCAGCAAGATTATAATTCTGAATGGTACAAACCAGGAGATTTTCAGAGCAAAGATTCCATCTGATTATGGTGTTGCAGGTTTCTTAGTACAATACGAGCAAATATTTTGGCTTCAGGCGGTCCAGCAGCAGCAGCCGCTGCTCCACGGAGCACTCGTGGAGCTCCGTCTTTCTTTAGAAGGGTCGCGTGGTGCATTCCATGCCGACCACCTGGAACTGTAAACTGAAGAAGAGCGAACGCGGCACATGACTTTAGTGTGGGACGGGTTTTTAAGAGCATAGCAACGACCTTCCAATCTCATCGCTGAGTAACAAAAAAAAACGTCAATCGAATGAGCAAGGCAACATACACATTTCAGGTAATGATAAGAGTAACACTTGGGTGCACAACTAATACTGTTTAGTGAAAACAACTAATACTGACCAACTAATACCTTTTAGTAGAACAACTAATACCTTTTAGTAGAACAACTAATACTGTTTAAAAATACAATTGAGTTGCACGGTGCAACTGGTATATAAGTATTTGCCTAATAATAACAATGATAAGATGACAATGAGGTCGAGTAAACTATATATTTTACTGAAAACAGGCAAAATAGGGAATGAGATAACTGAATCGGAGAGTAATGGAAAAGAAAATTTTGTGCATTCGACTTATTAGACATAATTCCATACAGTAGTGCATTAAATGCACAAAAAAAGTAATCCCATCTCTAAAATTATGCAAACAGAATGAGATTGAGAGGCAACCTGCATCTGAGATGGCCGGCTTCTTGTATACGAGTGGATTCTGTTACTTGTGCCAATGCTGCAGGGGCTGATGATGCAGCAGCAGCAGCTAATGCTTGCGGATCTGCGAAGCTCATAACGAAAGCTTCTATGCGTTTCAATGCCATTCTTCTAGAATCATCTAATTTTGTGCTCTTGGAACCACCCTGTGTTGATGTTCCTACCACAGCAACTTCGTCCGTTCTGTAGAGTGAAATTGCAAAATTTACTAATATACCCACCCCCTTCTAGAAAATATATATATAAACACAAAAGGGTTGTTAAATACCTTCCATCAAACATGTAGGTCAATGCCAAAGCAGACATGAAACGTGCCATTTTTGATACAGAAGTAGAACAAACATGGACAAGAGCAGCAACACCTCCTTCGTCCACAATGCGCAGGGCATTACCCGGATTAAAGGCGAGATTCCAAAGAGCTCCTGCAGCTGTCATGAACGTCCCTGATATTTGATTCATATTATTTTAATTAGAAACTAAGATTCATTCTGTGTCCAAGAAGTTATACACATAAGTAGCAATCACCCAGAATACTCTGATACATGTGGTTTATGAAAAAATCTCCTATTATATCCCGAAAAAAAAAAAAGTACGGAAGGCATAGGCAGTGGTTGTGAGGATTTTAATGCTCACATTAGAATCACAGCGAGAGATGCAGTATTTTGGAGATTAAACACAATTTATGTGATAACAGTTTCTGATGATATTCATGGTGATAGAAGAAAATCTCTAATTCACACCTTTTACAGGCCGCTTTAAGCGTAACAGCTTTAGGGCACTTTGTAAAGCTTCTATAAGTATGTAGACCATACAGTGCTACATAATTGCATGAAGATAGATGTAATCTACAAGAAACACATAAACAAGCATGGAGCGCTAATACTTAAACCAACTTGAAGCAATCCAATGTTTGCAAGAAAATCACGAGCAATAGGAGAAATTGATAGCCAACTCAACATTATCTAAGCATTATCATGTCCTTACAATATAATGAATAGAAAGAAAAGAATATTTGCCACATTCATGAGCCACAGTTAATTTCCATAAGTGTGGGACATGCATTTGTGATTCGATTAGTAAAGCCAAAAGAGGCCAAATAAATTTCCATAATGACATAATGAATTATTTTAAGATTTTACATTAGTAAAGTGTACTCAGAGTTGTTAAATATTAAACAAATTTCATGTCTAATTTAAATTTATGGTTTGATGGTCATTCAATATTGATGGTATGAGAGTTAGACCAAATAATATCATCATGAGTTAAGTTAGACTCTCACTACCTACCCATTTGGCCAGTAATAAAGAAACTTCACGCTCCAGGATTCATAAAAAGTAATTTGTCGCCTTTGACAGGGGCATGTTAGAGTCATTAGATATTAAACGAATTTGCGTTCTAAGAAGTTAAACATTTAGATGTTATATAAATCAAATAATACACCTGAAGTTACAGAAGAGAAGATACCTCATGCGTGCACGGGTGGGCAAAACTATGCACAAGCACCATTTCAGATTATATCCAACCTTCATGATCTTTGAATACCAAAACATTTTATCAGAAAAAAAGCACTTTCTTTACAAAATTGAGATTTCATCTTTTTTCTCAACAAATTTGTTATTTAAATCTCAGTCTAATGTCAAAATTTTGTAAAAGGCCCTACCACCAAAAAATCTCATATTTGACATGAGATCATGCTTTTATGGAAATGCAGTGTGTTATTGATTTATGTCAGTCATATCCTACTAAGCATGGTGATTAAAACCTCAAATGTGCAAACCACACAAACATACAACCAAAAAATTTGGTAAAAATAAATAAGTTGATGTCAAAAATGACTACAAAGGCTCCACCCATAATTTTTGGTAAACATACCTCCGCATCTGATCGAGCAAGCGCTATTAGTGGTGGCACACCTCCTTCTTGACCAATAGCAATGCTATTAAATAATGAAAAAAAATTAATACACAAGTTATAGGTAATAAACGAATAAAATCCACATATTTGTCAAATGGAACAGAACATGTAAATAAAGTAGAATTTACAATCTATACAGCTCCAAGTTACTGTCAAATGTTTTATCTTAATCAGACGGGGATAGATCTGATTGAATTCTGTGAAACACTCTGTACAAAATTTTCCAAATTGCAAATGCCTTTAATCATTAATGTGGACTCTCAGTTACTTGAACATTAGAAGAAGACATTTCAAATAAATTAAAGAAGCCTGAGAAAATACCTATTTGTTTCTGACACTGACATTCCCCAGAGAGCACCAGCAGCCCTCTCCTGAAGGCCAGGAGAGGCATTTGAACTGAATTTGCTAGAGCAACCTGATAACCAGAAATGAGTTTAAAAACTAAAATCTAATGTCTCATTAGTGCAAAAATTTGGCCAAAGGAAAATTGGAATAAAGTTGCAACAAATTTACGTAGGAACTATTATGCAACCAATTGCATTCACCGTTTATTTCTTTGATTTGAGTTTATGAGATTAAAAAAACAATCAATATAACAATAACAACTGTATAACTAGGATCATGAGCTTAATTTTAAGAATTATTTGTAAAATAAAATTCTTTTCCTCTCCATGAAAAATGCAAAGTTGCCAGAGCAATAACTACAAATTATAACTCAAAAACTCCACTTATGCGCTAATAAGATAGATGGAAAAAGAAAAAGTGAAAAAATGGAAGCGAATATATTACTTTTTTAATGTGTGTATCAGTTTGATTAGCTTAAAACGCTCAAAACCAAGAAAAGTAAAAAAGCTTCATAATGAGTTTTATGGTCACTTTTCCAACTTTCTAATAGTCCCTCTCCATGAGTATAGATAATAAGCAAGCATAATGCCACCTAGACTTATAGGTAAACCACTTAGCCCACGACTATCTAATGCATCCCTTAAATACGCATGGCTTGCAGATAAGTTACAATGCAATCACCTTTGCAGCAATTACTAGAGGGTTCCTTGAAATGACGTAACTAAGACATGCTACAAATAAATAAAAAAAAGTGATACCAATGCCTGAACTCCACCAGCTGCCGCAATTGCTTCTCGATTTCTGTCGTCAAAAGATAAATTCCATAATGCCCCTGCAGCTTCTTGCCTATAAATCAACCACCAATTGTGTTATTTCCATTCTCAATAACAACAGACATGTCGTATTTAAAAAAAAATATCTAGAAATTAATCATTCGAACAACGAGGCCCATCTTACCTAACGCCTTCATGAGGAGAGCGAATAAGCTGCACAAGAGCATCAAGAGCTCCGACTTCTTGTCCTACTGCAGCATTGTTGCCATTGGTATCCCCATGAGCAGCCAAATTTGCCAAAGCCCGAGCTGCCTGGAAAATAAGGTAAAAATAAATAAAATTACTGATTTCCCCCCTCTTTCAAAACTTGCATAGAGATATTCTGTGTATTGCATAGTGAATGTTAAGATTAAGTCACTAAACTTTAAAGTAGCAATGTGAAAAACATCTGGAGACTTATTAAAATAAGTGACTAGACTGGTGAACTTCATAGATATGATCCCATAAATTGCAATGTAGTAATGTGAAGCAGAATATAGAAATGTGGAAAAGGTCAAAATAGGCTTCTAGCCCATGAAAACCAATCACTGGATGAAACTGCACGGAATATTTAAGGAATCATGCAGTAATTGTGCTCAATTTCAATCCATCACAGCACAAGCTTCAATCTTGGATGCTAACAAATTTAGTCAGTTAAAGCAACATACATAATGAAATCAGATTTATGCTGGATTGGGGGAAAAAGTACTTCTGGGGTCACATAAAGAAAATGACCACCTGTGTCGGCATGCTGTCATGGAAATTCAACAGTAGGTATAGGACAGGGCTCACAATTGATCGAACTAACAGCATTCATGCAGAGTTTATCAACTATCACAGAAGTGTGAACCGGGGATTTGTTGAGGCCAGCATATAAATCTAAGAATCAATAGAAGGGATTAGGTTTACGTATTACTAGTCTTGACATTTCAATAGTTAAATATTTACCGTCCACAACTATTTCCCCAGATGTTGCTCTCTTCTGGAGCAAGAGAAGGAAAAGCAGGGAACACCTCATTGGGTACAAGTAGTTTCAAATTCATGGTTATTGATCAGAATATTTGATTGATTAACTTACAGTTGAAACAGGACCCTAAGCAATATTCAAAAGATACTTTTTTCCATTTTAATTTTTTTTGTACCTGCTCTTGCACCCTTCAACCTTGCAACTCCGAGCTAGTCTCGCCAAAAGCACGTACACCCACCCACTGAAGCAACTTCAATGCTGCATTTGTCATCTGCAGCCAAATTTGCAAGTGCACCAGCTGCTCGTTCTATACCAATCAAAGTTATAGCCACAACCTTATTAAGCCCATTACATCAACTTGGCTTCTATTCCACGGTAATACACAATAAACACTTGAACAAAAGTGAAACAGGAATCCTGAAGACTCTGGAAAAACATACCAAGACTCCATCACCACCAGTAGAACTTGACCATTTGAAGATAAAGGTCCACTAAAGCTTTTACTCCACCAGCTTCCGCAATATCACCCTATAATAGAACTTGTATTTCATAACTTCAAGAATAAAGCATCAAAGGAAAAGCAAATAAGAACAGAGTAAACAAAAAGAAAGCAGAACCTTGTGTTCATCGCCAACAGAAAGGTTCCACAGTCCTCCTGCAGCCTCTTCAGCCACTAATCTGTTGGCAGACCTAGCAAGATTTACAAGAATGGCAATGCCTCCTTCTTCCGCCACAGCTTTGGCAACATTAGCATTCACAGATAAGTTTGCAATGGCCTACACACAAAATCAATTTAAATAACATCAATCTGATTACCATAAATGATTATAGATCATCAAAATGAGACAGCAACGGATAAATTTCAGACACAAAAAAAAAAAAAAAATTACCTTCGAAGCTTCTGACTGAAGTCCCTCCCGCCATGACCGTGCAAGATTTAGTAGAATACGTATGCCATTATCTCGTATAACAGCTTCAGCCCTCCCAGTGTCAATGTTGGCATTTTCATCATCTATTACAACAAAAGTAGCAAGAGCTGTGGCTGCCCTTTCTTGAACTTCCTCTTGGGCACTCTGCATGAAACTAAGTAACAAAGCTGTGCCTTGATTGAGCCAGAACTTATCTAAACCAGGCGGATTGCTCTCAGAAATACGTAGAAGCGAATAGGAGATAATCCACTCCAGCCAGTTCAAGATCTCCTCTACTTTCTTATCATTCCCAGAAATTCTCCAATGCAGAAAAATGTTCCTCTCGTTCTTTGGCTTATCGACGAATAAGCTACCTACGCCTTTAAGAATATCGGTGAAGATAGCCACTACAACTTTACCTTTATGATTGTTATTAGAGACAAAGGTGGCATCATCCTCAAGAACAGGACAATTCAAGGCACATAAGACCTTTAAACTAGACGAAGATGACAAAAGTCTTGAAACAACATTCGAGCTTATATCTGTTCTTGAAACATCCACCCCAATCAGATGCTGCAGCTTTCCCCATTTCTCTGCTACTAAATTCCACTTTATGCTAGTGGACCCCGCAACCGAAAGGAAACGAACTGACGCAATGTTTCCAAGGGCGGTCTCGTCCACTTTTCTGCAGTCGATGAATCCAATATCCGTCAAATTTTGGCAATGCTTTGCTAAAGCATTGATAGCATCTGCATCCACTTCATGAACACCCGAAATTCGAAGTTTTCGTAGCTTAGGACAACAAATTGCAATCGCTTTTATAGCATCACTGCTGATCTTTTCACAGAAATCTGGCCCAATCTGAAGGCACTCTAGTGCTTCATGCCGTGCTGCAAGCACCGAGAGGGACGCATCAGTCATTTTCCTGCAACTATCACCGTTTATCTCACGTAAGTTCTTAGCTTGAAGAGTTATAATTGTATCAGATTCAGGACCACGAAACTGAAGCTTCTGGAGACTCTGACACATAGGGGCGAGTGATGTGGCGGCTGTAGTATCAAACTTATGAGATCGAAGATCTAATGTCTGCCATAAACATGGAGCTTTACCAAGAGTCCACCATGTGCGGCAGGTTGAGGACAAACTAGCTCGATCACGATAGTTCAGACATGAGAAAAGCTGAATTACTGTATCATCAGGTAATTTAGTCCAGTCAAGCACCCCCCTCTCATCCAAAGTTAAATTCTCATCAATCTGAGGGAAATCAGACTTCTCTTTGTCCCCCTTCACAACCCTCCTACGCACTCTCCTTCTCATACTTGATTCAAGATTGGTACATAAAACTCATTCCAAATGATGCACACTCAATGCTCAAAGCCCAAATCCTGAAATTGAGTTAAGCTACCTAAAATTAGCCAAATGGGAGTGCCCAAACTATTGAAACCCAGAAATAGTATTTAATTACACACTTCATTCATTTGTAAAAAAAAGGACAGATGGGAATGTTGACTGATAGAATAAATACCAAATCACAAATGCATCATAGTCAAAAAACAGTCAAGATTTAATCTTTTCCTACAAACCTGTGTTGTAGCGTTCTGATAAAAGTCATAAAACCCTAAATCTCCAGTTATTGCCTCCTAAAGATAATCGCATCCACGAAACTCCTGTTTATGAAAATAAAGAAACAGATTATAGCAGAAAGGCTTTGAGTTGGGCAATTGCCATTACCTCAAAATATGATTCACAAACAATATAAGAAAGATAAATAGCTATATACAGAGAGAGAGAGTTGCAAAAATAAGAAAGGGTGGGCAAGAATTCAGGTAATTTCAGCATCAAATATTTGTATGCAAGAGAAAGCAAAGCCTAAAATTTGACCTCCTTTCTCACACGCACGCCTACAACAACAAGTCTTGTCAATGGTGTATGTATGTATATCAATGGTGTGAAATCCAGAATCCAACAAAGATGGAAAGGAATTGTCTTTGAGGTGTCGTTGTGTACATTATTGTTTTCTTGACACCCAAAATCAAAATATCAATCCAATCCAATGTAGCAAATAGCAATTTTGGTTTGGTTGGGATCGGAATTTTGATTATAATTTGTTCACAAAATATAATTTATTTAATTTAATTTTGTAACACCATTCACCGTATAGACAAATCTTTTTAAAAAAAAACTCATATAAGACGGTATTATATATGAGATGTGGTACAATCTAACACAACGTTCATTCAGTGTCAATGTTCAAATTATGTTCCCTGTCACCGTAAAACCGTCTCAAGCAAGTGTGTCTCATCATTTTATGTAACATGTAGCTTAATTCATTTTTTCAACAGTATTATATGTTTCCACTGAAATTTATTAGGTATTTTTATCGAATAATGTTAATTGTACAACAATTATATTCTGCAACGAGTGCATCGAAGTGGTACTCCATTGTACAATTTTATCAAACTTAACAGTAAAAATCATGACAAAGTATTATGTGCATCATGTTCATCGTAAACCACTAATATTATTGCTTATACGGATCAGCACTTTACAAATAAAGTGTTCATCTTTATAAACAATAGTATTAATGGTGTACAGTGAACATGGTGCATATAATACATTATAAGGAAATCATATATGTAAAAAATAATAATTTACTAAAAGTCAAAAGGGTTTTCTCAGTTATTTGACAGCGTCAACCACACTTTTGTACTTCACAAATAAGTAGTTTTCAGGCTCAAGACGGGCCTTCAGGATAGCTAGAATGGAGAGGACTTTAATAACTTGGCGTTACTATTATTATTTTTTATCTTGGTGTTGTTGCAAAGTGAGATTTTCTCGTCTGAGCTGCTTTTGTCCGTTTGTTTCTCATAACGTCAGATTTTCTAAACCATTGTGTGTTTTCTTAGTTTCGACGGGTCTTTCCCCAACCTTATTTGCTCTTGAGTTGGTGGTGTTTTTTTCTCATTTGTGGGTTTTTATATGTTTTTTGTACGGTTTGTTTGTCTTGGAAGTGATTTGAACTAGATAGTAGCAATGTAGTAGTCACAAACTAACTCGATCGTTTGATTTCACTGATATTTTAATTGATGTGTGTCATATGTTCTAGTCAAAGTATTTTTGAGCTTGTGCCTATATTGTAAGTGAACAACGTGACAGACTGCTTTTTTTTTTTTTTTACTCTTCTCGGCTGTTTATTTGGTTTGAGACAATTTTTTTTAATTAGAGAAGTAAGCATACTGTATATTCTTTGACATTTTTATCAGTAAAGCTATAAACAGTAAAAATCTTTGAATGGTTGCTCTTGATTTTTGTCAAATCTTGCAACCTTTAATGTTACAATATTTAGGTGCCTTTATATTGCATTATATATATCATCAACGTGAAAGGAATTTTCGAACGACTCCTAAACTTCCTCCAAATGGAATAAAGTTTTCTCTTGAGTGTCTTATCACCGTCTGTTATGATATTTGAAATTTATGTTACTTTCTCAAAGGTAACCTCGATGCTCCTCGTCCTCGACAGACGAATATTGACTCTTTCGATGTATGAATGGTGGGTGATCTGGAGTGTTATTGGATGTTTTTGGTTATATCGTATTAATTTATTACATGGTATTTCACCATTAAAGCGTATGAAGCGATCACGCTTTTTGGAGACTTTGAATTAGGCTCGAAGCTTTGATTAACATAATATGTGGTTGGCTTCTAATTTTTTGAAGGTAATAACAAAATGAATAGGTTTTCTATGAACGAACTTGTATTCACGTGAACTCCCGTTCTTGAGGATCACTGTTATACATGTACACATTATCATTGTTACGTATATTTTTCATCGACATTTAAAAAATAAAATATTTCTTAAACAATAATAATATTTGTACGCAACAACGGCATGCCAATTTGTTGCAATATTATTTTTTTAGTGGACTTCATTAACCATCTCTTTGCTTGGAGCTTCTATCATAACAGTATACAGTTTTGATCTCTCAAAAAAAAAATAGTATACAGTTTTGATTGTTAAAAATAATATATATCATTTCTTATTTTATTTCTTCCAAATTTTAGAACTTGAGTTGCATCTCTTACAACTTTATCATTTATGACGACACCACCCAAAGATAGGCTCACTTCAGTATTGCACAAGAGATTTGAATTTACAATTATTAGCGACTGAATCATATTAAATTTTCAATATCCATTTGGTTTGAGGAATGTTTTATTTTCATAGATAAATGTTTTTAGTTTAAAACTTCTTAATTGATTAATAAATGATATGAGATTGTCTTGTGCAAAAAGAGAATGCTTTAATATTGTGATTAGATATCGTCATTAAATATTTAAATCAAACTTTAAATTGAGATTTATTTTTTTAAAAAAGTAAGAAACTTATGAGTACTTATATTCAACATTTTTATAATCGGGCCAAACAATCAAATCGAATCGAAGAGCACGATTGTCCAACCATTAAAATGGTTCATGCTTACTTTTTTTAAATATTACCTATATTGCATTAAAATATAAAATAAATATGCACTTATAAAAATATAAAATTATAATTTATAAGTTTCATTTTGAAATAAACATAATACATTTTTAGATAACATAATATAACACAATTTTAAAAAATTAAATTTTAAATAGAATTGGATATAATTTAGGAATAAGTTTAAAATTAATAAATAAATAAAAAATAACAAAATATTGTTTCACTTGTTTCCATTTTTTTTCCAGTTAAACTGTAAAAATAATTTGTTTTGGGGTAACTGTACCTTTTCATGACCGATTCCCGATACAAACAGTCAGTTCAATTCGGTTCTAAAAAAAATTCTTATATTGAAACTAACTTGAAAAATGGGTCTTCATAATTAAATCTTCCATTTTTTTTAATGATTTTGTAACATTTACGACAAATCAAAATTAATTAATTAATTGGAACCTTTTAATCAAATTCATATGTAAATGACTACTGAGATATATTCAAATTACATTAATGAATCACAAAAATTCATTCAATAATGGAGAATATACTATTCCTAGCATTTAAAATTTCAATGTGTAAATCTAGCAAAAGGCAAACAAAATCACTTTGATGGTTTGACCGTTGGTTCCATGCATCTCCACTTGAACTTTACGCTTAAATACTTGTACCTTTTGGAACATATATATAAAACCAGCAAACGTCTCTTCTTTCTCACACTATTATCCACGTAGGTAGATAGGTGAGCTCTGCGATGACGTCATCCCGCTCATCGTCGACGTCATCTTTTATCTCTCATTTCTGGTCGTCAGCTCTTCGATCGAAACCCCTGTCGAGGGATGTGAACTCCACCGTCGTTACGAATTCCGGCGACGGCCTCGAACGGCGGCTTGGCGTCTTCGATTTGATTCTACTCGGCATTGGCGCATCTATTGGCGCCGGAATATTCGTTGTCACCGGTGCCGTTGCTCGCGATGCTGGTCCTGGTGAGTTTTCCTTTTTAATTAGGTCTCCTTTTTTTGTTTGCTGAATCAAAATTACATACTTCATTTTTCAATTAGCTGAAGTTTGAATGTATAGAAAATGTCAAAGGATAAAAAAATGGTACATATTTGTTAGAAATTGATTAACCACTAGTTTAATTAGGGTTAAGGATTCAATACTTTAGTACTGCAAATACGTGAGTGTTCTGCTGATTCTGTACTTGTATGGTAGGTTTGGAGTATGACCGCGTTTTTTCTATACTATTCAAATAACATTAACATGTTAATGGTTTCCTTTTTCAATTCGATTCACCTTTCAGTTACATAATCTATGATGAGAATCTGAAGTTAAGTAGCATTGATTTAGGCTTGGAAGTTAACTATTGTTCTGATTTTCCAATGCAGGAGTTACAATTAGTTTCATCATAGCAGGAGCCTGTTGTGTGCTCAATGCGCTTTGTTATGCTGAACTAGCTACTCGTTTTCCAGCAGTTGTTGGGGAGCTTACCTATATACATACTCGGCCTTCAATGAGCTCATGGTTTTTTCTTGTGTTTTTCTCAATTGATGCTTGACTATCATATTGGTGCTGCTAGCATAGCCCGAAGCCTAGCGTGCTATGTTGTTACTGTGCTGGAGCTGATTCCGTTCCTCAAGGGTAACATCCCAAGCTGGGTTGGGCACGGTGAAGAAGTTTTTGGAGCTTTATCTATTAATATATTAGCTCCTATCCTTCTAGTGCTTCTCACTGTAGTTCTGTGTCGGGGTGTTGGAGAGTCCTCCATACTGAATTCAATCATGACCGTAACAAAGGTTTTCTATGCATCCAAAACTTTACTTAAAGGGGATTCTGGCAGGGGAAATTAATTGGTTGTTTAGTATTAATTATCTATAGAATATCAACTAGCGTATCATTTTGTCTGTTGGCAATTGTTTCTTTGCATTGTTTTTCGGTTTTATGTACATATTACCAAATGTGACTGATCTAAACTAGAAGTTTCAAATTATTGACATACCATTCTAAGAAGTAGTTATAATATTTGTTGGCACCAGTGGGAGGCATCTATATAAATTAAAATACTGCTTATTTGGCCAAAATAATTAAACATCACTAGATCAGATCCATTTTACTTTTTTTACTGTGCTCAAAACTGTAGGCTGTGGTTGAGTTCCTGTGATGATTGCAAAATTTGTAGGAAACATGGAGTTTGCATCCCAAAATTCCTTTAGATTAATTTAATAATTTAATCTAATGTTATCAAATTGTAATGTTGTATCAGTGTCCTCGAGTGCTGCTTTATATGGGAATGAAATACTTTACATTGTAGTTTCCATCAGAGAGGAAATGACTTATTTTTAGATTGGGGAAAATTATAGTTGGCTAAGTCTCATAGCAGATGAAATTTTACTTGACTATCAATTACATTCTTTTAGGCACTGTTGAGAATTGGTGGATGAAGTAAGGTGGGAATAGCTATTAATGGATGTATACTTGAATGTGCAGTCCGGATTGAACCTCTTATTCCTGTAGGTACTCTTTTGCAAAGTCAACTGATTTTATTGGCAAAATGACATAGGCATTGTATCTTTAGTAAAAATCTGATAAATTGCAACCAAAACAGCATAGCTGTATGGGTTTCTTTACTGCTTATCATGCATGCATGAGGGATATAGCTTTCTGGCTCGTCATAATTAACCTTCTCCATAATTCTGAATTCAAAGTTGCAACATGATGACCCCACATACCTGACATAAATTATTTTGTGTGCAGATTCTCATTGTTCTTTTTGTCATCATTGTCGGAGTATTTGAGGTTGATGTCTCAAACTGGACTCCTTTTGCCCCAAATGGTTTTAAGTCAATATTGACTGGAGCAACTGTGGTCTTTTTCTCTTATGTTGGATTTGACGCAGTTGCTAATTCTGCTGAAGAATCCAAGAGACCCCAGATATGTCAAAAGCATTTGACTTGACATATCAGACATAATCTTGGTTCATCTTTATCACACTTCCTCAATCTTTGATGTTTCAGAGGGATTTACCTTTGGGCATAATCGGCAGCCTCATTGTTTGTATTGCATTGTACATTGGTGTATGCTTAGTTATCACTGGAATGGTCCCATACCAATATCTTGGGGAAGATGCTCCTTTGGCTGAATCTTTTACCTCCAGGGGCTTGAAATACGTATCTGTGCTAATCAGCTTCGGTGCTGTTGCTGGACTTACAACAACACTTCTAGTTGGGCTTTATGTTCAAGTGAGAACTGCATGTTCGTTTTAAATTTTGATGAATACCTTGTTCTGTATTTTATGTGGCAATAGTCATTGTTCGATCCTACTTGCAGTCTCGTTTATATCTTGGACTTGGAAGGGATGGTTTACTACCAGCTATATTTGCTAAGGTACACCCAACCCGACATACCCCTGTCCATTCGCAAGTTTGGGTTGGTCTTGTTGCCATTATCTTGTCGGGACTTCTTAATGTGCACGTGCTCTCACATATTCTCTCAGTTGGAACCTTGGTATGATGTTAGTAAAAGTATCATTTTATTTGTACTTCTTTTAAACATGAATGATTCTAAAAGGAAACAACACTTTTTCACTGTCTTTCTATGAAAAAATTCGTTTCAGACTGGGTATTCAGTTGTTTCCGCGTGTGTGGTAACCCTGCGCTGGAATGACAAGGCTTCAAATCATGCTTCCAGAGTTTCTACAAGGACAGAAGGCATCATTTGCCTTTCTACAATTGCATGTTCTGGTTTTGCTGCTGGGGTCCTCTTCCGTTTTGGTGCTTCATTTGTTTTTATAATTTTGGCGACTATTATTGCAATTTTTTCTGGTGCAGCTCTTTACCTACGGCAAGTAAGTAAAATTCATTTCCAGACCCCAATGCTTCATTAGTTACTGCAAAATTCATATCAACTATCCTGTGCACAGATGTTAGAAAACGCTTTTAACATGAAACATGAGTCCAATACCGTCTTTTTACCATTCGGGGTTCATAAATCAGTGATATTGTGTGGCTGCCAATAGTTAGACATGGACTATGATTTTCATACAAGAGAAGTTGTGTGTTTCCATGATTTTCGATATCGTGAGACAGTGATCAATTGTCAAGACCACATGATTTCAATTTGCTACTCCTCCATTCCTAATTATCTGTATAAGTTATCCAAAATGGTGTTCCTAATTATTTGTCATTTTGCTGATATCAACAAAAATTACACTTTTTTCACCAATACCCCTAATAATTACTAACCATCTTCTTGTAATTATAAGCTTATTAATATCAAGTAGTAATAAATAAGGGTATAATAGTCTTTTGATATTCTAATTAATGAAAAATTTGTGTGAATTGATAAAATCGAACATATAATAGGAACCGAGAAAGTATTTTAAAGTGTGTTTTGAGTTTGGGTTTTTGTTTTGGTTGGTTTGGAGAATGCAGTCCATGAAATCTTCCTTCCTACACAAGAAATTGCCATGATTTGCATTGTCTTAACAAGGTTTTTTGCAGGTCTATACAAAACCACCAGGTTTTTCGTGTCCTGGAGTTCCCATCCTTCCATCTGTCAGCATTTTCTTCAACATTTTTCTGTTCGCTCAGGTAATTTTACCTTAGGTTCGGAACTAGCTTCATAAAACCAGGAATAGGTAGCAAACATGTAGAGAATTATGTGCTCCATTTTGATTCATCATTTGTTTTGCAGCTGCACTATGAAGCCTGGGTGAGATTTATAGTCCTGGGGATTGTTTCAATTGGTATCTCGCATTTTATGGGCAGTATCATGCGGATCCTCACACTTGAATGATACTATTGTTTACCATCGGGCACCGATGAAGAATTTCACTACTAGTTTTAGATCTGTATGTACACTGTGTTGTAATATTTGTACTTTCAATAATGCCACTCTGTGGAATGACTAATAGAACCTCACAATGTATAGTGTGCAAAATGTAGTTTTCCTTTGGAAAAAAAAGCAAGTTATGATAGAATTGTACATGTGTAGAGTCTCAATTGCTTATGTTCATTAACTGAAAAAATGCCAGTTTTTCCAAAGAGTAGATTCCATCCGATTCTGCTATTTGTTCCAACAAGAGTAACATATCTGAAGATTCTGCTGACTCTTCCGGCGAAGGTAATATTTACCGACTAATTAACCGCGAGAAAGAAGAAACTCTTTCAAAATTTGATGTAACAATTAATGTAATCGCATTTTTCTTATCTATAATGTGGGGGGGTGGGTGGGTGGGGGGTTTAGATAAGATGTATATATAAAACACTGCAGGTTTGCTCGAGCTGTTGGCTGCTGCAGATTTACATGTACACTAAGCCTAATTTCTTCTACCTGCCTACAGCTGGTTCTTTTAACCCGTATTGCATGGAAAAGGGAAAAGAGGCTGAACTTAATACAAAAAAAAATGATAAACTGGTTATTTCAGTGAAGTGAAATTAATTATGGTGCAGTAAAAGTAAATCCAGAGGAAGTCATACTTAATACAATCATCCATTTTTTATGCATATATCCCTCATACTAGCTAGCTACTCCCACTCAAAAAAGCTCGTCGTATAATGAGCATGAACTCTATTGCTCTTTCTTCTCCCTTCTCTATGCCTCCTCAGTGGATGGAGAGAGAGGGAGGGAGAGAGATCGAGAGAGACATACAGACTTAGATAAGATGTATATATAAAATACTGCAGGTTTGCTTTAGTTATTGGTTGTTGCAGACTTACATGTACACTGAGCTTAATTTCTTCTACTTGCCTGCAGCTGGTTCTTTAACCAGTATTGCATGGAAAACGAAAAAGAGGCAAAACTTAATGCAAGAAAAGGATGAAATTGTTATTTCAATGAAATGAAATTAATTATGGTGCAATAAAAAGTAAATTCAGAGGAAGCTACAATCAACCCTGTTTTTTTATGCATATATCCTCTTAGTAGCTAGCTACTCCCACTCAAAAAAGCTCGATGTATAACGGGCATGAACTTTATGGCTCTTCCTCCTCCCTTCTCTATGCCTCCTCTGCGGTGGAAGAAGAGAAGCGACAATGATGATGGACATCCTGCTCCAGCTGCACATGCTTGTTTCCCATCTGCTGCAAAGAAACAACATTGTCTACCTTGCATTCTCACATCGCAATCACGAAAAGACACACTACGAATTCGTTGAAAAATATTAAAACTCAAAAGTATTAGCAGAATTGTTGCTAGTTGAAATGTTTTTATATGATGTGGCTTTGATTTTCAACTAATAAACAAAGTCAAGTGTTTGATCCTTGACTAAGATCTTTCAAGATTTAGTGAGGTTTTTTTAGATAAGTGTAAATGTGTAAAATGGATCAAAAGTCTTTTATTATTGCATTTCTGTCATATTTATATTCATGGCCTGCTTAGGAGATGTATTTAACTACGTTGATTTGACACTACATGATGTCAAGTGTCTAGCATGTGCTGCCACTTAGCTCTATCTTCTAGTTTCCTGGTGAACAAGTACCTAAGCTGACTGCTTGATCTTATTGGATGTCATATGTGGATCAGTAGAGTCGAGTTGTCTTGCTCGGCTCAAAGGTCACTTTTGGCCTGGGCAAGGCTTTCACATGCCTTGCTCGGACTAGCTCGCCGAGATCGACTAGTGATCTGTTTGGAGTAGGCGATCATGCTACGTGTTCTCTCTTTAATGGCTGCTTGAGTGTTGTTCATGTTAACCTTTGACGTGTAATTTTTATTTAACTGGACGAGCATGATTGGCTAGTCTTCGTTATTGACCATTGACTAGACAGAACAACTTTGACCGATTATAACAAGAATGATGGAATAAAAAATATCAACAGAATGAAGGAAGAGTAATCGAAGTGTTTTTGAAGCAACTTAAAACAAATTTTCGAAAATCTTTATTTTCAAAGCCTCCTCACAAATTTTTGAAAATAAGTCTTAAAAAGACCTATTTTAAGTGTTTAAAAAACACTCTATTCAAAGAACAAAAAGAGTACCGGTGATACTTATGAAGACACAAAGCTTCATTATTGTTTTATGAGTTCTATTTTGAATTTACCTTTTATTTTTTCCCTTTTTGTTAGACTCAACAAGAAGAAACAAGTACTTGGAAGTTTTGACCAGATTCCTCAGACAATTATATCATCCTCTTGTAATTTACAGACTCCTCTCATTATTTTCGATTTGTTTGTATAGTTAATAAAAGCAAAATTTTGTTTATACCATATGCACCATGCAATTTATTTTCTTGAATGTTCATTTTATTTAAAAAAATATTAATAACGTGTAGGAATATTTAAAAAAATAAAAACTTGTATAAAACGATTTACATATATAAGATGTGAGATGCGATTTAACAAAAAATCGATATTCACCCATTTATATGAATATTAAAACGTCAATATACAAATTATGTTTCTATTCATCGTGAGACCGTCTCACGTAAATGTGTATCATTAAAAAAATATAGTTCACTATGGATTTGGTTCAAGCAAGTTTTTTATCCATAAAATATTTAAATTTAAAATTCTTTTTAAGTAAAGCTTAAAAAAAAAAAAAGTAATACTACTAACATTTTTCCGAACTTTTTCTTCAAAAAAAAAAAACAAAAACAAAAACAAAAAACATTTTTTCGAACTTTAAAATTGAAAGTTGGATATTTCCTAAATTGGACACATATTATTACCGCCCCAAAATCGTTAAACCCTGGCTCCATGAACGCATTATGCTCCTCCGCCTAACCTCCGCCGCAGCCGCCGTCGTAATCACCACCACCAAAATCCCCCACCGCTGCTTCGCCGTCGCCGCTGCAATTTCGAATCTCCGAAAGCCGTTTGCAAAAATTCCATGGCGGTACAGGTCGAAGGCCATTCGCGAATCGCAGAAAGCTCTCTTAGAGTATCTCCATATAACCCGCTCCGTTCCTTTCCTCTACGCAGACTACATAGCGAAGAATTCTCCTCAATGTCTCTGGGAAACCGCGTCAAAGGTTCCGTTTTCGCATTCAACTTTCGCGCACTCTTTCAAGCGATTTCTCAGGTATCATCAATCAACGAGCTCAATTTCTACAGGAAAGTATTGGATTGAGCTGTGATGAAAATTGGATCTCGCGATCGCTTTTACCGTCGGATACGCTGTTTCTTTCCGATTGGAAGCATTTTGATGTGATTTGTGGTTTGGCAGGGATGGGATTCCCCTGGAGTAAATTAGGTTTGTTGTGTAAAGAGGAGCGGTCGATTTTTGAAACCGATCCAAAGCAGTTATTGAGAAAGGTTAGTGAAATTAAGGATGCTTATGGTTTCAATAGTGTATGTGTAATTAGTATTTGCTTGGCTTTTCCTCAAGTTTTGTGCAGTAATGTGGATGGTTTATTAGATGATTTGAAAATATTGTTCTTAGATAATAATTTGTTGAGTTCTGTAGAAGGTAATGTGAATGCTGTGTTGGAGGTTTGTGAAAAGATTAAGCTGTTTTACGACTCGGGTTGTGAGATGGGGAGAGTTGGTGATTTGATGGGAAAAAGCAAGAACATATTCATTGAGTACTCAAAACAGGACTTGGTTAACAAGATTGAGTTCTTTAATGAATTTAAGGTTCAGAAGGATCAAGTTGGATTGCTTCTTCTTTCAAAACCTGAAATTTTTGGTTTTGATTTAGATGATCGGGTTATTTCGGTTAATGGATTTCTGAAACACTTTGGAATCGGAGAAAAGGAAATAATATCTCTAGAACAGAAGTACCCTCATGTTTTTGGCAGAAATAAGATAGCTAATCTGCCTCGTATCATGAGGGCGATGAATCTTAACGAATGGTTCTTTGAAATGATGCAAAACGGGGACGTGTCTTTGTTGAATACTTACTGTATTCTCTGTACGGAAGACACGGATGAACACTATACAGAAGGCTTGAAGAAAATACTTGCTAAAAGAACCAACTGTTATAGGATAACGAAATTGAATTTCCTACACAGCATTGGTATCGGAGAGAATAGGTTTGCAATTAAAGCGTTGACTCAATTGCACAGCAATAGGGATGAATTGCAACAGAGATTTGATTACCTTCTTGAAAGTGGGATTGGGTACTCAAGACTTTGTGCTTTATTGGCTTTCACAACTAGGATTCTTAACCAGAAACAGAGTTATCTTCAAGAAAAGGTTGAGTATTTATGCACCGAAATGGGTTATTCTCTGCAGTTTCTAGATGTTTTCCCGGGGTATTTATGTCATGACTTGGAGAATCGAATCAAACCTAGATACAGATTCCATAAGTGGCTTAAGGAGCAGGGCCATTGTGGGAAAGATTACGCTGTTTCTACCATAATAGCCTCTAGTGAGAAATCTTTTCTTGCTCGTATTTCTCGCTACGAAGATGCAGCAAGAAAGTGGCAAGAGCTTTCATCGGGATAGAACTTTTTTTGGTGTATTTGTTGACGCTTTGTAATTGTATAAATTGGACGAAGGACTTTTCAGAAAAGGTAAAAATGTCTCGGTTTATGTATTGAGGATCGGGTTGTTGAATTCTGTGAGATAGATGGATCGTGAGGTGAATATACGTCCCGCTTTTCATTCGACAGCCATTAAGTTGTAAGGTTACATCAACTCATCAAGCCTGTCCTTTCAGTTGAGAAATAGAAGCTGAATTTTGATACATTTCTTTTCTCTTCTTTGCAGTAAGGCTGTTCTACGGAGGAAAAATGTCTCTTGCCCTTATCAGAATGTAGCAACGACGAACACACACCAATTTGTACGCTTCATTTTGTGTTTTTTACCATTTCATTACTTAGTTTGGGAGCAAGCCATTATCCATTTATTGAACAACACATGAGTTAGGGAAAACTTGTTGGTTGCCAAAACTTATCTTTGTCTCATACATCGGTGTAGTATCATTTGCTTACTTTCTGTCAGCAATAAATATTCAAGAGTATATTTAGAACCTCGTTTTTCATCTCTATTTAGGCTGTATAATTTATGAAGATGATGCCAAAAATCTGCTGATTTTAGGTGTTTGTGCATTGTGATTTAACTTTCCTTCAAAGATTTTTATTTGCTTCTTCAAATTGTAAAGGCTACTACTTTAATTTATAAACGTTTCAAAAAATACTTGAATTGTACGGTGCAATTAGAGCTCTTATATTTTTATATCATATTATGTGAATAAACAGGTAGAAAGAAAAACACGATAATACTTTGAGTCACGTGAGAAATGGAGCTGTCCTGAGACGTTTGGGCCTTGCAAGCATGTTAGTATTATTTAGCTTGATAAAAATAATTGGGCCATTTCGAATTTCTATTAGGCCTACAAAAGGCGTTAATATCTAAATGCTCCTATTTATTAGATAATCGAGTCCTATTTTTATTTAATTCATGCTCCATCTGTCCCAAAGATTACTTGCACATAGAGAGGTGGCATGCATATTAAAATAATAGAATAATAAGTAGGAATTATAAATATTTATTTATGAAGTAAAAGAAATAGTTGAATTGTAGGTGTGGATTTAAAAATAATGACATTTTGTGTAAATTTATGAATATTGTGAGGTTATAATTTATGAAGAATTTTTTTAGTATGCAAGTAATGTTGAGACATCCTAGTAAGACAAGTTTGCAAGTAATTACAGGATGAAGGGATTATTTCTGAATTGCTCCCTTAGATATTATTTGAAATATACTAAATATAGTTTTCATTTATAGAAGATGGTCATTGTACTTTAATTATATTCATATGGTAAATCATCATGTATTAAGTCCAAAATTCTATTCTCTAAGTGTTCTTTAAGAACAAAGTGCTTAAAGGTTAAGGGCTCTTGTGTTTATAGTTTTGAGGAATTTGAAATCCTATAAAGAGGATTTAATAATATAAAGTAAAATATATTTGAATTTTGTATATGTTTGGGAGTATGAATTTTATAGAATTTAATTGGATAGAATTTTAAAAAATATGTGATAAATAATTGATTGTGCATTGAAAATTGTGTGTAAATTGTAAAGTATGGGAGATAATATGTAAAATAGAAAAGAGGGAGAGAGAGTGTTAAGTTTTATAGATAATAAAAATTAAAAAATGTGTGATAGATGATTGATAGTGTATTAGAAAATTGTGTGTAATAGAGTAAGATGTGTGTATTATAAATATGATTTTAGAAGATTTAAAATTCTATACCAAAATCCTCATAAACAAACAAGGATTAGGATTTGAAATTCCAAAGACACCTTGAAAAACAAGAAACAAACAAAGGCCTAAGTGTAATTTCGAAAATTTGGATTTGAAATTCCAAAAAGCACTTGAAAAACTAGAAACAAACAAGGCCTAAGGGTAGTTTCTAAGATTTTTTTTCAAGTTAAAAACTAAAGAATTTAAAATTCCAAAAGACACTTAGAAAACTAGAAACAAACCAAGGTATAAGTGTAATTTCGAAGATTTGGATTTGAAATTCCAAAAAATACTTGTAAAACTAGAAACAAACAAGGCCTAAGTATAATTTCAAAGATTTTTTTTTAAGTTAAAAAGTAAATAATTTGAAATTCCAAAAGACACCTGGAAAACTAGAAACAAACCATTTCTAAGTATAATTTCGAAGATTTGAAAACACTTGTAAAACTAGAAACAAACAAGGCCTAAGTGTAATTTCGAAGTTTTTTTTTAAAAAAATTAAAAAACAAACCAAGGCTAAGTATAAGTTCGAAGATTTGAAAACACTTGAAAAACTAGAAACAAACAAGGCCTAAGTGTAATTTTGAAGTTTTTTTTTTGAATTAAAAAATAAAGGTATTTTAAAATACCTCATCTTCTCACTCATCTCCTATCTCTACCAATACTCGAACCCTTGACCTCAAATAGTGGAAAACCGCATCTAACCACTGAGGCCAAGGAGCATTGGTGGTTTTCAAGGGTTAAAAGAGATATCTCATGATAATTGATGCCTAATCAATCTTATACCATAAAAGAAAGTTCATAATGATTTTTTTAAAATGTAGTTTGAAAAAAATTTAACTTTTCTTTTTAGGACAGGTGGAAATATATTTTACCATAAGCATCTCAATGGGTACACAATAATATAATAATTTAATACTCCTTTCATTTCAATCCTAAGGCTATGTTTGTTTTGAGATTCATATGGATGGACTTAGGATTTTGATTTTAAAATGCTCATCTGAGTTTGAGATTTAGAGTCTGGTTTCCAAATTTCACATTCAATCCACACCTCTGGCATCACTATAAAACCTACTCCTCTGTCCCACACATTTTGCACATTCATTATTTTATTTCGTGTTTTAACGAGTTGTTTATTAATATTTGAAATGATAAAGAGATTTTTAAGGTGGGGTATGATAGTGCTACCCCTCATCTATCCTACAATACCTTAAGGCTCCATTTGGTAGGGGGTATGGAATTAATATGAGATAAAGAAGACTCGTATAATATAATACGTGTTGGTGGTATTATGCTGTTTGGTACGACGTAATATGAGTGACAACATAAAATTAGTATTCCACTTGGTAGGGGGTAATAAACTTGTATAAAATTAATATGACACTTGATAGAAGGTATTAAACTTGTATAAAATTGGGAATTTCATTAAAATGTCTTATTTACCCCTTGTACCCAAACATAAATAAAAGCCTAGTTTTATTATTTTTTAAATATATTTAAATTAAATATATTTTTATACAAATATTTTGAATTAAATATTTTATACATATAGAGAATAATAAACAAAATTGAAATTTCCATGAAATATTCGATTTTACCCTTTGTACCAAAACATTAAAGTCTCATTTTTTTTTAATTGTGGACTAGCATATAATATTAATAGTGGTCATGTTCATATGATATTACCAGTCTTATACAATCAGGATTCATCATACCAAGAATTATATTTGTAGCCTTTAAATTTTACTAAGAAGAAATAATTTTTTAAATAAAAAGCAAGTTGATTTGTGGCATTTAAATTTTATTAATAAGAATCACTTTTCTAATATAAAAAAGCAAGTTGATTGGATGACTATACCACAATATAACTCAAAAACTCCTCTTTCATTGGATTAGCAACAAGTTAATTCGGCTGAACAAACTTACCATTAAAGTACGGTTTTCATTTAAATGCCTACAAGATCATGTCCTTTAAAACAAGACTATTAACTAATATCCCTACGCAAAGCTAGAAAACAAAATCCTTGTTACCCTCTCAAAATAATATTCAATAAAATGATCAAATCTAAACATTCAACATAATCCTTGTTGAACATCCTCCAAACAAACAACACACTAATCTAATCGTCATTGTTTTGAGCTGACAGGTTGTACACTTCCAATTCTTTCTTGTAAGCTTCCATCAATACAACATATTTCTCATTCCAAACATTTTTCTCTTCCTCACTTATTTCCTGATCCATCAATACCACAAGAAAACTTTTATTAACCTCTCAAAATGAAAAATCAAATCAAATGTATTTGTCAAAGATTCAGTATAAGCAGTGCCATCACATTAAAATACAAATCAAAATGCTGCTCACCAAGGTGCATTTCCATCTCCAACCTGCGCCCTAATTTGCAGCAATGGTAACTCCCTAATTTGTAGCCTTTGTGCTCCACATTCTGTCTCATAGAATCCAGAACGAATAATTAGCCACCCAATAAACTCTGATACAATTAGATCACTGTTTTTTTTAAACAAAAGGCAAAATTAACAACAAAAAAAATACAAAAATGACAGAAATTCAGGTAAAAGAGAGAATGCACCTCTCCGGCTTTCTTGGCAGCGTGACGCCATGGCCAAGAAATCCTCCACTGAACCTGAAATCAAACAACACCATCACGGAAATACAAAATTGAGCAAACTTAAAGCAAGTACAATACGCGCATTGATAGATATCAGTGGTGAGTGATTGCACTTGAATTGCACGGTACAATACATGCATAGATTATTCAAGATGGCATTTTCGGATGGAATCACCGACCAAGATTCATCGTTCTGTTTCAACAACCTTTTGACATCTTCAACTGCTTTGCACTGAGCATCCCATGGAAGTGTACTAAATCTAGAAAGAAACAGCATATCTATTTCGTATGTGGATTTCACATCATTGGGAGTAATTGAGTGATCAGAACCATGACTAGATTCATGGAAAATGGGGTTTGAATCTTGTGCACATCGTCGAAAATTACTTTATTCCAAAAACAAGACATCAGTCCCACTCCATGTCACTTTCTCAAATTCCTTGGCCTTAAATCTTTGAATTTTCATCACTTTAAATAAAGGTTTCGAAATAGATGCATTTCCATCTCCAAACTATATATTGTTGAAATTTTCTAAGTAAATTTTATACTGGAACAGGCTAGAGATCTCAAGAAAAATCCTCAAATAACCATCAATTACATAATTACAGAGCAATTCTATGGAATAAATTATGCATTTCAACAATTTACCAAGTTAAAAACCACAATTACCAATCAAACAATTCCTAAAACTCCTATATTCACCAGAAAAGTTCAAATCCAGGGAGAATATCACAAAAAAAAATCAGAATTAGTAAACAGAGCACCAAAGTTTCACATGATGAAAGTAGAACAAAAACTGAAGATAGTAAATGACTTACAGAAAGGGTTCAAGAAACCCTAATCTTTACACAGCTCATTTCTGATTTGCAGCAAGATGCAATCTTTATCAAAAGGAAGAACACCCCTTCTGCTCAAAAGCTTCAAGAAAATCTGTGATATCACCAAAGACCCAGGTTTATCCCAAGTCGACGCCGGAGTGTTCGGGGAGCGGCGCAGCGGAGTCGCGGATGCGGTGGCTAATTTTTTTTTTTTTTTTGGCGATTCGGGGTTTCAGGCGGAAATCTGTGATATCACCAAAGACCCAGTCAACCCCACAAAGTTCACACAATTCCCCCAAATTCCACCGAAATTCACAACACAATCAACGCACAAACAGAAAATAATAAAGCAAGAAAAGAAAAAATACAGAAACAACCATGAAGGAGGCGCCGAACACGCCGCCACCGCCTGACGAAACCGGCGAAAACGACGCCGGTGGTGGAAACATAGTGTGCAGCGGGTGAATCTTATTTAGGATTTTACAAAAATGAAACGAAATGAGAATGAACAAATGAGGAGAGAGAAATATAATTGTGAGGACAGAGGAGGGGCAATTTAGACATGGAAATAGAACTATAGAAGCCTTCTTCCTCGATTACCATGGGGGGAAGGTGATAAATACTCAGCGTGGCTACAGCGAAATGACCGTAATATGGTCCGGGTCAGCCGCATTAAGATGATCCTTCTTAATTTAATATGCCGTTATTATAGTCTACCAAATGTGCCACTAAATTAATATGGACAACTATTCCACACCCCTAATAAGGTCTATCAATTGAAAACTAAATTTTCTTTTTATCATTTCATATAATATATATTATAATAGTGAAATGTTCAATTGACTGCGGGCATGAAGGGAGTATTATTATTATTTTCAATACATCACACTTTATACACTATATTATTCTTCTCAATATAATATAATAATCTGATATCAATCACTATTAAATATTGATTTGGCGTAAAGTTAAATTTATTACTCTAAAAACTAAAAAAAATGTCTTGAAACAAACACATATATTTACTATTTATCAAAATTCTAAATCATTGATTCTAAAACCTCGACTTCTTTTCATGACACTTAAATCTCAAAAACAAAATTCGCAACCTAAAGGAACTCTTTCCATTTTTTTTTCGATTTTAAGAGAAACTTTCCTAAAATGGACGTCTTCTTTTATCACTTTATCACATAAAATATTAATAAATAACTTTTTTTTTACCCCAAAATACTTTATCACATAAAATACTAACAAATAACTCTTTCTACCCCCAACACTTTATCACTATTTCAATAAATCCTTATGAACAGTAAGACTTCCCTTAAAATTAAGACGGAGGGAGTATAATACTACAATGATACTTTTTTCTATAAGACAGTCTAATACATGAAACAAATACAAATTAACACAAATTAACACTTACCATTTTTAAAATATTAAGACGTCATGTTTAAACTCACTGTAAAATCGTTTCATGTAGATGTACCACTTTTCAGATAATATTAACGGTTTACTAAATAATACTCCCTATTTGTTATTTTGACTGAACTATAATAATAATTTTTACTAAAAAATATTAATTGTATATAATTACAACGTGCAATTATTGTACAAGAGACTTACTCACCGTTATACAACATAACATCGCTAGCATAATTGTGGAGGCATATTTAAGGCAAATGTAAATTAATTGCACTCTATAAATGATAATTGCTATCAATTCACACTATATATAAATTGTTTTTACATAAGATAAGTTTTACTATTAAATGTCTTAACGAAATTGTCTTAATTTTACTAAAATTGATTAATAATTTAATATATTCATATATGGTAGGTATGCTTTGACAGTGACTATAATTGAAAACAAATATAAACATATACTCGTCCGTTCCAAAATACTTTGCACATTTCTTTTATCTCTTCATAAAAACACATCCTTGTAATATTCATATATTTATACAAAATGTCATTGCTCTGAGACCCTTCAACTCTCCATTTATTATACTTTTTTTTAATCTTTGTTCCATAAAAATGGCGTAAAGTCTTTTGGGACGGGGATAATAATTTTAACGTCTAGTATGCATTATATATATAATGTATTTTTAATAATTATTTTTGTGAACTATCCACACGTTTCCCTAAAC
The DNA here is from genome assembly GCA_037126765.1 of Stenogyne calaminthoides. Taxonomy (NCBI): domain Eukaryota; kingdom Viridiplantae; phylum Streptophyta; class Magnoliopsida; order Lamiales; family Lamiaceae; genus Stenogyne; species Stenogyne calaminthoides. Next base: position 33,862,842 of record JBBCBC010000023.1, on the reverse strand, counting down.
GTTTAACAAATTATATATATAAAAAAATATATTTAAATTATACGTTGCACTTTATGCATATAAATGTCCCTATTTTTTAATCCATTTGGTGCATCTAACCCATTTTATTTCATTCGGTTTCAAGTTTCATCTAAAGCCACCTCTCCCTAACCCACCCACCCACCCCACCCCCCCGGACCCCCACCCCCCCAAAAAAAAGGTTGCAATTCAACGATTTCTTAATTTCTCGCATAATTATAAAAATATAAATTGAGCGTAAAAAGAAAAATGTAATTTGTAATGCAACAGTAACCCTAATTAGGGCACACACCAACTCTCCCACAAAACCCCTCTTCTTAAGATTAACTCCGCGTGGCCGTATGTGTGTGTGTGTGACAAAATAATAAATACAGTAATATTTTATAATATTAATTTCTATCTATAATTTTCGTTAACTTTCTTCTTCTCCACATCACTTCTATTTCGCCTTCTTTCTGCACCTCATTCTCCCTCCTCCTTCTCTCTCTACCTCTCTCTCTCTACAATTCACAAATCCAGTTTGTTCAAGCATCATTCTCTTTGATTTCCAATTGAAAATCTATCCTGATAGTGATACAATTATCTATTTCATCCACTTCATTCAGTTTTGGTTCGTCTGAATTCATCGAATGATGTTACATCGCCGCCGATCACGCATCGGATAGGCTGTTATCTGCGTTTTGATTTTGTGTTTTTTTGAAAATGATTGATTAGTTTTTTTTTTTTGTTGTTGAAATCGACCTTGCGGTTTTGAAAAGCGTTGGTACTGCCATGGCTTCAACTGTTCCGGCTAAATCTCAGCCGCTACACAATTTCACTCTGCCGCATCTGAAGTGGAATAAGGATGGGAATTCCAGCGGCCACCACCAGCGCCGCCGTTCCATCAAATCGCCGTCGCGGAGGCCAAATATCTCCGCCGCATCTCCTGTCCGCCACTCGCCGTTGCGTGATTCTGTATCAGCGACGCCTCCGCGGCACCAGTCTCCGTTTCTCGACTCCACGTCGGCGGCGTCGCCGGATGAGTCTCCTGTTCGCGGCGATTACTCGGGGAAGCAGTCTCCTACTCCTGGTGACTCATCTAAACCGTATCTGGCTCGCGAGTGGGTGAAACACTCGCCGAGCGGCGTTGATCCAGTGCGGCATTTGCCGAGGCATGACTCGGCTTCGGAATCGGAGGCTTCGAGAAAGGGTAAAGGTGATTTGGTTGAGCACCGGAGGAATCACCACTCAAAGAATTTGGCGTCTGAAGGTATGCGAAATCGACTTCATTCAACAAACTCCGACCGAGCTGCTGTGAAATCTGAGGGTAAATCGAGGGCGAAAGAAGTGGATAGGGCTGGAATCAAGAGATCGAAAATCTTAATTAAGATTCCTTGCAAGAGCAACAAAACGGAAGAAAATCCGCAGGATGAGCCGCTGAAGATTGACAATAACGATGAAGATGATGGCACAGATGAACCGCAGGAAGAGGAGAAGATCAATAATAACAACATCGATGAAGAAACGAAAACGTGGAATTTGAGGCCTCGGAGGCCCATACACAAGTCTCTGAATGTTAATGGAGGCACTCTGAAAAATAATGGGTCGCCGATGCCTGAAAGGAGTAAAGCGCCGTCACCCATGACAATTCTGAGCAATAGATCGGGTGAAAACGATGGGAATTCCGGCGGTAATGGTGGGAAGAAGGAGAAGAGGAAGCTGAGCATCTCAATCCCTCTAACGAAAGAGGAGATTGAGGAGGATATTTTTTCTCTGACTGGATCGAAGCCTGCAAGGAGGCCCAGGAAGAGAGCGAAGAACATTCAGAGACAAGTAGATGTATGACTCGATTTGATGGTTTATTTTGGCTTGAATTCTTGTATTTTTACTCTGTTTCTCTATAATAATTGTCATTGTTTGATCTGATTGATCTGATTTTTGTGATTGCAGAATTGTTTTCCTGGATTATGGCTGGTATCGATAACTGCGGATTCATACAAAGTATCTGAAAATTCTCTGAAGGTATCATCTCGATCATTGTAGTTGCCTTTGATTACTATATGGATGTGATTAATTGGTGGTTTCTGATACTGTTTTTGGTGTTATATACAGGGCTAGATGCAATTGACTTACATGTGATTGAACCCTTCAATTGTGTTCTCTGGAAGATATAAGGTGCTTGGCTTCCAAATTTTGTGTTGGCATTTAAAGGCATAGTTTGAAGAAAGAACTAGTGCTCATTAGGATTACTTTTCCTTTATCTTTTTCCTTTTTGTTTTTCCTTTCTCAACCTGATGTTCAGAAAATTGAGAGGTGAATCACAGTTCTTCTATTTATCATTAGTTGTAGATGTAAATATGGATTTCAAGATCTTCAATACAAATTCATTGCTGATAAGGTTCTCCTGTTCTTTTTTTTTTAAGTTTACTGGTTGAGTTTCTTTGTTTGCCACTTATGATTGTTTGTTACTCATTCTGTGAAGCCAAAAGATTTGGATGGCTTTTTCCCATGTGTAGATGGATGTATCAACCCTGATGCTCATACATGAAGATCTTCATATCTATGTGGTAGTCTGTGGGTTGAAGAGCAGAAAAATAGTATATTCTTCAACTCTTATTGAAAGTTTTGATACCTAACTGAGAATGTTAAAGGGGTCAGAACGTGCAAAACCTGAGGGCTAAGGTTTGGAAATCTTTGCCTGAAAGTGGAAACCTGCAGCCACATTTGTAGAAGAGGGAATGGTAATTTGTCTATAAAAGCTTTCCCTATATTTCTGTGCCTGATATATTTGCAAGAATTTTATCTTTTTTAGCAAACAAAATATTGTGGCTTCTTGATATTGGACTTTGGGTTTTGGCTAGGAAATGGCAATATACCCAAAGGAGAATAGGAGATCATAAACTGCAACCTCTTGAAGAACTCCTTTCTACCTAAATCTGAAAACCAAATCCTGTCATGTTGAAGTTACCCACCACTATTCTTCTTTAACTAACCTTCTCTCAGTTGAATCCATACTTAGATTTGATTGAGTATTTGCTTTCAGTTTGTTGATGCTTTGCCTTTTGCCTGCCATTCTGAATATTGTCTTGTTTCATATATAGTATTATTCTTAAGGGGAGCAGGTTGGAAATTGGGAGATGAATTTGGACTTTTGGAAAGATGAATTCAGAAAAAAGAGAATGAAATATATGGTGTAGGTGTGCCTGATCTATAAAAGGGGTGGATCAAGTATTGGTTGGCTTGACTTTTAGATGAGAGAGAGTGAGATGGGGGCTTGTGTTATTACTTTATCTTGAATGCTACTCTATTGAATTGGTCACTAATGATGGGGTCCCTCTTAAACATGTTATTGACTCTGATTCTTGAAACTCTAATTTCTGATTATCATATTCCTTGTTGATCAAACTTGGCATATTGCATTTGTTTAATGGTTTGAAAACCCAATGCTTTTAAATTTTTTTGAACAGTTCTTTTAGAATTATCATTCCAATCATGATTTGGCTAGCTAGGTCATAGCTCCACTTTTGTACTACAATTCTAAGAGGATGTTTGGTTTGGGGTGAGAACTGAGGTATGGAAATAAATCGTGTGTGTTTGGAATATACCATTATGATTATAATTGCCAAAAAATAAAGAATTTACTTTATTTATCAAATTATGACTAAGTTTCGTTTTTATTTCTTTTCCCATATCATTCCTTAAATTGTTCCTCTCTCCAAATATACATATAAATTTGTGTGTTTTATAAATGACAGTCTAGTATGAAAATTTTCATACATGAATTTTTTTTAATTTACAACCAAATTCTGTAATTGATGAAGGTAAAACAAAATTGAGGGGTTCATGGTTCACTCGGTCCAAGTGGTTCATGGTTCGCCCAACCCGAATAGGTCATAATTTAGGGTTCATTATTTAGTATTTAGGGTGTAGATGATTGATTTATGACAATTTTATAGATTTTCAATTATGAAAATTTTCACACTAGACCTACTCTTTATAAATAGTGAATACACTATATTAGATATATTTATTTGGTTGATGTTAATTGTACCTGAATCAATTCATGTGCTGAATCCATCGTTATATGCTCTATCCTTTCCACTAAGCTAGGTATCGAAGACAAAAATTGTGGGATTATTTTTTGTTTTTCTTTCCTTTTTAGAAGAATATGTATGTTGGTGGGCTTGGGGATGATTATTAATTATAGATTGGATTTGTTAAATCGCTTATACGACTCTTTGGGACTTCTGAACCAAACTCATAAAGCCGCATTCAGATTTTTAGTATCAAAGTGGGAGAATTATAAATAATTATATTATATTGTTTTTAGACTAGCTCTATTTATAAAAGAAAAACCACATAAATTTATAAATTACAAATGTTTCTTAATATGAATTATACCTATCGGAAACGTATTTATAATTTTGGATTTTGTGTAAATAATTTTCTATACTTGCAGTTCTTATATTTATCTTTGTTGAAAATAATGCAAACTTATTCTAAACCTAACCATCTTAATTATTTTGAATACCTGTGTATCTAACTTGCTTCATGTCATTCTTAATTTCTTACTTATAATACGATTTTTTTTAGCTGCTATGAAATTGCCAAAGAGACGACTGTCTTTATTTATACTTGGAGCAATATGGTTTCGCCGACTCAAAACAATAATAATATTGTCCAAAGGTAACATTTGTTCTTAGTTTTTCTTCAATTCTAGTTGGCACTTTTTCGATTATGATTAATTCTTAATTGTTTAAACTTTGGGATGAGTCTCCTACGAAACTTATATAAAGTATGAAATATATATCATTACACGTGTGAATTAATATTACTATATTTAAAATTTATCAATTAATATTATTATATTTATAAATTTAAATTATAATATTAAATATTATTGATATTAATTTATAAGTGTAATAATATTAACACCTTATTATTATAAATAAATTTCACATGAAAATTTGTGTTAGTCTTGTATTAAGTTCACCTATGTATTTTAAAAAATGGTTGGCCGTAATTAATAAACATTTAACTATTCAAGGACTTGCACTAACAAATAAAAAATAGCGAGTCTCATGTACACCAAATTCACCGTGCAATTTATAATATATTTTAAAACTATTTAATTTGTTACACTATATAATTTATTTATATTAAACTGTATAATTTATTTCTCATATATATAATTACACAGTTTAGTATAAATAAATTATATATTTTAATATAATAAATTACATAATTTAAAATACACTATAAAAATATATGATGTATTTGGTACATATAAAACTTAGCGTGAAAAAAATTACACCCTGGAATTGTGGTGTATTGGCAGTACTGCCCTTGGGCCTCGTTTGGAAACCGTGTGTTATGAGAAACAGTTGACTGTCACGTGTTAAAACTTGTGCGGAAAGTCAGACAACAAATGAGGGTCGGTGCCCTTAAGGCTTAAACAATGTAGCGTTAATTTATTTTTACAAAAATTAATGATTTGATAAAATTAGATAAGCAAAGGAAGAGAACTCAACCACAAAAGTTATTGATTATGCTATTTATTACTGCGTATTTATTACAATTGAAGCGTTAACTTAGTTTTCAAAATATTCAAATTGAGAGAGCCAAAAGGAAGAAAAGCACACCAGTTTGGTTTTTTTTTTCTTTCTTGTAAGTTCAAGATTAAATATTGAGCCCATTTATCGATTGGTGGCCCATAATATGGGTCCAAATATTGAGCCCATTTAGGAAGAGCCAGAAGCCCACATCAGGCCGAGCTGAGAAAAAGGCAAGTATTTTAATGGCGAGACTGAAATTGGAACTAGATGAAAAGAAATGGAAAACGAGGAGAGTGGAGCGGTGGTGGGCCGCCGCGAGTACTGCGCAATTAGGGTGGGCTGTTTCGGTTGTCAAAAGGGGATACGCCGGCGACATGTACAACATGCCTTTCAAGGCCGCCGGCGTCGGTACACTCTTCGTCGGCGCTTTCGCCTCCTCCTTCGTCGCCACCCTACGCGTCTCCGGGATCCACTCTGTAAGTATTCGTATTGTTCTGGATTCCGACGTTTTCTAATTTTTGGATTTGGAAAGAAATGTTATGTACTGTATATCAATTGAACTCCTTTACGGAATTTAAGTGTCATTAGGTTCAGCGCTGAGAATTTCCTGTTCTTGAATGTCAAATTGTTGGATTTTATTGTTGATTCCGGATACATAGATGAATTGTAATGCTTATCGGCTCAGATGATCTTAACATTTAGTGACATCAAGAATTATGTATGCAGTGCTAGAGTTTGAGATTGGGATTGGTTTGCTGATAGAACTAAGTTCTAAAATCTTTATATTAGATTAGGTCATAACTTCATAAGTAGATATGAACTGTGGATATTTAATAAGGGGTGTAAGTGGAGGTTGGGCCGAGCTAGTTTTATGTCTAGGGTGAGATAATTGTGATGGTTTGAGAAAAATGTAGTGGATGAACGAGACGTGTTTATGGTTCGATGAAGTAATTTCCCCTTATGATGAGGTAATTTTGTGTCGGGACATGTTAATGTTCAAATGGTTGTTAAATTTTTTGTTAAGGACAATGTCAAAGAAAAGTAGTTGGTTTAGGCTATAGTGATGGAGCAAAGAAAATATACTGTGAGGAGATGCGAAACACTGATCTTCTCTTGCATATAGAGATGTGAAATATATCCTAAATCATGTACATCAGCTTCTGTGTCTGTAAGAAATCCGTTTGGTGTTTATAAGACTATGGTGATACTAATCTACTATATGTGTCAGTCACACTTCTTCTCTTCAATATATTTTAGTTCCAACGCAACTAGCAATGATTAATCTGGGGATGTTACTAGTCATATTTTTCAACCTCTAGCTTGAGTTTGAAACAACTCTAGCTAGATCTAGCTGCATTGATGCTCTGTATACTAACGATTGCTTCTCATTTTTGCACGCTATGCTTGAGTTGGTTTTTGTGTTTTAAATATTGTGTACGTCAAAGTAGAATATTAAAATCACCTCAAGTTACATACCTTATAATATAAGAGCCTCTCTTGTTTTGAAATAGAGAGATTCGTCTAAGTCACAACCTTGAACTCTATGATGAACAGTTTGTTGCGCTCTCCAAATCGGCTCAATATTAGCTCAAGCTTGCTAAAAATCACTTTTTTTTTTTGGTCATCACTAGTTTGTTTTCTGTTTCCTTCTTAGGTCCTGTTATTGTTTTGAATGTTATAAAGATAAATGTTGTCTATTTACATGTATACCGTTTGAGGTTTCTATTCAGCACTTTACCAACATATGACTCTTCAGTTGTCTTCCCTGTGCCCTTTATTTTGGCAAAAAATTATTTTCCGAACAGATCTCCCATAACATGGTGCAAGTTATAAAATAAATTCCCTTCATTGGTGGTCGGACTTGCATAATTTGATCTGCTTGATTATTTAATTACACTTGCCTTACAAGATCCGGTGTGAATGTTTTAGGTTAAAGATGCAAAGACTCTTGGTGCAAATATAAGGAGTGCCCTAGGACTGCATTCTCAAGCAGGCGATGAGTAGATGATTTTGAATTTACTGGTTTTCCAACACCAATAGACGAGGCGTTTTTCTCCTGCAGATTTGTATCTAGAAGAGAGAATCCATTTCTTCAGATAGTTGATGTTAGACATGATTTCTGTTGGAATTTCAGAAGTATCTGTATTGGAGAAGTGTGTAGCCAACCAAGCAGAATAAAATAAGGTTCGATGATGATTATTAGCACCCAATCCCACTATAGTGTGGAAATTGTACGAATTTGATGTGATGATTCTTGATGCTTTAACAAAATTGGGTATAAAAGAAATAATTATATTTGTTTAAAATTCAATGGTCCATATATGATACTAGTATATCAATGTGCTCTAGCTTTTGAAAACATATTCGGATCTGTTATTATTTTCTGGTTGGCATTTAGCCCCTTTAATATTTTTTTTTCTACAGCTGCTATGTGAACATTACTTCTCTATTTGATTTTGGGTCAATCCCACCCATAGTTTAACCACCACATTAACGGCTATTTGCAAACCCTTGAAGCAATTAAACCACTGTTAATTACGCCAGTATTAATTTGGAGTATTTTTTAACAGTTGAGTTGAAAAGTAGTTGAAACTTATTATTATTTTAATGAAAATACAATTTCATTATACAATTCTAATTTCACATTATTTTGTGATAATTCAATTTTAAGGGGTGTTTTTACAATTTTGTTAAGAATTGGTTTATTTATCTAATGCTTTAATTACTCAAAACTTTTTGCCAAAAGTAATTTATTCTCAAATATGGGTTTATAAGACATTTCCATCGCTCAAATATATCTCAAATTTTCAGCTTGAGGTCGATCCCAAGTAACATAAATAGCATCACATAAATAGTAATTTGCCCCTTAAAGTAAGTAAAATATTGTGTCCTGATATTTTAGAGTGTTCCAATAAATGCAATTATTAGAACATTATTAGAACACTTTTAAAGCGTTCTATAAATTATAAGTCAAACAGGCAAATCGCAGAAAAGAAAATGAAAGAAAAATTAAATTATAAGAATATACAAATGTACTTTAATACGAACATGTATACTTCATTTATGTAGTTAGAATATTTCATATGTATCATGTTATAAAGTGTAAAATATGATATTACAATGTTCAGAGTGTCGATAGATCGCAAGAGAAAAGATCTAAAAAAGAAAAAGAAAAATTAAATTATCAAAATATACAAGTGTACTTTTTTAGTTGTTTTACACTCCACGGTCTAACAACTTCACCTAAGTGAAAATATATTTTCTCTCTATATATAATCACACAAGGATTGAAACGTTCTTCTTATGTAGGGAGTAAGATTTCATCTTGGCGGATTAGGTTTAGGATAAGAATTTTGCCCCTCTTTGGCTATAGTCTTTGCTTCGTTTCAACCCCATTATTTTTTCTCCTCTTTTTTATTTCGTGTCATTCGTTGGTGGACATTCATGTTTTTCTTCTGTTTAAATCTTGGTGATAAGGGGGGCAAAATAGGAAACTAACATGATGACAAAATCTTTTAGAGAAAAAAGAAATTGACTACAATCCGCTTTAATCTCTGCATTTTTGGTCTATTTGACAATGTGCTGCTGCACTTCTTGAAATAAAGAAGAAGCTACTTCCACCCTCTTATTGGGAGGTTATTTCCACGCACAGGAAAGTTCAATTGGGAGGTTAAAGGCAATTTTACCCAACATTACATCAATAAAACATTTCAAGAATGTAATCAATTTAAACCGAATTCTTCAACATCTAAACAAAATTTTGCATTCCCATACATGTAAATAAAGAGCCACCATAATCCAGAGAAAGAAAATGAAAAAAAAGAAAAGAAACTGAGGTTGAAAAAGGAGAAGTTTAATATCACCATGCAACCAGCTAACAACCTCAAATGACAAGTAGATCACCCATCAAACACAATTTGAGCATTATCAACCGAACACAAATTTAGGTGTTCATACCATCATTCAATAGACTTAGATACCTTTTGGCACTAGAGATTGAAGTGATCAACCAGTATGTTCTTCAGGCAGGTACGTAAGACTCGAGCATCAGTTGAGCTGGGGAAGGTGATGTGACTTCAACGATTAAATACATGAACTTCCATTTCTTGTCCACTTTGTCTTTGAACATCTCCGAGTAAACTTTTCCAGCTCCATGAGGTCCACGGATGTGGAAATTAACCTATAATCCAATCATTTGCATGTCATACTCGTAAGTTAGGGGACAAGTTTTTTTTTTGTTCCTATAAGTTTGCCAAATTTTGCTTCCAGGACACCCCACTATCCGAACTGATTTTCGTCTTTTTAACTTCCAGAATTCAACTTTTTTAGTCATTTGACTGGTTACAACAGGGCAGTCAGGTTTTGAGCTGACGTGGCATTATTTTTTCAATTTAATTTTTAATTTCGTCTTTAAAAACGGTTACTAACAAAGGACTAAAAGTTGAATTTTGGAAGTTAACAAGACGAAATTCAATTCGGAAAAATGGGGTGTCCTGAAAGCATAACTGGGCGAACTTACAAGACTAGAAAAAACATATCCGATATCCCTAATTTAAAAGTTCGTATTCTGTAGTTCATACAGTGATATTAATTAGGGTATAGTATTCCTTACCATTATGTGTTCAACACCATCTTCATCAGTCCATGTTTTGTGGGGAACCCGTTGACGAGCAGCGCGGTTCCTACTTTCTGAACCGTAGCCCGTGATGGGCGAGCCAATTCTGACCCTGACCTGTTGGGTAGCAATAAGTTCAAATACTCCATGAATGCAAATCGAAGGGATCAATGTAAATAGATGAGATCCACGAGTGCAATTTACACATCAATCTCTTATAAAGAGTCTACAATGATGCACACTAATGAAGATGGAAGTAGGTGGATTTTATGAACTTTCAAGTGAAGATTATTCTCTTATATCTTAGTTTTAGATGTATAGTAAATTAAACCATTTCCTTGCCAAAATGAATAAAAATACTCTGTTTAGGGGAAACAATCCGCACGAAGAATTCAGAAATTAAAATTGAACCAAATGAGGCTTACTATGCAACTTTGATTAATTAGAAAATATAAGGTGTTTCCATCTAGTTAATCAAGCATCTACAATTTTGTTATTGATTCAAAACCTTTTTATTAGTTCAACTCAATCTTCTCAAAAATATTTTGCACTCTTTCATCTATTCCTTTGGTTGTGATTTCCATGTATGAAAGTACGTGCTGATTCTCATGTCCTATGTCATTATCGAGCTACCTTTCTTTTAGCTCAAAGCAGCCAAATATTTGCATCCGAAATTTATGCAATTAATGGAACTCTACAGAAAGTACAAAATCATAACAAAGAAAGTCAAGCTAACATACTTGGCTGTCATTTTGAATTCTGTCCAAAGCCTTATTGAATATCTTGTACCTATAAAATACACATCTTCAGTTAAATATCACAGAAGGGATAGGAGAACAAATTGGCATTGATAAATTTAACTTACTCCTTTGGTTCAAAAATAAGTTCCTTGAAAACCCCATATGCCGCCACAGCAGCAACTCCAAGTCCTGCAAGAATTATGAGACTATAAGAAGCCCCCTCCGTGAATGTCACTGGCTTCTCCGGGATGTTATATGTTGGGGCATCGAAGGGGTCCTCTGCCTTGGTTACGTCTTTACGAGTCTGTTAAAAGAAAGTATAAGGAATCCGGAATCCCAAATTCACAATATGATAATAGGATATATGAATAAGTTAAGCAAATTTCCAAAAACGAATATTCATACAAATAAAAAGATTAACCGAATTTAACCCATAAGCTTTATTTAACATAACAAGGTGCATGCATCATATTGATTAAAGAAGTCTAGAAGCTCAATAAACTGAAACTAGATGTAGCTACGCCAACACAATCAAATAGGGCCGAAATTGCCAGGATGTATGTTTAGGTAAAAGAAACCATCAGCAGGATATACTTCAAGAAAACAGATTTTAGGTGATTGTAAATGCCAGTTTGTTTATTATATTTTGTTATGATTAAAAAATTAGAACTTCTTTTGAGGATTCTCTTCTTCCCAACACAATTATCTCTTCACCTGAACGACACACAGGTACAAGAGGCAAAATGTGAAATCATGGATAATAAGTTGGAACTTCCAAAATATTTGAGAAACACAGCTAATTCAATTCAGGTTACCTTATTAATACAATAAAATCACATTTCCAATCCCAAAGTACCTATGTACAGCAACAAACTCTTCAAGATCAACAACAAAAGATGGGCCAAAGATGAGAAACTATCAGTCAGTAATTTCTAGATGAAATAGCTAACATCTAATGGGGGGAAATCTGTCTAAATCCTTTATCCTTGGTATACAACACTCAGCAATAAACGCAGCACTATGTTTTCCACTACGTTAACAAAGCAATATCAGACTGCTTTTTCTAAATAGCTAATAAATTTCTAGCACTCCAGTGAACATGAGATTATTCTATCAGGGACAAACCTCTGGTCCTTTTTGGCTTTTCGACTCTGTAGTTTTGGATGCAAAGGACCTAGCAAAGGAAGAATTGCTCATATGCTGTCCACCGCTCGCAGAAAGTTGAAATGGTGACTGATAGACCAAAGCATGTTTCCTCGTTAACTGATCTCTGACTAGGATAGAGTTCCCTGCAAAATGATTACAAGTGATTTCAATGACCAGAATACTTTGAATGTACACATGGTAGCAAGAACAACCTAATGATTTAATAACTATTTCTACCTTTTCACAACGTATTATTACCCAAGATTTATAAGTGCTTTACATGTATGTACGGTCAGAAATACCGCCAGAGCAGAAAACATAATAAGATTTGAGAAGCATTAAATGTAATAGTGCCGAGCTCATCTATGAGCAGCACTTGCAAGATGGAATTTGTGATTTTCAGTAACAAAAAGATCTACTAACCACCAACTTGACGGGCAACCTGCAAAAAGAAAAAGAAAAACCATCATTGCTCAAGCAAATGGTGAAACCTTGCTTACATATTCCAGGTAGAAGAGTAACGTCTTTTTTGACTGCAATTTAAATGAAAAAAAAGCTAGAACATGCAGGATGATACAACCTAGCTACGTAAAAATAACTAACACTTGTATCCTCTTAAACTGAATGCAAGTACCATAAATCCAGTAAAAAGCCCCTTTCCAGGTCTCGTTTCTTATAACTTATAGAGTAAATTAAAAGAATTAAAACATGAATATATCTTTAAGACTAGTTACATATCCACAGTATTTAAAAAAAGTTTGGCCCATTCTCAGAAGCTCGAGTGTAATATTAAGTAAACTTTGTGTTAAACTAATGGAGTTCCAACCATGAACAAAAGGTGAGAGGAAAGATATCCCAAACGTAACGGCCAGACAACATAGATATAATTGGAAAAGCATCAGATGTTTATAGAAACAAAAGATTCAAGAGATTGTGAGGTTGAAAATGCGATCCCATCACATGAGTAAAAAGGAAAGACTAAAGTAACACTAGGTTCAAGGTGCAAGCATAGCACGACCATATCTTGCTCAGGCATCAGAAGGTAAATTACATTCCAGTAGCCCTAGCCAAATCCTACGGCATATAATCCATACGAAATCTCAGTAACATATTTATAAGTCATAATGGTTGTATCACACACACAAGCAAACAATACATCAACTTCAACAGCATAAGATACTCATTCTAAAATTAGCTGGACTACCTGAATACTAATTGAGCTTCAGAGACAAAATCACAAAACCTCAATAAGCCAAGATTAATTCCATTTATACATACAAGTTATTTTCCCAATTAATCAACTACACGAGATGCATAAAGAACACAACATGAAAAACAGAATTAAACATTAACCTACAAGCTACTAGCTACTAGCATACACATTAGCTAAAAGCGAAAAAGGAGTAATATAAAAACGAAAAATTTCACATACCCTTTTAGAGAAATCACTTATTAATAATCTTTCCGATGATAATTCAGCGAAAGACACATCGAGCGCAGCGTTTGAAGGCATTTGCTTCAAACCCTTGCATGATGATCTTAGAATATTCGACAATTTAGCCTTCATTCCGAACCGACTTCTGTGCATAGCTTGCAGATTCTTCTACTATATATATGTGCGAGCGTGTGTATTCTCAGAATTATATAAAATTTTCAGTATTTTTCCACTTGAATTCGTTTATTTCCTGAACAAGAAATCCAAAAAAAAATCGAAAGAATGAGAAATCAGAAAACACGAACTAAGAGGAAGAACTTGGGGGATGCTGAATTGGGGGGCTTGGGGTTTATGCCTTTTATAGTTATTAAATAATTAAGGAAAAATCAATTAGGACTAAATAAATTATTTTATTCGATGCAGAATTACAAGAAAAGAAAAATATAACCAGGAAGAAAATCTCCTTTTTCTCCGTTGCAATTGTGCGAGTGGTGTTAAATTTAAGACGAATATCATAGATAAATTTATAATCTTCCTGAAAGTAAAATAATAAAATTCAATAATTGTATAAAAATATTAAAATTAAAAAATAAGTAAATAAGTAAAATATTTTTAATTTAATCTATCAGATAACTCGTCGACTTTGCACAATTTATAAGAACTTGTCATTAGTGTTTAATTTCCAAGGGATTTTCAAAATCTCTTGTTATTGGTTCTCAATTTATTTTTTTAAATCTTCTAAGAATACAACGATGCCATTTTCAAAATTTTAAATTGAACTAATAAATAAGTAAATAAAATATATTTAACTTAGATATATCTCATAATCCACCCTACAAATAGAGGACTAAATACTTTTTAATTTGAGGGAATAGATGACTAAACACTAAGCAAACTTTTTTAGGTAAAAGTAGTGAAGACAAACAATTTATTTATATCCTTTAAAAAAAAACACATTTATTTTTATTTTTATTATCACTTTATTTTATTTTTTTTACAGGATATTATCACTTCATTAGGGTAGTAGTATATCTAATTATTGTCCCCTGGAATTATTGAACGTAAATATGTGCACGAGTCTATGCAAACAGGGTTAAAAGCGGTAGATAGCCTGGTTCCTATAGGTCGTGGTCAACGAGAACTTATAATCGGGGACCGACAAACTGGAAAAACAACTATTGCTATCGATATCATATTAAACCAAAAGCAATTGAACTCAAAGGCCACCTCTGAGAGTGAGACATTGTATTGTGTCTATGTAGCGATTGGACAGAAACGCTCAACTGTGGCACAATTAGTTCAAAATATTTCAGAAGCCAATGCTTTAGAATATTCAATTCTTGTAGCAGCCACCACTTCGGATCCTGCTCCTCTGCAATTTTTGGCCCCATATTCTGGGTGTGCCATGGGGGAATATTTCCGCGATAATGGAATACACGCATTAATAATTTATTATGATCTTAGTAAACAGGCCGGCCGTGGCATATCGACAAATGTCATTATTGTTACGCCGACCACCAGGTCGTGAGGCTTTCCCAGGAGATAATGGGCTAGGCCTGCAAGAAGTCAAGGGCCTTCTTCTTTTAAAGAATGTCATATGCCTTTTGGCTTAATAATCTCATTATTAGCCTATTAGGTATTTATTCACAAATCAATTATTCTTTTACAAATACTCTTCTCAATAGGTATAATTCATGTAACAAAAAATCATGTTAAGGAGATATTCGTAATCTAATAATTAACCATCATTCTTTTACAAGTTACATATTTACTAGAATCGTTTGTTATTAAGAAAATGTTTGCTCGTATATCCTCCAAAATAAATACTTTAAAACCAACCAAAAGTCCATTTTTAGAAAATGACCATTATAACCTCTACTAAATTTTTAATTTTAAAAAAATCCATTAACGTCAGTTGTATTTTCCTGTTGCAGATTAAGGGGGGTGTATTGGTTGTGGAGTCTGAATGATTTTTTTAGACTTTTAAAGTCTGGGGGTATTCAATCCGGATTTTTAAAAGTCTTTAAAAATCCTGAGGTATTCAATACGGATTTTAAAAAGTCTTAAAAAATCTTTATGTATTCAACAGTCTATGAATTTTAATACTCTATGGATTTTCTTTGATTCTCTTCCAAAAATATGAATAAATTTCACTCTCCAAAATCTCTTCTAACAACCAGAGATTTCAACGTATTCTTACAGAGGACTCTGAAGACGAAAGATCAAAAGAAAAAAACATTTGTAATACTTTTCATTTAAACAAGTAATACTTTTCTATTTAAACAATTTATACTTTTCATCTAAACAAGTTATACTTTTCTTTTAAATAAGTAATACTTTTCTATTTAAATAATTTATACTTTTCACCTAAATAAGTTATACTTTTCTTTTATTTTAAACAAGTAATATTTTTCTATTTAAATAAGTAATATTTTTCTATCTAAACAAGTAATATTTTTCTATTTAAACATGTAATACTTTTCATTTAAACAAGTAATGTTTTTCTATTTAAACAAGTTATATTTTTCTTTTAAACAAGTAATAATGTTTCTTTTAAACAGGTAATAATGTTTCTTTTAAACAGGTAATACTTTTCTATTTAAACAAGTAATATTTTTTCTATTTAAACAAGCAATACTTTTCAGTTAAACAAGTAGTACTTTTCAGTTAAACAAGTAGTACTTTTCTATTTAAACAAGTTATACTTTTCATCGAAACAAGTTATACTTTTCTTTTAAACAAGTAATACTTTTCTATTTAAATAAGTAATACTTTTCTATTTAAACAAGTAATATTCTTCTACTTAAACAAGTAATACTTTTCATTTAAACAAGTAATACTTTTCATTTAAACAAGTAATACTTTTCTATTTAAACGAGTTATACTTTTCATCTAAACAAGTTATACTTTTCTTTTAAACAATTAATATTTTTCTTTTAAACAAGTAATACTTTTCTATTTAAACAAGTAATATTTTTCTATTTAAACAAGTAATACTTTTCATTTAAACAAGTACGGAAGCTAACTACAACAAAGAACGGAATTGCCTTCTCAAACCCAACTACAACAAAGAACGGAAGCTAATGCATGGAGAACGAGTATTGCTAATGCTATGGGAAATGAAGCCGAGGTATAATGGTGATGTAAATGAAGATGATGAGAATGAAGATGAGAATAATAATGATGAATAATAATGTATTGAACTAATATATTTTTGGTATTTTTCTAAACAAATTTGGATAACTTTTTTTATATACAAGTGTGTTCCATATACATTTGCATCAATAGTTCCAGCGTCGGAATCTATGGAAATCCTGGTAAAGCAATAAAAAAAGTGTATTCCACAATCCTGTCAAGTCTATGAAAATCCATGTAAATCAATAAAAAAAGTCAGTCAAACTCTGCATGGAGTCTATGAATTTTCTAAATCCACATACTTTTTAAAGTCCAAAAAAATCCAATAGAATCCCAATTGAATACGCCCCTCTAAATTCCATTTTTCTCTAAGCTTTCAAATTAGGGTGTGTGGACATGTGGTTCTTATGCAGATTAATGGGCCGATCCGAATTGGGCTTTTAGCCCAGTCCAGAACTAATGGGCCTAATTTTAAATAATAGAGATTGAGGGAAAGCGGGATAATTCGTGGGCAAATGCCAGATAGTGGCAATAACCGTCTCAACCGTCACTCCCCACTCGCTCCCCCTCTCTCTCACACACAAACACGCACCAGAAATCCGATTTCACTTATAATTTTCAATTCAGAAGTCAAATAACACGAATCACTCCATTAAAACTCTGCAGATTAAGAAGTAGGCACAAATTCAGAAAATGAAGTCTGCAATCACACATTGAATTCACTCAACTTTTTTCACACTGCCGTTTTTATTTTTTTTTCAAATTTCATCACGAGAGAGAGAAACAGAGATTTGCAGAAGAATGAGGGAAAGGATGAAGAAGATGGTGCAGTATGAAGAAATGGGGGAATTGAAGAAAGGGCCATGGAAAGTTGAAGAAGATGAAGTGCTGATAAAGCACGTGAGGAAAAACGGGCCACGTGACTGGAGCTCCATTCGATCCAATGGCCTCTTACGCCGCACCGGAAAATCATGCCGCCTCCGATGGGTCAACAAACTCCGACCCGACTTGAAGACGTAAGTCATTTACTACCATTAGCATTAGCATTGTATTACTTAATGCGTCTATGTGATTTCCTGAGTTTCATAAAAGCCCTGTTCTTCTCTGTGTGTGTTTGTGTGTGAGAGAGAAATCTGTTTTGGGGATAATTGTATGTGCAATTGCTTGTAATGTGGAACATTTGAGTTTTTTTGAACGATGGGCTTTTTCTGGTGTTCTGATTCTTTGAAATTGGCCCTAAATTGTGGTTTATGGGTATTGTAAAATTGCCTTCTTTTTTGCCCTGTTTATGGACCCTGAAGTCAAATTTAACAGTGATTCTACTGGGAAAATCTTTTCATACGTTTTGAGTTTGATGATTCTGGAATTTGGATCATATTTGACAGAGGAATGTACTCAGATTTTTAAGTTAAGTATCAGGCTTCATTTATTTAAGTGATTTTGATGCAGAGTTGTACTATTTTATGAGATTTTTACGTTCAATATCAAGCTTCATTATATATATCAGATTTTGATCCAAATGTACTTATGAGAATTTTTTTTGATAATTTACTTATGAGATTTTGATGCGATTTGTACATCACATACTCTGTTTTTCTCATGATGCAGTGGGGTGAAATTCTCAGCAGAGGAGGAAAGATCAGTGATAGATCTGCAAGCACAATTCGGTAACAAATGGGCGAAAATCGCAACATATTTACCCGGAAGAACAGACAACGACGTCAAGAATTTCTGGAGCAGTAGGCAGAAGAGACTCGCTAGGATTCTCCACATTTCCGCACCATCTTCATCCACCAAACCACGCAACAATTTCAACCAAATCCCCACCCCTCTACAGGTAACGATGCACGTTGAATCTTTCACTGCAAATTCCCATTTAAATAAAACAAATGACATTCAACTTATCACAGGCACCCAAGCTGCGTTCATCGACGCAGAAGCCATCACTACCGAACTCACAATTCAGTTCATCGTCTCATATTGATGACAAAATGCTGCCCTTTTGGGACTTGATGTACCCAAGCTCACTCATTTATGATGCTATTCCACTCAACTCTACACCTTTGGAGAAGATGCCGTTGCCTGAGCAACAACCGCCTTTCTCCTTCCCTCAGATTCCGCAACTTATACCAGACTTCCCTCTGCTGATAGAAAGCCCGGACTTCAATGTTAAACATGAAGATCCGAGCTTTCTTGATGACTTTCAGCATTGCGATGGATCTGGATTTGGCACTGCACAAGCTCCTATTGTGTCGTCGTTTGGAGCTCCAGGAAGCTGTCAAATTTCTACAAGAGAAGAAAGACACGATACAGTGGACTTTGATAGTTCGATGTATGATCGTTTGATGTATGATCTCCCACCAATCAATATATTTGATCATATCGAACCACTTCCTAGCCCGTCTCAATGGTTATGAGTGGATCAGCATTTCAGCCATCTGATAGTTGATTTTTGCTGACTTCATGGCTTCTGTAATTGTTGCTTATTCTTCTGTACTCTAGTCTAGGGATTAAAACTATGTTAATTTTCTCCGTGTGCAAAGATGTCTTTGCACTAGCAAGCATTTCATATCATTTGCTGAACTTCAAATGAATTCACACTAGATGAAACTTTGGATTTAACATATGCTATGCTTATGCAATTTTTCAAGACAATAATGGAACCGACGTGCATAAAAACTGTTTCAATATCAAATCACGGGATGTCATACAAAAGATGCAGCATTGACAAATGCCAAGAATACAAAAACGAAAGTGGGAGGACAAGATGGTAATATACATGGAGCTTTAAGCAGCGGAATCATAAGGTGCTTTGAGTAACTGGATGCCAAATATGCCTTTTATTGATCCAACAAAGTCACCAGCAGTAAATGACTGTTTGTCACCTAAAAATATGGATCTCCGCAAGACTGCATATGCACAATACTCGGCTTCAGCTACGATAACGTTTTCAAAGCTTTTGGAAACAGCACATCCAACTCCTTCCCCTGGAAGCAAATATGATGGTAAATAACATATTGATGAGAAATAAGCAAAATGATTATAGTATAATGCATTATGAAAATTATCAAACACTATTTTTTAATTGGCAGCTAGCGTGCTTACCGTGTGTCACTAGCAACAAGTTCTCTGAAGGATATTTGTTGGCAAGAGTTTGGATCACCTCGAGATATCTAGCCCTAGCACCTTCAGCTGTCTCTTGCCATCTTGGCAGCTACATTCACATGTGACGCCAACTTATAGCATAGGAAAAAATCAGTTCACATATACATGTTTAAAAGGTTTAAATTAAAATTACCTCCTTATAGACCATCTCAGCATTATTGACAGTTCCAGCTGGTAATACAGATTTACACTTAAAGATATCAAAACTAAAAATCCCATCTTTAGGAGCTACACTATCTCGTATAGCTAAAGAATTCATCATCTCAGACAACCCATATTCAATCGAGACCTGAAAATTACAAGCAATAATTTAGATTATACAACTTATAATTGCACACAACACTCTCCTCCTACCTTTTCCACACTTTTTGCATCTTAAGAAGAAATAAGGATGTCCAAAATGATGCGAAAGATCAGAGCCACAGAGAATATATGTTTGTTTTTGACCCACGTGAATTGATCTTCTTCTTTCATGGTCTTCTTTTTTTTTTTTGAAAGGATCTTTCATGGTCTTTTACTCTTCTTGTTGTTAGAGATTTTCCCACGTAATCACTGTGCCATCACTGATCTTGTCAATATCATGTTTGTTTTGATTTGTTTGATTCTGACCAAGGCTAGGTCATAACAGTAGAAATTTGACTTTTTTGGTTATTGAAATACAAGAATCGTTTTCTACTGCTCAAAACGAAATTTCTAGTTACTTTACCAACATAGAAGAAAAGTGAATTTGGAGTCACATATTGCAGAGCATTTCTCTGGGCTCAAACCGTTAAACAGTTCCATCAATCAAAATAGCTAACGACAAGAAAATCTAGATATCATCTGAAACTTCATTATCTTATATAAGCTAGTTGGTGTGCTTAAAATTCAGTAATTTTCATATTAAAGGTATCTTTACTTGTTTTTCATTATGGCAGAATCTACTCAACAATAAACAATTAGCAACTACTCTATGTGAAACAAAACTGTAAACCAGATTATCCACACTCCTTCAACATTAACGAGAGATAAATAAAATCACAAATCACCATCGTAAAGAGAGCACACACACACACTCCAAAATGCAAAACAAAAACTAATTTCATGCATAAATAAAAACTAACCTTGATTTTGGAAGGATCCATAACAACGCCTTTGGAAGTCAAGTCATTCGGATCATCAGATTTTCTATCAACGGCGCACAAGGCGGTGACGACCTCGGCGGCGGTCTCAAGGCACCTTAAAAAGGGGGAAACGAAAACCCGGTGGATCGGAAAATCGAACAGCTTTCTGAACTTGTCGCCGGTGCCGAATGCCCGGATCCTGCCGTCGTCGGCGAGCGGAGGGTCCCAGGGGCGCGGCGCCGAAGCAGCCCAGCGAGGCACGACGTTGTCCAGCCTGTCGCCGTGGCGCATAACGATAACTTTTTGGTGGAATTGCGGCTTATTGGAGGAGGCACAGCCATCGTAATCGGATGAATGATCCATCAATTGGATTTGGGGAAAATTGGTGTTTGGGAATTTGTGCTTAGGTCGTTTTTTTTACTTGGAATCGACACTATCATTGGCCGTTTTATAGTAGTTTGTTGGGAGTGTGTGATGGGCAACTCCATTTATGTGTACTGGGTCTGTAGGTACACTCTACACCAAAAATATGAATCCTACTTCAATTTTTCTATTTATGTTTCTAATTTTCCATGATAAGTGGGTCGTGTAAATTAATATTTTATATTTAAATAATAATAATAATAATAACACTTGTGCTCGTGCACCTTACAAACGATAGTTGCACAATTAATATTATTAAATGAAAATAATTGATCATCTTTCTGTACCGCATTTGTTTGAACATTTTTACCGCAGATACAATATTTAATGTATGAATTATTTATTAGTATTTGAGTGGATAAAGTGGTATTTTTTTGAAAGTATTATAACCTTTATAGTTATATTTTATATTATAAAGTAGATGAGATGATAAAATGGATTTTAGTGTTTATAAAATAATAAAATGAGATGTAATTATTTAGAGTTTGGGAAGATATAATTGTAAAAATCAATGTTGTTTTATTGTCATTTAATAAAAGAAAAGAAAAAGCATAGGACCAAAACGAAAAATGTCTAAACGAGTATGAGACGGAAGAATATTATTTAGTGAGATTTTTTAATACTAACTAGCTAATATTATTTAGTGAAAAAAAAAACAATTACATTAAAAACGATTAATATTATTTAATAAAAATAAGTGATATTATTAAAAAAACCACACCACATGAACTGGTGCATACAAAATTTTGACCCAACAAAAAGATACTACTATTATTTTTCGATTATTATAGGGAACGGGTTTAGAAGTGACAATGTTAATTTTCTATTTTACGAGGTTCTGTGTTTTAATCTAGAGAAGGTAAAATAATGTATTTTGTGTTTGTGGTATATTACGGATAAAATTTAACGATCTCTTATAATTAAATGGTCGTTTTATTATTCAGTTTCACTCAACCCAACCCAATCAACACGATGGATTTACATTACAACAGATATATTTCACCAAATCGAGTGATTTAAAAAAAAAAATTGTACACTTATTGATTTAGATATATAAGATTAAAAAAATGCATTATAACAAATTGAGTGAAGGATGAAAAATGCATTATAACAAATTGAGTGAAGGATGTTTGATTCAACTCTGTAAAAATATCACAAAATTTCGTATGAAACTTGTTATAATATGAAACTCATACCATTATACTTATAAACTGATACCATTACTCTTGTAAACTAGTACTTATTATATTTAATGATATAATCTCAATTAATAAGTGTAATGGTATCAGTTGATAAGTATAGTGATATTAGTTTATAAATATAGTGGTATAAATTTCATACTATGAACAAGTTTCACCTAAGACCCATCATTTATTTAAAAAAAACAATACACAGTTCAGAACTATTGTCATAATATAGTACTCCCTCCGTCCCAGATCAGTTTTCACACTGATCTGGGACCAAAAATCAAGAAAAAGATATTTTATGCAAAAAGTAATAGCATATTGGTAAATAAATGTATTTTTTTAGGGTCGGAATTGTGTAGAACGTGTCTATTTTTTTATGTGAAAACTGATATGAGTTAAACCAAAAAAAAAGGTGTGAAAACTGATGTGGTATGAGGAAGCAACTAATAAGATTATGAAGATAATTTCAATATTATTTAAAATAAAAAGCTCTTGGAATCACGGGGAGCCAATAAGAAAGAAGCATGGAGGGAATGTTCTTGGAAGGGCAAGGATGGGCGTGATGCATGCATTTGGAATATTAATTATTAAAATGATTTTATATATGTATGGATAATGGCAAAATTCCAAATATAATGTCAAATTATGCCCACCAAAAGGAAGATTCCGATTCCAAGCACAAACAAAAATAATGGAATTTTAAACATTTAGTTTGTCGTGTATTTGAGAGGCCCACTTCATTACTTTCTTCGAAACCAATATGCACGTTTCTGAAGACGACAATCAAGAAATAATAAAGTGCAGGAAAATTGGTGGAAATTTGAGAAAATTATGTCTTTGATTATTTAATTTATAGTGAACTTGGAATATATATAGAGTATAACCTCAAGACTGGAAAGGAAAAACATGTGGAATATCTGCAGAAAACGACAGAGCCAAAAAATGATTTAAAAAGAAATAATTTAATTTTAATTTTATATTTGGGTGGCTGTGTCATCAATATTAATCAATTAATTAATAATATCTCAAAATGCATTATTGTACCCTTAGTTTGTTCAAGGGACGGAGCGAGGAAGGGTACAAGGGCACTGGACACTCCTGAGATTTTAAAATTCTTTAGAATTTTTTTAATAATTTCACATTATATATAGAATAAAAAATATTTAATCACATATATATGTTTGAGCAAATCTAAGTTGTGTCACTTGAATTTAATAATCAACTAGAAAATATTATTGATGTGTATTTGGATGAAAATATATCTACAATTGCTAGAATAACAAAATTTGCTCAAAAAATTGTTGCTACAAAAGATCATATTGCATTCCAATAAGATTATTTGCTTGTTAAGTTATCGTTGATCCTACTCATTGCCACAATTACCTTGGAAAGAATATTTCAACAATCAAATTCATCAAGAGTTCACTACTTAATCGATTGGTGATAAATTTTTAAATGATTGTTTAGTTATATATATAAATATTTTTTAAATAGTAACAAAACTATCATGCAACACTTTCAAAACAAGAAGAGTCGAAGAGGTATGTTATTAGATGTATTAATTTTTTTTTTTTAAATGTGTATATATTACGTTTAACATTTAATTATATAAATATATGTTTTGGTTTATGTTTATGTTTATGTTTTAAACTTATATTTTCTTAATTTTTTATTACTAGTAATTGGGGAATGGTTCTCATGTGCAACAGGTGCATCGTTCACTCCATAGTATATTTTAGAACCAGATATGCAACTTGTTGCACTAAAATATGTAATTTGTCTATATTGAAACGTCCAACTTATTTTCCATATTAATAGTTTCACGGTTCAGTATAAACAAGTTTCACATTTCAGTGTAACAAGTTGCATGATTTTAAAATACACTATGAAATCCACGGTGTACCTGATGCATATAAGAGTTAGTCTTAACTGGGCCCCCTGAACGATAATCCTGGCTCCGCCACTGCTTAGTTCATTAATTAGGTTTTAAATTCTCTCTTTTATATGGCATCAAAATCATCTGTAAGTAAATTAATGGGAAGAAATGTATCTTTTTTACTGTGGTCTTGAATTGTTTTCTGAAGAGGAAAAATACTTAAAACTTAACAACAACATATATAAGACAATAGGAATAATATTTTA
Source organism: Stenogyne calaminthoides (assembly GCA_037126765.1). NCBI lineage: Eukaryota > Viridiplantae > Streptophyta > Magnoliopsida > Lamiales > Lamiaceae > Stenogyne > Stenogyne calaminthoides. The sequence goes on along the minus strand of JBBCBC010000023.1, from coordinate 33,838,199 downwards.
CACAATAATAAAGAACAAGTATTAGTACATGAACTTCAAAAAAAAAAAAACTCCTCAATCTCATTCTAAAGAGTAAAAATGCAACTTCACTTATAAGAGTTGCTACTTCATTTTATTTGTAATACTAAAAGTGCTAAGAGAGGGATAATTAGTTAGAATTAAGTCTTTGTATTCTCACTCTATAAATAACATAGACATTAGGTTTGTTATTCAATTTTTCTGTTCATCTTCTTTATCTTCTTCGATTTGTATTCATCCAGAAACAGTTATTGAGTTTAATAAAGTTTCTTCTTCTCCTTTCAATCAATCTTGTTTAGATTGTTAATATGATATCAGTTTTATACTGGTAATGACAATTCGATCCTAAGCTTCCGCATCTGATTTGAGTTTTACGCTCATTGTGTTTTCTTTCGAAATTAGAATCGATTGATTCAGTTTTCGATTGGGTTTTTTTTATTTCAACAGTGTTTGTTGAAAGTTTTTGGTTTCTTGTATCGCTTTTGCGATTTCGTTCATTTATTTGATCAATTAGTTCCAGTCCTGGTGTTTTCGATGGCGGCGAATCTGAATGCTCCGGTGGTTTCGCTAGATCCTACGGTCAATCCGCTTTCTCCTTATTTCCTTCACCATAATGATAATCCGGCTATGTCCATTGCTCTTGAACCTGTTGACGGGGTGAATTTCATTTCATGGCGGCAATCGATGGCGCGCGGTCTGAGTGTGAAAAACAAGCTTCCACTTGTGGATGGTTCTCTGGCCGTTCCAGCTCCTGATGGTGATAGGGAGGTTTATGCAGCATATGTGCGTGCTAATGATCTGGTGCTGCAGTGGATCCTCAACTCGGTTTCTCCTGAAATCAAGAAGACTTTGAGGTACTTTCAAACTGCTCGTGATGTATGGAATGAGTTAATTGCTCGCTATGAATGTTCTGATTTGTCAAAGATTTTTCAACTAGAAAAATCTTTAACTAATATTGCTCAAGGCTCCAAGACTCTGGTTAATTACTATAATGAGTTTAAATACTTGTGGGATGAGCATGTTAGCCATAAGGCTGTCTTTACTTGTAATTGTGGTGTCATGGCGAATTGTTCATGTGATCTTCCTAAGCAATATGCTGCGGCTCAAGAACAAGACTGTGTGATGAAATTTTTGATTAGTTTAAGTGAGTCTTATGCTGCTATTCATAGTCAATTCTTATTGCATAAGCCGTTTCCTCCTTTAGCCAAGGTTTATGCCTTATTACTTCAAGAAGAGTCTCAAAGGTCTCTGGTTTTGCCTAATTCTGTGTTACCTGATTCTGTGGCAAAGTTAGCTAACAACTCAAGGTTCTATAAGGATAAAAAGAATGGGTTGAAGTGCTCTAACTGTAATGGTAGTGGTCATTCAGTGGATAGGTGTTTTGAATTAATAGGATATCCCCCTGGTTGGAAGGATCCAAGGGGTGGGAAAGGGAAAGACAGGTCTGCAAATGCCTTAATGGCTTCTCCTGAGAAAGCTCCTATAGGGTCTAATCCCCTGATAACTCAAGAATTACTTGAGCAATTGTTGTCCTTAGCTAAACAAGCTCAGAAACCTGTCAATGATTCCATTCATTCAGTTGCTGGTGTCTTTGCTCATACCAATCATGATGCTTCAACATCTGCAAAAGGTAAACAGGGAAGTGCTTCTTGTTTCTTTTCTCATGTTCATGATAAATATTTTACTTGGATCTTAGATACTGGAGCTACTGATCATATGGTGTCTAGTTTGGAATGTTTTACTACACCTCCAACATTAGCAAATATCAAAATTAGTTTGCCTAATAATGTTATATCTACTGCAACACATATGGGGACAGTAGTTCCAATGAACATTTAACTCTGTATAATGTTTTGTATGTTCCTGACTTTGCTTTTAACTTGTTGTCTATAAGTCATTTAACAAGATATTCAAATTGTACAGTTAGTTTTATGGCATCAAGTTGTGTTTTGCAGAACAGGACTACCCTCAAGGTGATTGGTTCTGCTGAGCAGCATGGGGGTTTGTACCTGCTTAGAGTTGCACATTCAGCAAATTCAGTTGCAGCCTCTTTTAATTCTGGTATTTTTGACATTTGGCATTCTAGATTAGGACATATGTCTCCCTTCAATATGTTGCAAATAAAGAGTTTGGATTTAAAGCTTTCTGATAGACACAATTGTACAATTTGCCCACTTGCTAAACAGGAAAAAGAAACCTTTTCCCATTAGTGTTTCTTCTACTATTGCTTGTTTTGATCTCATACACTGTGACATATGGGGCCCTTTTTCTACTGCTTCTCATACTGGTTTTAGATATTTTCTTACTATTGTTGATGATCATTCAAGATGCACATGGATTTACTTATTAAAAGCCAAGTCTGATGTCAAAAGTTCTTTGGAAAACTTTTACAATATGGTGCTTACTCAGTTCAATAAGAAAATAAAAGTTTTGAGAAGTGATAATGGTTGTGAGTTCTTGTTACATGATTTCTATCATTCTTTAGGTATTATTCACCAAACTTCTTGTGTAGAGACTGTTGGGATTATACTGGAAAGTATGCTTTTTACTTTGTATAATCGAAACTGAATTTTCAGACTTATTTACTGAAATACATTGTTTATCACTGATGCTTTAAATATTATCGAATGTTACATATATTTACTGCATAACTGTTCAATAATTCATACGTGTTACATTGTAGTTAATTTAGTGATACCAGATCACAGAAGATTAAATTAACAGTTTCTTTTAACTAAAAGTACGCCATTCACTACCTAGATGGAAATGAACAACCCATCGCGAAAGGTTGAAGTGTAAGGCTCAGATTGGTTTGTCTTGACCAAGAGATTACACTAGTGCATGACTGATGCACTGAATAGGACCTACAGGAGGATAAATTCTTCAGAACTGAACAAGGAAGAATTAGACCTCAGTGGTTCGTTATTTCTTAATCTTCGTCCCTTAAATAGGATCACATGGGATTGGTAACTATTGTTTTGACTTATCATGGGTAGCGAATCAGTGAGATTCAATACTTTTTATCTTGGGCAATATTATTAGTCACATGTGATTGCTAAGATTTAATACGAAGAATCGTGTGCAAGTACGCTTGTTCGATTTGCCCCCTTGGGAGGTTCATAAGCTTTATCATACCAAATCTTGCAAGTGGAATTAGTTTCCGGTATGGATAATAATGTTGAACAGTTCCTTGACCAAGGATAAAAGATATTAATTAATGGAAAGTTATTTCAGTGGCTTTAATTAATTAATGGGCTAGATAATCTTAAACACGGGAAATAATGATCGGGAGCCATATTGACTGTAATATGGGTTAAGATGGATAGTGCAATATTAATTATGTAGTGGGATTAATTAATATTTATGGGCTTGAATAATATTGTGGCTCAATATTAGATATTCAAGGTCCATTAGAAGATCCAATCTTAATTCTCCTAAAGGCCCCCTAAGTAGCCCAACATATAGTCCAATAACTGAAAAGGTGATTAAAATAAAATAAATATTGTTGCTTATTTTTCCAAGAAAAAATTCGAAAATTATGGATAAGTTGGGAGAAAGATTTTCTTTGAATTTTGTTATGGAATGAAGATATGTATTCTTGGAATACAAGATTATCTCATTAAATTCAAGAAATCTCCCACTTGGTTAATTCATAAGAGATTTTCGAAAATTTGAAAATAAGGGGCAAGAAAGATTTTCTTGATTTTCTTGAAAAGATATTATGGAAGATATGTATTTCTTGAAATACAAGAATATCTCATAAATTCAAGAAGATCCAAATCTTGGATTCTTGGCTCCCTATATTTTTGAAATTTACCATAAAATAGAGTAGGTGGGATTTTTAAGGAATATTATAATTATGGGAAAAAGAATATAGGAGATATATTCAAGATTTCTTGGAGATCAAGAAAAGATTTTCCCACATTGTTTTATCACAAAATTTCATCCACTTCATGCTCTATAAATAGGGGATGATTCTTTCATTCCCTAGAACAATTCCATGTGCTGGAAAAATTAGTAAATCCACAAAGGTGGTGCAACATAATTTATTTTCTTTTTGTTAAATCGTTCACAAGAATCCTTCCACCGGATAGTCGAACGAGGGCTAAGGGAATACTTGGGAAGTCCTTTCGGTTAGTCTAATCAGCCATACCGTTGCCATCCCAAGAGGTACGTTCACGTAAACTCGTAGTATTCCGCATGCGTAGGTTTTACATGAATTATTATATGCATGATATGTTGTTGGATTATTATTTGAATTAATATAGGATTAATTCATGCTAGTAATAATTATAAGAATTAAATGTGTATTTAAATATTCACCCCGAATAGATCTGTGCAACTTATTCCCCATCAATCGCATCGTATCGAGCCACGGTTTAAGACTCAAATTATTTAAATTGTAATTTAATTCGTTGACATTAAATTTGAAATTGGATAGTAGAATTGCTAGATCTGTTTTGCAGGTATCCAATTGTCATGGAATTTAATGTGTTTATTTATGCATGTATATAAATTGTGGTTTTTAATTCGATTCGTTCGGATTAGTTTTACCTCGTGAGAAAATCCACGAGTAGATTAGATTTGTTTGATTTGATCAATGTAATAGACTAATCTAGATCTAGGTTTATTTATTTTTTGTAAATAAATTGTAACCGGATCAAAAAGCGAGGACGAGACGAAGAATTAAAGGACAAAATCGAATCCCAAGGCGTGGCGGCGTCGTCATGTGAAACTTGCCAAGGGGAGGCACCACGCGTGGACGACGCTTGACGCACGCAGTACGCGCCGGCGCGAGCGAAAGGCGGCAGAGCGCGAAGCGAGGATCGACAAGGCGTTAAGCCTTAACGGGCGTCTTGTGAGGCGAGACGCAGACAGACGGAGCGAGCGACCTGTGGAAGGAGGCAGATGCGACACTGGCGGCCCATCACGGAGACGCGGAGACGCTTGGTCTGAGTATCTGGAGCGAAACCGCACGACGATGTATCGCGCGCTCTGTGTGCCAGTTATGCTTTTTTGTCGTCTGCTAAGAGCCCGAAACCTCGCCGAGGTTTGAACACAACCAAGTGGCCCGGCGGATGAGGAGCGTGTATCCCGCCGCGAATCGGCGTGGCATTTCGAGAGCGGAGTATTTTTTTGAGACGATCGAGTGGGAGAAATTCAAGACGGTGTTTCTTCAAGATCAAGCCAAGAAAAATCAAACCATGACAATTGGATAATTTGTGCCCAATATTTTTTTTTTCTGTTTTGCTTGATTTATTTTGTGTTATCTTATGCTTTATTTAATTTGTTTAAATGTGTTTGCATGAGAGTTGCCTAAATGAAAAATCTCACCTTCAAAATTACTAAGTATATTTAAATAATTAATTGACAATTTTATTCCGGATAATAAAATTGAATTAATTTTGACCTCCATGATTTATTCATTTGTGAATTCTTTTGGAGAAATTCCCCCCACGGGACGGTCAAAAGATAGCTTTCACATGAATGAATTCCAAACGGATGATTATGGGTTATTACTAGTGGCGACGATGACCCTCCCCACGAGGCTCGTTCAAAGCGAAATAATAATCATGTATTTAATCATGGTTATTACTTAGGTATAAAATTGATGTGCATATACTTCCCCGAAGTCCCTGCCAATTTTATATTGGTCAAGTGGGAGCCAACTATTAATCTGGATATTAAAGGTTTGTAACTGTTCTTGTTTGTAACCTGCTTGAATGTGTTTAAATAATGACCCACCCCACGTGGCTTATTTAAACTGTTTTGAGATGTTGGCTGATGCATGTTCATATTTTTTGAGATTTTAATATGATGCATGTAATCGAACCTTGTGATATATTTGTGCTTATGCATATTATTATTTATTTCAGTTCATCATGTCGCAACCTTTTAATCCACTGTTGTATACACTCAAAGAACACCAATTAACTGGAGAAAACTATAATGTTTGGAAACAAAATATGAGCTTTTCCTACTGCGCAAAAAAACATTATTGGATTCTTGATGTACCCAAGCCACGTAAACCTCTTGATGAAAACACGTCGATGCGGAAAGACATGAGTATAATATTTGGGAGCGAGCCAATGAATCCATGAAACGTGTAATCTTGACTTCACTGTCGATGATTTGAGACACATTCATGAAGGTGTTGAGTCCATCATGAAATTATGCAAAGTCTTGAAGAAATGTTTTTAACAAAAGACCGCATGATCGATCGGTTTAAAAATGACGACGTGGCTAGGCTAAAGATGGTGAGGAACACCAGAAGGAGCATGTTCTCGAGTTAAACACCATTTTCAAAAACCGGCTTATCTCGGAACTAAGTATTGTGATGAGGCCCAAATCAATTTTCGTTGCTTACTCGCCAAGGAGCTTCGATGGATTTTCTTTGTGGTTTTGTGATGAGTGATCACATGTTCACTATGGATAATCTACAAGAAGCCTTGGAGAAAGTAGAGAAGCATTTAGGAAAGAAAGACGAAGCATTGGTGACCAAAAGTCTTTTCTCGAGATCTAGGCCAGTGGAAGGCAAGTCTCAAGAAAAGGAAAGTGGTTAGAACCAAAGCAAACTCATCACTAAGAAAAGTGAGAAAAAATTAGTTAACTGGTTGGGTGTCAAGAAAGAACCACAAGGAATATGTTTTTAATTATGGGAGAAAAGGACATTGGAGGTCGACTGTTCCAATCCCAAAAGGAAAGGAAAAGAAAAGGTAATTCTCACTCACTAGTTGTTGAAACTTGTTTAGCGGCGTATGCCTCCCATTTATGGGTGGTGGATCTGAGATCCACTCGATCATGTTTGTTTCATATTACGGGGGGTTCAAGCCGACCTGACAACTAAGTGGAAGTGAGATCCTCATCACACCTGGGCGATCTTTCTGAGTGGGCAAAACAAGCAGTGGGAGAAGTGCACCTATCTTTTGAAGACAAAGTTTTAATTCTAAGAGATGTTCTTTACGTTCCAAGTTTTAGAAAGAATTTGATTTCAGTTTCTAAACTTTTTCATGATGGATATTCGGTTACTTTTAATAAAGTTGTTACCATTTCTCTTTTTGATAAATTTATCTCATCATGGAACGTTGTCGAATAATCTCTATAATTAATTAATCATGCACACCACTCACGAAATGCATCCTATAACACATCAATCAAGCTTCCGAGAAAAGAAAAAACGTTCATCAGACGTGAACGAGACACTTCTTTGGCATCTAAGATTAGGTCATATAAATCCAAAGAGGATCCAAAGGTTGGTGAAAGACGGTTCACTGGAGCTTCTCCAAGTTGAACCAATTCCAACCTGCGAATCATGTTTGGAGGGTACAATGACCAAGAGGGCATTTGGAGCCAAGGGGAATAGGGCCAAAGAAGTGTTAGAGATCGTTCACACAGATGTATGTGGTCCAATGTCAACCAAAGCAAGAGGAGGTTATGAGTATTTTGTCACTTTTATTGATGATTACTCAAGATACGGTTACATTTTCCTTATGAAGCATAAATCTGAGACCTTTGAGAAATTCAAAGAATTTAAGGCTCAAGCCCAGAGAATCATAGGGAAAAACGATCAAGTCCCTACGATCCGATCGTGGGATACGAATACCTCGGCGATGAGTTTTTGAACTACTTATCCGATGAAGGATTGTATCGACTCCATTGCACGGAACCCCTCAACAAAATGGGGGTAGCAGAGCGAAGAAAACGAACTCTTTTGGAAATGGTTAGATCTATGATGAGTTATCGCGGATCTTCCCAAGTCATTATGGGGTCATGCCTTGAAACAACGACTTACATTCTAACTTGGTTCCATCCAAATCGGTTCCCAAAACTCCCAAAGAATTGTGGACCCATGCAAGCCTAGTATGAGATACATGAGAATTTGGGGGTGTCCGGCCACGTGTTGGACAAGGAAGCCGGAAATTGGATCCTCGATCGTAATTAAGGTTGTTTGTAGGTTACCCCAGGAACAAAAAGGGTGTATGTTCTATAGTCCCAAGATCAAAAGGTGGTCATAAGCACCCACTTTAGATTTTTGGAAGAAGACTATATGAACCAAAAAGAAACCCGTAGTGAGATTACCTTAAATGAAATAAGAGGGCAAACCTCAATGCCAACCTTATTTAGATGATATACCAAACGACACACTTTCACAACCGGAACCTCATCGTAGTGGGAGGGTTGTAAGACAGCCCGAGAGATTCATGGGAATAAGAGAGTCTTCGGACTTGATTCCCCTGACAAGACGAATCGGACCCATGGACATATAATGAGGCACTTTCTAAGACAAGGATCAGATTCTTGGCAAACAAAGCAATGAAAGCCGAAATGAGTTCTATGTTTCATAACAGAGTGTGGGAGCTAGTCGAACCACTTAATGGGGTCAAACCCATTGGTTGCAAGTGGGTGTACAAGAGAAAAAGAGGACCGGACGGGAAGGTTGATACCTTCAAAGCAAGACTAGTGGCGAAGGGTTATACTCAGAAAGAAGGGATCGATTGTGAGGAAACTTTTTCGTCCGTAGCCATGCTTAAGTCCATCCGTATTCTCTTATCGATTGCTGCACATTTCAACTTTGAAATCTGGCAAATAGATATCAAGACAGCTTTCCTTAACGGAAGTCTTGATAAAGAGATCTATATGCAACAACCCCAAGGCTTCATTGAAAAAGACCAAGAACACCTAGTTTGTAAGCTCATTAAGTCCATTTACAGACTCAAACAGGCATACATAGCTTGGAACCAATGTTTTGATCATGTTATAAAGTCTTATGGGTTCGATCAAAACAAGTTCGAAAGTTGTGAGTATAAAAAGCGTGTCGAAACTGCATTGGTATTCTTAGTACTATACGTAGATGACATTCTGATCATCAGGAACGATGTAAAGGTGTTATCAGACGTAAGGGCATGGCTTTCAAAATAGTTTGATATGAAAGACTTAGGGAAGCCGGGCACATCCTTGGGATCAAGATCACTCGAGATCGAAAGAAAATGATGATCGGCTTATCGCAAGCTTCATACATAGACACTGTCTTGAAACGCTTCAGCATGCAAGATTCCAAGAAAGGCTTCGTACCTTTCAGGCATGGAATCCATCTATCCAAGAAAATGTCCCCTAAGACGGAAAAGGAGATAGATGACATGAAATGTATTCCTTGTGCTTCGGCTACTGTCGGAAGCCTTATGTATGCAATGCTGGGAACGAGACTGGATATCTGTTTTGACGTAGGCATAGTGGCAAGATATCAAAGTAACCCCGGGAAAGAGCATTGAATGGCGATTAAAAACGATACCGGTATCTGAAAAGAACTCGGGATAGAATGTTGGTTTATCAATCAGATAGTCCAATCCCCATTGGCTACACGGACTCGGATTTCCAATCAGACTTAGACTCCAGAAACTATCTGCCTCAGTTAGTGTGTTTCCATTCGGGAAGTGTAGCCATCAAATGGACGAGTGTGAAGTAGAAATGCATCACTGACTCAACCATGGAAGTCGGGTAAGTAGCTGCTTGTGAATCAGTGAAAGAACCGATTTGGCTCTAGACCTTCTTAGTGGAGTTGGATGGAGTTCAATTTGTCTAGCAATATTTGCTAAAGGCGATTTGCAAATTCAGGAACCAAGAGTCCACGAAGTCAAACAAGCACACCGAAAAGAAATACCATCTTATACGAGATATCGTTAAGAGAGGAGATATAGATGTGGCAAAGATAAATAGCGTCGAGGACAACCTAGCGAGATCCATTCACAAAAGTCCGCCTCTGAATACATTCGAGAGACAAGTGGAAGGAATGGGTGTCAAGACCGTTGCTAATGCTTTGAGTATAAGTGGGAGAAATTATTAGGTTCGTGTGTAGGTGACATTAGATGTCACAGACTACACGAGACATGTTGTAGTATACTTAAAAACAGACTTTTGAGTATAAGTGGGAGATTGTTGGGATTATCTTTGGAAAGTATGCTTTTTACTTTGTATAATCGAAAACCGGATTTTCGAGACTTATTTATTGAAATAAATTGTTTATCAACGATGCTTTAAATATTATCGAATGTTACATATATTTATTTGATAATCTGTTCAATAATTAAATGCGTGTTACATTGTAGTTAATTTAGTGATACCGGATCACGAAGATTAAATTAACAAATTCTTGTAACTAAAAAGTGCGCAATTCCACGACCTAGATGGAAATGAACAACTCATCGCGAAAGGTTGAAGTGTAAGGCTCGATTGGTTTGTCTTGACCAAGAGATTACACTAGTGCATGGTGATGCAATTTGAATAGGACCCTCTGAGGAGGATAAATTCTTGAGAACTTAACAAGAAAGAATTAGACCTCGATGGTTCGTTATTTCTTAATCTTAAATCCCCTTAAATAGGATCACGTGGGATTGGTAACTATTGCTTTGACTTATCATGGGTAGCAAATCAGTGAGATTCAATACTTTTTATCTTGGGCAATATTATTAGTCACATGTGATTGCTAAGATTTAATACGAAGAATCGTGTGCAAGTACGATTGGATAAAAGAGGGAGAAAGATTTTCTTTGAATTTTGTTATGGAATGAAGATATGTATTCTTGGAATACAAGATTATCTCATTAAATTCAAGAAATCTCCCACTTGGTTAATTCATAAGAGATTTTCGAAAATTTGAAAATAAGGGGCAAGAAAGATTTTCTTGATTTTCTTGAAAAGATATTATGGAAGATATGTATTTCTTGAAATACAAGAATATCTCATAAATTCAAGAAGATCCAAATCTTGGATTCTTGGCTCCCTATATTTTCAAAATTTACCATAAAATAGAGTAGGTGAGATTTTTGTGGAATATTATAATTATGGGAAAAAGAATATATGCGATATATTCAAGATTTCTTGGAGATCAAGAAAAGATTTTCCCACTTTGTTTTATCACAAAATTTCGTCCACTTCATGCTCTATAAATAGGGGATGATTCTTTCATTCCCAAGAACAATTCCATGTGCTGGAAAAATTAGTAAATCCACAAAGGTGGTGCAACATAATTTATTTTCCTTTTGTTAAATCGTTCACAAGAATCCTTCCACCGGATAGTCGAACAAGGGTTAAGGGAATACTTGGGAAGTCCTTTCGGTTAGTCTAATCAGCCATACCGTTGCCATCCCAAGAGGTACGTTCACGTAAACTCGTAGTATTCCGCATGCGTAGGTTTTACGTGAATTATTATATGCATGATATGTTGTTGGATTATTATTTGAATTAATATAGGATTAATTCATGCTAGTAATAATTATAAGAATTAAATTTGTATTTAAATATTCACCCCGAATAGATCTGTGCAACTTATTCCCCATCAGAGACTCCTCAACAGAATGGCTTGGTTGAAAGAAAACACCAACATCTATTGCAGGTAACTAGGGCATTGTTGTTTCAATCATCCCTCCCTATTGTGTATTGGAGTGAGTGTATTATGACTGCTGCTTACTTGATCAATAGAATGCCTACTGTTGTTCTTAATAATGTTTCTCCTTTTGAAAAGCTTTATGGAAAACAGCCTGATTACTCTTTTCTCATATGTTTTGGGTGTTTATGCTTTGCTAACACATTGTCTGCAAATAGAACTAAATTTGATCCAAGGGCTGTCAAGTGTGTCTTCTTAGGCTATCCTTTTGGAACTAAAGGCTATAAAATGCTTGATCTAGTCAGTGGTAAGATATTCATTTCCAGAAATGTTGTCTTTTATGAAACTATTTTCCCATATGCTGATAAAGAGGGAGCTCACACATTTGTTCAAAATCTGATTGCTAAAGATTCTTTTTTTGAATTCTGATTCTTCTGATGATGTTTCTTTTACTCATGCTTCACAACCTATTATGTCTGATGCTTTACATCAGGAAGTTCATGATGAGTATGTTGACTTATGTGATAATAGGCAAATTTATTGAACCCGATATATGTGATAATAGGCGAAATTATTGAACCTGATGAGAATGATAGACATGCTATTGAACCTGCTGAGAGTGTTGATAATGTGGTTTCTAATGATGTTATGAATGATTCTCTTATCAGAAAATCTTCTAGATCTAGGACACAACCTGCATATCTGAAAGTATATGAAACATCTTTGCCTCAATCTCTAATTCCTGATAATCATGAGGCCAATATGATTGTTTCATGTGGCAAGCAATATGACATTTACGATTATTTGTCTCTTGAAAAACTTTCTTCATCTCATAAAGTTTTTATTTGATCCATTTCTCAAAACATTGAACCTAAAAATTACAATCAAGCCAAAGACAATCCTAATTGGCAGCAAGCTATGAGAAATGATTTAGATGCCTTGGAAAGGACTAACACATGGACTCTTGTTCCCTTGCCACCAAATAGAGAATGCATTGGTTGTAAATGGGTTTTTAAAATCAAGTATAAATAGGATGAGTCTATAGAAAGATATAAAGCAAGGTTAGTTGCAAAAGGATATACTCAACAAGAGGGAATTGATTATTTTGATACCTTTAGTCCTTTTTTAAAAGTAACCACAATCAATTTTTACTTTTCGATTCGATGATGCTAGAAATTGGTTCATACATCAGTTGGATGTGAACAATGCTTTTTTACATGGTGATTTATCTGAAGAAACATACATGACTGCACCACCTGGTTATTGCATTGAATCTAACACAAGAGTGTGTAAACTCAATAAGAGTCTCTATGGGTTGAAACAAGCTTCCAAACAGTGGTTTACTAAGCTTTTTGAGTCTCTTTTTGACATTGGTTATGTGAAGTCTGAAGCTGATAATTCCTTGTTCACAAAGCACACTGACACTTCATTTACTGCTATTGCTTGTTATGTTGATGATCTCATTATTTCTGGAAACTCTATGCAAGAAATTCAACATGTTAAAAGTTTTTTGCATAACAAATTCACCATAAAAGACTTGGGGGTATTAAAGTATATGTTAGGAATTGAAGTAGCCAGATCAGACAAGGGTCTAACTTTGTGTCAAAGAAAATACACATTAGACCTTTTAAATGACTTTGGTTACTTAGGCAGCAAACCCTGCAATACACCTATGGATTCAAAGTTACAACTTGTTCAGGCCACTGAAAACAGCAGAACAGATGTCAAACTTTATAGAAGGATTGTGGGAAAGCTACTTTATTTATTTAATCACAAGACCAGATATTTCTTATGCTGTACAATCACTTTCTCAATTCATGAGTAATCCTTCTAAAGAACATATGGTTGTTGTTCACAGAGTACTAAGGTACTTGAAAGGGACTCCAGGTTTGGGTATCTTCTACTCTAGCTCAAATGATTTTAAATTACACTCTTATACTGACAGTGATTGGGCTAGATGTGTTGAAACTAGGAAAAGCATTACAGGATACACTATATACTTGGGGAACTCTCTCATTTCTTGGAAATTCAAGAAGCAAAACACAATTAGCAGATCTTCTGGCAAGGCGAATCTGGTATGACAACCACTACATGTGAAGTCTGATGGATGTTGGGAATAAGTTGCACCTGATCTATTAGGGATAAATATTTAAATACAAATTTAATTCTTATAATTATTACTAGCATGAATTAATCCTATATTAATTCAAATAATAATCCAACAACAAATCATGCATATAATCAATTCCGTAAAATCCTACGCGTGCGAAAATTCTACGAGTTTACGTGAACATACCTCTTGGAACGGCAATGGTCTTGTTGATTAGACACACCAAAAGAACTTTCCAAGTATTCCCTTAATCCTTGCTCGACTATCCGGTGGTAGGATGCTTGCGAATAATTAACAAAAGGAAAATAAATTTTGTTGCACCACCTTTGTGGATTTACTAATTTTTCCAGCACATGGAATTGTACTTGAGAATGAAAGAATCATCCCCTATTTATAGATGAGTGGTGGTCGAATTTTTAGGGGAAAACAATGTGGAAAAATCTTTTCTTGATCTCCAAGAAATCTTGAATATATCTCCTATATTCCTTTTCCCATAATTATAATATTCCACAAAATCCCACCTTATCAAGTTATGGCCAATATTTTCGAAAACTTAGGGCAAGAATCCAAGATTTGGATCTTCTTGAATTTATGATATATTCCTGTATTTCAAGAAATACATATCTTCCATAATATCTTTTCAAGAAAATCAAGAAAATCTTTATTTCCCTTAATTATCAAAAATTTCGAAATATCAAGTATGAATAACCAAGTGGGAGATTTCTTGAATTTAATGAGATAATTTTGTATTCCAAGAATACATATCTTCATTCCATAACAAAATTCAAAGAAAATCTTTCTCCCCTTTTTTCCATAAATTTTGAAAATTATGAGGAAAAATAAGCAACAAATTTATTTTATTTTAAACACATTTTTCAGTTATTGGACTTTATGTTGGGCTACTTGGGGGACCTTTAGGAGAATTAAGATTGGACCTTCCAATGGATCTTGAATTATCAATATTGAGCCACAATATTATTCAAGCCCATAAATATTAATTAATCCCACTACATAATTAATATTGCACTATCCATCTTAACCCATATTGCAGTCAATATGGCTCCCCTGCTATTATTTCCGTGTTTAAGATTATCTAGCCCATTAATTAATTCAAGCCACCTGAAATAGTTTTCCATTAATTAATATCTTTTGTCCTTGGTTAAGAATCGGTTCAACATTATTATCCATAATGGAAACTAGTTCCACTTGCAAGATTTGGTATGATAAAGCTTATGAACCTCCCAAGAACCGTCGAATCAAAAAGCGTCTTTTCTGCACACGATTCTCCGTATTAAATCTTAGCAATCACGTGTGACCAATAATATTGCCCAAGATAAAAAGTATTGAATCTCGTTGATTCTCCACCCATGATAAGTCAAATCAATAATTACCAACCACACGTGATCCTATTTAAGGATCGAAGATTAAGAAATAACGAACCACCGAGGTCTAATTCCTTGTTCGGGTTCAAGAATTTATCCTCTTGTAGGTCCTATTCAAATAAGATCGATCGTGCACTAGTGTAATCTCTTGTCAAGACAAGCCAATCTGAGCCTTTACACTTCAACCTTTCACGATGGATTGTTCATTTCCATCTAGGTCGTGAATGGTGTACTTTTAGTTACAAGGGACTGTTAATTTAATCTTCTGTGATCTGGTATCACTAAATTAACTACAACGTAACACGTACTATTTAATGAACAGTTATTCAATAAATATATGTAACATTCGATGATATTTAAAGCATCAGTGATAAACAATTTATTTCAGTATATAAGTCCGAAATTCAGTTTTGATTATACAAAGTAAAAACATACTTTCCAGTATAATCCCAACAATGGATCCTCTACATCTTAAAGGATCTTCATGTCTCTGTTCAGCTACCAACAACCATCTACACTGATAGCAAATCAGCCTATCAAATGGCCCATAATACATGCCTTCATGACAAGAGCAAACATATCTCAATTGATTGCCATTTCACAAGACAAAAGATCAAAGAACAAGCAATCATGATCATTCACATACCAACAGAGGAAAATCTGGCAGACATCATGACAAAGCCACTTCTTCCAACTCCATACAACAACTTCAAGTCCAAAATGAGACTCTTGAACATTCACTCTCATTTTGAGGGGGAGTCTAAAGAGTAAAAGTGCAACTTCACTTATAAGAGTTGCTACTTCCTTTTATTTGTATTACTAAAAGTGCTAAGAGAGGGAGAATTAGTTAGAATTAAGTCTTTGTATTCCCACTCTATAAATAGCATAGACATTAGGTTTGTTATTCAATTTTTCTGTTCATCTTCTTTATCTTCTTCGATTTGTATTAATCCAGAAACGGTTATTGACTTTAATAAAGTTTCTTCTTCTTCTTTCAATCAATCTTGTTTAGATTGTTAATACTCATATGTACTTACCCACTATATTGCATCTGTACATATTATTTAAAAAAAAAAAAAGCAACTTGGATAATATTTAAAATTAATAGCACTAACTAAACCCGATCCTAATCTAACGATATTCATCTAAATGGGCTTAACTTTTATTTATTGTATCAGTAATGGGCCCAGTTAGGATTGTAAAATACCGGGTCGGGTTCACATTAGCCCGGCCCAAATAATAATACCCGCCATCACACGCTACCACAGCAAAAGAAGTACGTATATAAAGATTCTTCCACTAAAACGCAACATTGATAAGATTTATTCTTGTTCAGATTTGCGTAAACATTTTCTTTTCTCTCTCAACTTAGGGTAAGCCCAATTGAAGGCGCGGTTAGTTTATGATTTTTTTTATTTTTTTTAAAGCTGATTTAATCCGTACGAGTAAAATTATGTAAATGAGTTTCAAGAATTGAAGTTCTTTACAAGCATGTTTCGTTAATGGGCTCGAAGATCTGAACTTTTTTCGTTTTACTTTTTTATTTTTCCCTGGATATATTATTTTGAGGCACTTTTGTGGTTTCTGATTCTAGGTTTGATCATGCAGATTGTTTTCTTGCTTTTTTTAATACTAATAGGATCATGTAGTTTTACTTTATTCTGCACACGCCCGATTATTTTAATTAGATGAGTTAAAACGGTTGATTGTTTTTTAATTAAAGTGTTGATTCTGTCCTTTTTGTATGTTAATAGTATCTAATTACTTAGTAACTTTCAAGTATGTGCTGAAATCAGATTTTTCTTTTGGCCTTTCTGGCTCCTCTCTTTAGGTTGCATGATGTGGTAATTCATGTTTTGCAAATTAAATTCCTGTGTTACCCTTTATGTTTAGAAATTTATGCTAGCAAATTGGGAAATTACGTCTTTTTTTTTTGTTCTTTTTGCAAGTGTATAATAGGGATACTGAGTAATGATTCTAATGAAACAGGCATCTATTGCAGGATCACAAATGTGAAGTGTAGATTTTATTTGTCTGTCTATTTGTTCGACTGTTTGTTTTGCTATGTGCGGGTTTAAAGCATCACATGATTGATTTAAGAAAGATTCTGTTAATTGTGTGCACAGGTTGTTTAAATTGCTGATAATGATCTCTATTAAGGATTTTTTTTTTAAATATCATCATTTATGGTGCATTGCTTAAACTATGTTCCTCTTGTGTTTGTCGGGGTTATTGCTTTCAACTTTCCGAATTTGATGAGTGCTTGAAACATGAAAAAACATGGCTTGTACGATATAAAATTTGGTCCAACAATCCTAGTTCTTTCCCAAATGTTGTGGGTCATGTCTTCATAAATTTTAGTTGCATTGAGATTCATTAGCTTTAGTTTTATGTAAAGGCTCTTTCTGAAAAATATTGCTTTATTTCTTTATGAAGATGTTTAAGACAGGTAAATTGAGTAGTAATGGAGAAAAATGTACATCTCTAAGTGCCTACTCCTAGTTCGTGGCTGATGCCAAATTCAATAAACAAATGTTAACATCAGCCTAAAGAATCAACTGTGTTCCGTTCTTTAAATAGTTGAAGAATTCTCTAATTTAATATATTTTTAAGTTCTCTTTTCTTTTTAAAAGTTGCTGGTGGTATTTCACTTCTGCAGAACTGAAATTAAATCACAATGTTTAGACGGGATCCAAGCACCAATAACCTTAAATATTACGAAGTCCTCGGTGTTCCAAAAAGTGCAAGGCCGGATGAACTCAAGAAGGCTTATAAAAAAGCTGCAATTAAGAATCATCCTGACAAAGGCGGAGATCCTGAAAAGGCAAGTCTTTCTTTCATTGCAGTTCATAAACTGTGCAATATGGATGCCACTATCTGTTAACGTTGAAAATAAAACCCCAAAAAGGAAATCTTGAGTTGTGGGATTCTGTAGATATTTCTACCAACTCTGTTTTAACTGAGCTTAACTCTGTCCTTTTGTCTTTAAATTAGTTCAAGGAGTTGGGTCAAGCATATGAAGTCTTGAGTGATCCTGAAAAGAGAAAGATTTATGATGAACATGGTGAAGATGGTCTAAAGGAGGGATTTGGAGGAGGCAGTCATTCACATGATTCATTCAATATATTTGAATCATTTTTTGGTGGTGGATTTTCTGGAGGTTTTGGTGGTGGATTTCCTGGAGGTTTTGGTGGTGAGATAATTAATTTACTTATTTCCTTTCTTGGGAAGCGATTTTTAATCTAATGTAGAAAAAAAATGGATTAAATTGTGTAGACGGCAGAGGCTCCAGAAGCAGAAAGCGAAAAGGTGAAGATGTAGTGCAGCCATTAAAGGTTTCTCTAGAGGAATTGTACAATGGTACAACTAGAAAACTCCCTATCTCTCGGAACATATTTTGCACCAAGTGTAAAGGGTATATCTTCTTATGTCTAAATATACTATGGTTAAGTCTCAGAAAATATAATAAACTATTCTTCAATTCATGATGGTTATTATGATTTTGAATCCAATCCAACAAAGTATTCATCTTCTTTTATATGTTTTGGCTGTAAGTGCTCCATTATCTGTTGATTAACATTTTTGTGTTTAGCCATAATGGTTGTAATATATCAGTTTCAGACAAATTTCTGAATACAACTTCAAAGACTATTAGTTGAATGCCGTTTGGACACAGAATTCATTGCATCAGCCCTTTTTTGACTTTTATCAAACAACCTCCCTTTCTTTTATTCTTTTTTCCCCCCCTTTGCTTCCTTGTAGTTACGCTTATTACTTTCTTGACGTAGCTTTCCCATTTGCATTCCGTACATATCAGGAAAGGTTCAAAAAGTGGAAATTCTGGTAGATGTTATGGTTGCCAGGGTACTGGAGTAAGGACAAGTAGCCGACAAGTAGGACTTGGCATGGTCCGGCGAGTTCAGCATGTCTGTGCTGAATGCCATGGATCAGGTTCTTACTGAATCTAATCTGTTTTTCTAATCTCCATTCAATGAAAAGTGAAATACAATTGATATAAAAATAAAATTGAATTCACAATGGTACAGGAGAACTGATCAGTGAAAGAGATAAATGCTCTCAGTGCAAAGGTAAGAAGATTATACAGGCAAAGAAAGTGCTAGAAGTGCATGTTGAGAAAGGGATGCTGCATAATCAAAAGATAGCATTCCCAGGAGAAGCTGATGAAGCTGTAAGTTAAATTAATCTTTTCATGGCTATAATTATTCGTTTTATAGCTTATCATATTATCCTCTTTTGCAGTGGTAATGAGTCAGCCTTAGTTTGGTAATTTTTCATGCTAATATCAGTATTTGGTGTTTAATTTCAGTATCCAAATACATAGTCATTTATCCCGATTCATATCTGATTGCCTCTATAGTCTATATACTGAGCTTTCTATAGAATGTGAGTTATTTTGTCAAAAAATAGAGCAATAAATTTAGTCTGGCTTCAAGGTACCTTTGATATTGTTTGATTGTCTCATCATTTTGCTGGTGGACAAATATATAGCATCAGATTATTCATTTGTTTCTTTCTATATATAGTTACCGGGATAATATCATTTTTGGTCCCTGAAGGTTTATTTCCCCCCCCCCCCCCAATTTTGACCTATCTTTCACTCATTATCATATTTGATCCCGGAAGTACACTTTTACTACTCTCACATTTGGTTCCACTGTTAGTTGACCGTCTGGCGGGCTGACAGAATCAACTATATTTATTTACTTAAATTTAATTATAAAAAAAAAAAAAAAAAAACTTTTAAATATTACATTTAACACCCCCATGCAGTTTAGTAAACAGACGGTGAACTAACGTTGGGACCAAATGTGGGAGTAAAACTGTATATCCATGACCAAATTTGATAGTGAGTGAATGAGGGGGACCAAAACTGGAAAAATAATCTCTAGGTATAAAAAATGGAATTAACCCTTAATTACCTAGACAGACGTGATCGAGGCAGTGACTGGAAGTATGCTTTCCATGGCTTTATTTCACCATTTATTCCATCTTACCATTTTAACCTCATTTCTGCATTCTTTGCAGCCTGATACAATCACCGGGGACGTGGTCTACATGTTGCAACAGAAAGAACACCCCATATTCAAAAGGAAGTCCAATGATCTCTATGTCGAACACAACCTTAGTTTAAGAGAAGCTCTTTGTGGGTTTCAGTTTGTGCTAACTCATCTCGATGGACGAAAACTTCTAATCAAATCAGACCCTGGAAAAGTTGTTAAGCCAGGTATTGATTGCATAAAATTTCCTCTTATGTTTCTTTGATACCGTATCAGACCCTGAGAGTTGTTTGAATGACGGTTTTGTTGCAGATAGTTATAAGACAATAAATGACGAGGGAATGCCACACTACCAGAGACCATTCATGAAGGGGAAGCTTATTATCCACTTCAACGTGGATTTTCCCAGTTCTGGATCGGTTTCTCCTGAGAATTTGCAGATTTTATCGACTGCGCTTCCAGTTAAGTCAAAAAAGCGCTTTTCTGATAAAGTAGTAGCTCAATGTGAGGAAACCATTCTGCTTGATGTGGATATCGAGGAAGAGATGAGGCAAAAGGAGAGACAAAGACATGAGGCATACGATCAAGATGAAGACGACCACCCAGATGTTCATCAAGTGGCATGCAACCAGCAATAAGGTTTGATATACATTGCCTACTATTAAACTTTTCCCATATGGGAATTTTTAGTTGGTTTTTAAGGAAAACTTGGTTGCCTATAGAAGTATAATTTTAAGGCTTAGATTGATGATGTCTTCACTTAGTTGGCATTAGTTTTTTGATTTGCTATTCGATGTTGAACAAATAGTTGACATCAAGTCACATCAACATTTCACTTACGGAAATTTCATTTTTTGGCTGAGGAGCTGTTCATATCGTTGAATTCTTCGATACTTTTAGCTTTTCGAAACCATCGTATGCATGTAGTGTTATCTCAGGGATATAATAATAAGCAAAACACGTTTCTTTGTCTTCTACTGATACTCTCTTGGTGGATTGCCTCTCTTGCATGTTTCTTAGTTTGTTGCATTAGAATAGATTAAAGGGTGCATGTTGAGATATAGAATTTGGTACACAAGTGTTGGAATTGCATATGGATTATGGACAGAATATGTATATATTATAGACTTTGTTAGGATTGACAGTTTGTGTCCTGTCATGTTTCATGTTTTGAACAAGGAAATTTTTTGTTAGGTTGACACGAAAACGACAAAAAACACCACGTCGCTAAATACGTATCAATCACTTGTTTCATTAATGCTTAGTGCTTGTTTGCAAACTCTTTTATGAAGATAGAAGCACTTATTTTTAAAAAAAATTGAGTCTAACAGCTTTAAAAAAAAAAAAGTAATTCTATCCAACTTTTTTGAGTTTGCAAACACTCCCTTATTGTGATGCGTTAAGTTGTCTTACTTTGTGTCTGTGTGTTAAGTTTGGACAGGGATTTGGTATTATGCAGGGAGGGCCATGCGGGCCCTCTCCCATAAACACCGCATCCCCTGTCTGCTAAATTTGTGGCGGTATGATAAGGAAGAACATGACTAAACCTGAGGTAGTGTTTGGATGGATGATTTGATTTGATTTGACTATGAATTTGAAATGAATGAATTGAATACTCTATAGATTTCAAATCCATCAAATAAGTTAAAGAACAATATATTTATTTAGATCAAATATATAAAATATATAATGTGTATGCAAGAAGAAAAATTTTAAGCCACAATAAATAAAGACCATCATATTTTAAAAAGTTCACCATAAACTTTTATTTGGAATCAAAACCCAAATATAAACAAAACACAAAACAAAAATATCAACACAATACTATAGCCCAAAATTCTATGGGCCCAAGTTCAGTTTTTTTCTGGTCTAGCACCACAACTGTATGTCTGTCTGTTTTCATTCTTCAATATCACAATAACTTGACCTATAGTCTAATTAAACAAAATAATATACTCATATATACAGTTTCATTCCTCTGTGTCATTTTTTCATGTTCAAAATATATCCCATTTCCTGAATCTTTAACACATGGACCCAAGATTATGATGGGTCATTGGATAATATCTTAATTTTCACTTGTCATACATCACAATGTGAAATATGAAGTGAAACACTGAAAATGGAACATATGATATCATTCGCATATATGGATGTGCATTTTGATACCAACTTGCTGTAAAAATAATTGCTTTTTTGATATATAGTATGATTAAAACATATTAATAAAACTAGTATATGAACCCGTGTGATGCACAATTATGATGTATTAATTTCTCAAAAAAAAGTTAAAGTTAATATAAAATAAAAACATTTGTTGTTGCTGAAAAATTCAACTAAAAGTTTAGGCTTGTAGGAAAAAGAGATAAAAGAAATAAATCTATATTCAACTAATTTTTCTCAATCTTGACTTTGATGTTTTTTTTGAATTTTAACTTTCTATATCATTGTTGAAATTAGAGACAATTTTTTCTTTCGCACAAATAATATTTATAAAATTAAAATT
Source organism: Stenogyne calaminthoides (assembly GCA_037126765.1). Taxonomy (NCBI): domain Eukaryota; kingdom Viridiplantae; phylum Streptophyta; class Magnoliopsida; order Lamiales; family Lamiaceae; genus Stenogyne; species Stenogyne calaminthoides. Next base: position 33,815,785 of record JBBCBC010000023.1, on the reverse strand, counting down.
TATGAAATTTAGAATTTAACATATAAGGTTGAGATTCTTAATTTTTTTTTAAAAAAAATATTTAAATGTAGGGTTGATATTAAGTTTAAAATGAAATATTCTACATATTTTTTTCAAATAAATTTCTTAATCCGTTATAATTTGTTAACATTCATTCCATACATATTTATTCACAAGATTTTTTCCATATTCCAAAGAGTTTTTCCCAATTTAACATTAGTATTTGTAAAAATATTCTACATATTTTTTTTCAAATTTTTTTCTCAATCCATTATAATTTTTTAATATTTGTTCTATACATATTTATTCCAAAGATCCAATGATTTTTAAATTTGGGCCGGTTTCTGTTAAATTTGATCATGTTTTGTGTATATTTTTTATATGAAGTGTTTTCCATCATTATTATTTATTGATATTTATTTTAAATATTTCTCTTAATCCATTATTATTGTTAATTTCCATCATTATTATTTATTGATATTTATTTTAAATATTTCTCTTAATCCATTATTATTGTTAATATATTTTTTTAAATATTCTCAAAGATATTTTTCAATCTATTATTATTTGTTAATATTTTTTTTAAATATACATTTTTCAATTTAGCAATTATTTTTTGCGGGAAAATTCAATGATTTCTAAATTTGGGGCGGTTACTGTTTTTATTTTTTTCAAATATTCTCAAAGATTTTTTTTAATCTATTATTATTTGTTAATATTTTTTCTAAATATACATTTTCTAATTTAACAATTATTTTTTATGAGAAAATTTAATAATTTTTAAATTTGGAATGGTTTCTGCTTTTATATATATATATAGATTATTATGTTATAATTACTTATTGTTGAACAGTGAACGTTTAGAATTGACGCACGGTCGCCATAAAAGATGCCCCTTTTGGTATGGGTAGCATAAATAATTTTTTTAACCCCTTCAACGATGGTGCTATTTAATTCCCAGAGCTTTGGAGTTAAGACTTTATAAGTAAAACACAAATTTAAGTCAAAGAGTTAGGACTAAATAGAATATATTTAAGTTTAAATTTTAATACTATCCGTCACTAAAAGTCTAAAACTATGAATAGGATAGATCACTAAATAGATAGTACTCCCGTTTTACAAAGATAACTTATTTTCTATTTTTATTCGTCCCACAAAGATAGACCGCTTACTATATTTAAAATATCATTAAATGTTCATTTTCATACTTTGCCCCTAATTAATGTATTTGTTGCTAGTAATTGTCTTGAAAAATTAATAGACAATAGGGGCAAAATAGAAAAATAAAGCAATAATTTAATTAAACATTCCCACTTTCAATTATAATAACTTCTATTTCTTAATTCGTGTGAAAATAACTATATATAAGTCTATCTTTGTGGGACGGAGGGAGTATAATTTACAAACGAAAATAATTCATATATAAATCAACATCTTTGTCATCTTATTGACAATTGGATGTATGATATAATTATATATACAAGGGCAGATTTGAGATTAATTAATTCAAATCACGAGATGACTAAATCAACATGATATTCTAATTGTCATCTTATTGACAATTGGATGTATGATATATCATATATATATATTAAACAACTAAGTCTTTCAGAAATCAAATCTTTCTAGTTGTGTTAGGTCACAGGTCACCTTCTTCTTCTTGTTTTTCATTTCTACATTCCTGCAGAGAAAAAAGTTTGTGGACTAGAAAATACTTAATTTTCTGACTCAGATTTTTTAAAATTTATGATCCTACAATTTTCATAATTTAAAATCTTATTATCGATGAAAATATATATATTTGGAATATATAAAACCAACGTATACATTGAAAGTACAGAGAGGACAAATTGAATTCTTGATTGTATATATACGTACATGTTAGGTCAAAGAAAAGTCATATAAGCCCCTAAAGTATATAAAACTAGGTATGTAAACCAGGGCGATAATAAATAATGAGAATACTTTTTTTAATTGTGAGACGTATTTTAAAGATGAATAAGTTTTACTTAATAAACTTTGGAAGGATGAATGTTATTTGTGTTGTCATGTGAAATTAATTACTCTATAATACTTATGCGTTTGCGTTTCTTACATAGTGCATGCACATGTGACCTAACACAACTAGAAAGATTATTATAATCTGAAAATCATACTTTGAAAATTTATGAAATATTTCATAAATTCAAAGTAGACAAAAAATTCATATCCCTTTTTTCAGAGTTTTTTTTATTAATAAATTTTTTAAACCTTAACTATTTTATTTTTTTTTCTGTTTTATTATAATAATCTTTCTAGTTGTGTTAGGTTTTCATATAATTTTTTTGTTTTTTTTCTTTTTTTTTGAGATTATAGCAATATAAATTTAACACTCACCCATTTTAAAATACTAAACCATCATTCTCAAATTATAACTTATTTCATCTTGAGACAATTTCACGAAAGACGAGTATTTTTTCTAAATTTTATTTATTTTAACAATATATATTTATAAAAAACAATGCTACCCCAACATCACGAAGTCGTCATGTGATTAGATATCTCTTTTTAAATAAGACTATATATATATTTTCATTAGTAAATGAATAGAATCTTTTTTACTAAAGGAGATGGGTACAAAATTTTTAATTTAAGAAGTCGTCAATTTAAAGCTGTGATTAGATATCTCTTTTTAAATGGGTATATATTATTTTCATTTAAATGAATAGAATCTTTTTTTACTAAAGGTTTTAAGAATAAGTTATAAAAAGATTATATTTTCTTTTAACGCTGGTTTTATTAACCCTCTCTTTAAAGTATATCACTGTTTAGTCATGATTTAATTTTGAAAAATGACAGTACATAAAATTAATTTTTTTTCTCAAATGATGTGATATATCCTTTATTTGCTAAAAGAGATACTTTGTATTTTGTAACCAATAATATTTTACTATTCGTAAAAGTATTTAATGTTATTCAAAGAAGTTTTTTTTCACGAAAATAAAATTTCGTTATAATATATAATCATCTTTTCCTAACATTTTAAAAGTTGATTACAATTAAGTTCGTCACGAGAAGCACGATTTCTTATAATGATTTTTATATATTTTTAATATCTATTTATTTAATAATTTTGGTGTTTTTTTTCTTTCTTAAATGGAGCATTAATGATTTTTTTAGGGGAACCTAAAAACACATTAATGATTAAGTTTTATAATAATGAAACATTAAAACATCATTTAATTTTGCATAAGATATGATGCTAAACATCATTAAATTTATTTTTAAACGGACGGAGTACATATTTTAGTTATTTATTATTCAAAATATTAAATAACAATATTTATTCATTATTTACAAACTCTCCCGTAATATATAAGTCAGATTGACGTATGGGGGTGATAGTTGCAAATATTAATAGGCAGAAGGCCCCCTACCCTTTTTCCATGTGAAATTCGTGGTTTTCGGGTGGGCACAAAATAACACGGGCCCTTTGATTAATTGACTTATTACCAAATAGTTTGACGTCTCTCGCTGTCCACCAAGACTCGTATTATGAAAATGTACAACTAAATAAATTTCACACAAAAATTTGTGAAATTGATTAAGAGGCATGTCTTATATTATTAAAGAATATTAATTTTAATAATAAAAAAATATTTTTTTTACTATATAAAAGATATCACTGATGATACTAAAAAATGTATTTATATCACAATAGGGGTATTATTGAAGATAGCTTAAGGGTATAACTTAAATTAAATAAAAATATTAAATGTGAAGTCATGTTTAATGATAATTTATTTTTAATGACATGAATTAATTATTGAAAAGCTTACCAAAAAAATAAAGAAAAAATAATAAATAAAGGCAGTGTATGAAAATAAAAGCCAAAACATTAAATAATAGATAAATAATTAAAAAAATCAAAATATCTTATATTTTAAATTAAAAACATTTGCATTTGAGATAAATTTTTACGGTGAGAATAAAATATAATTTGAAAGATTAATGACTTTAATATTTTGGAAGGAGTATATGTTCTTGTCTTTAAGTTCTTAGACTCCATCTATCGCAATGCGTGATTGTCTTGTATGAATTTTTATCATTTTGAATAGAAGGAAGTATAAAATTAATTTTATCGTGAACAAGTTTGAGAGACTCTCTGCTCATTCATCATATATATTTAGTAATTGATTGTAATCAATACATTATAACGGCCTAGACGTCACTGTCATCAAGATCTTGCCTAATTAATCATGATTAATAAAAAAGTGATTGCGACATAATCAACTTTCTAGTATCTTTAAAAAATAAATCAATTTTCTAGTATTTATCATCTATAATCTTCTATAATGCAAAACATCTATAAGATGATGTGACAAGTTATAAAATGATGTGACAATGATGTGGCAAAGTCATATTCTTTTATTTAAAATCTCTAATCTCATTCATTTATAGTGTTGTTTTAATCTCATCCGTTGATTTTGTCTTCTATTTCCTATAAATTGTGACATCTCTCATTCATTTTTTCTCATTCTCATTTGCCTGCGAGTTCTCTGCGATTTCTCTTCATTTCCTCTCCTTCATCTTCTCTCCATATAGTATCTCTATAATCATACGATATCCTCTCTAATATCTGATCTTATTATTTAATGATTGGATCTTTTATTATTTCAATTATTAAATTGTTCCTATATCATTCTTATATCGTTTTTTAATGCTATATTGTTTGGTTTCATTATGTGTTTTGTTGTTATTTTTATTTCATTCATTTTTTTTCTTTATTCATTATATATTTTAGTGTTGTTATTTACAAGTTTCTTCTCACAATATTTTTTTATCAATAGATTTTTTTCTCATAATATTTCATGATTTCTTATTTATCTTAGATTACTAATCTTATTTAGTTTTTATATATATTTTTTGCAGGTTGAATAAAAATCGAGAATATTATAAGTCGATAAGGATGAGTTATATGAAGATTATCTTTTTCTACTTAGAAGATGAGGGCAAAATTATATTTATATCGATCTGATGCAAAGATCATTGTAAAAGTTTTATAAAATATTATTACATTTCGTTACATCTAATGTTAGATTATAGATTCTTCCTATTGTATCTTCGAAGATATTTAATAAAATATTTTAATTATTTCGTTGTGAATATTTATCTAATGAAATCATTATCTAATACTTTTGTATAATGCATACTGATATTTTTCTTATTAATCATGTAATGAAATCCGTAATTTAAGCATGATTAGTCAACTTTGAATTTAAAATTGATTTGATAATTAATTACATCTTTCTAATTATTTAGTGAATTCCATAAATGATGCAAGAATAAACAAATTATAATAAAGAGTTAAATGATTTACCATTTAAAATTGATTTGATAATTAATTACATCTTTCTAATTATTTGATAAATTCCATAAATTATGCAAGAAGATAAAATTATAGTATAGAGTTGACTAATGATTTGTCAAAATATTGAGTTTGAATTTAAATACTAAAGATTTAAATTATAATATTGTTCAAATTATAGACAATAATTTACCAAAATATTTTTAGTATTAATTTGCCAAACGTGAATATAAAACAAAAATTACACGATTAAAATTCAAATTATTTATGAAATTTTATTATTTTGATTTTCTAATTTTAATTTGGTAATCATTATATAACTCATTATAATAATTTTCTCCTATTTCAAATCTCATCAATCATCATGATACAATTATTTTATGAGAAAAAAATTGTAATTTTTCTATTAAATTCGAAAAATGACGTTTTATATTTTATTTCATAAGTAATATTAAAAAAATTATAATAACTATTTTATTTGATTTTTATTTAGTTTTAATGACATCTATTTTTTTTAATGGCGTATTATAAATTTATAATGTTTAATTAATAACATATATTGTTGACTAAATTAATAAGTAATATGCATATTTGATAAAAAAAAATTGGATTAATCTTTAAATTGTGTTTTTTTAAGACAAAAATTCATATGAGACGGTCTCATGAATGAGATGGGATACAACTTAGCACAAATTATATCCACCCTCCTTAAGTGGTAAAGCGTTAATGTCCACTTTATGGCCCGTCTCGTCGCGAGACGATCTCATATAAGTGTGCCTCTTTTTTTAAAATATACAACATCTTAATTGTTTATCAAAATTTGATTTTATAATTAAAAATTGCAATTTCAATTAAATCTTTAAGATGCACAATTTTTTTTAAAACATATTTAACTAATAAAATTTAGTTTATCTGATCAATTAAATTAATATTTTTCAAATCTTCGACTAATACTAATAGTCTAATAATCCATATCAAATTAAATAGGAAATTTTATTGTAATTGATATGTGTTTCAAAATAATCATTCTTACCATCTAAATAAGTTAACTTGGCCGAATTATCAAAATCTCATAATTCAATATTCTTTAAGAAACCATACACACAGATGTATCATATTTTAATTAAGCCTAAATTATATTTATATAAACCTAAATTAAAAATAATTGACATGATTATAGAATATGATTGGTTTTTCATTTTATATAGATTTGTTATTAATTATGTCTTGATTTATGCATTCCATTAAATTTTTGCCATCTAAAAAAAGTCAATTAAACCGAATTTTCAAATATCGATTTTTAGATATCATTTTTTTTTTTGGAATCAATTAATAAATTAAATATTGACGTTTATTTAATTAAAAAAATTAGTCAAACATACCCAAAATATTAATGCTGGTAAATTTACGCCAAGACTGTTGCACGTTTCCTCATTTTTCTTTTTAATTTTATACTATATTTTCTATGCCTAATAATATATATATATATATATATATATATATATATATATATATATATGCGCACACACCTAATCATTCTTAAATATTTATCTATCTTAGTTAATTAATGCCAATCTTTTATTGGAAATAATTGTGTCATTTGATTACTTAATAATTATTGCGATTGATTGCAATAATAAATTGATATTGAAATTAGATTTGGTCTGCTAATATTTTAGAATTTTTGATCTATGTACATCTTATAATACCATAAATCAATAGTAAAAGATTTTTTATTTTTTGATTTTTTATGTATCATGAAGATTCAATTGAATTCAATATTTAATTTTTTACAGTCAAGATCGATAAACAAATAAGATGATTTGTATTTGTATAGAATTATCTTTTAAATATTATGTGTTTAAACAAAGAAATATTATTATAGTAACAAATCTTCTACTAAGAAATATAAGACCCTTTTAAAAATTTTAATATAATAGTTTTTTTTATTAAAATTATATATGAAAGATTAAATAATTATAATTCCTTAATTAAAATTAAAATAATCAATCTTCGTTAATTAATTAAGTTAAACGATTTTAGGGAGTCTGCTATCTTAATTCAAGGTTATAAAATTAAGTTAACAATAAAATTTCCTATAATTATTTAATTTAAAATTATATTTATATACATAAATAAAAATGTTATTGCCATGATGATAAGATGTGGTTGATTTTTTATTTTATATAAATTTGTTGTTTGTTATTAGTATTTCACACATCATGCAAAATTTCAACTAATATTGTTTACAAATGTGTGATTAGAAATTTGTGATTTTGAATAATAAATTTATTTCAAAATTAAATCCATTTTGTTAACGTAACATTCTTTTATTCTGTGTTAAATAATTACATTTTTTTTCTTTTAAATATAATTTACGTAGTAAATTAATATATTTTTTGTATATTACATATATAAAATATTAAAAATGTTACTATTATTGAATAGAGTTAATTTAAGCTAAATAAAATTTTGAAGTATTTGATCAAAATTTAATAATGTTTGCATAATGAAGTTTCAGTTTAGAGCTAATGGAGAGTTGCTTTCTATTAATTTTCTCTATTAAGTGTTCAGGACAATCAAATTACCGTTTTTATTTTGAAGGAAGGAGTGCATGTAATGCTTCTCATAAATATTGGCGTAAAATCAAGTTTGTGTTATAGGACGAAGTTGGTTGTCACAAAGCTGGGAAATTATAATCACAAATAATTTTAGAAAAAAATACTAAGAATAAGGTGTTAATCCCAAAAATGATATTAAATAATTCAGACTAAACAATGCCTGTAAAGTTTAAGAGGAAATAATTTTCAATCCTATTATATTTTGCGATGACGATAAATAAAAATTTGTATCAATTTCTTTCAACTGTAGATTTGTATCTTCCTAAGTCGATTTAACACAACATACTATTATATGTTGCAGTCTCAGAGATAAAAGCAAAAAAAGTATGAAAATTTTATGTCTCGATTCGGATGGAAGACCTTGCAAGTATACAAGAAATGTTGTTTAATTACAAATATTTTTTTCAAAATTTTTAATTTAAAGTGTGTGTGTATATATATATTTTTTTTTTAAATCTAAATATTTGAATTTATTTATTTTTTATAGAGTCATCAAGTATAATAACATATAAAATCATATTTATATATTTGAATTATATTTTTATTTTTAATAGTTTATGAATTCTAAATTATTTAACCATAAAAAATATTAAATTATTATTGATTGTTTTACATAAAAAATTTATTTCAATCCGTGAAGTTCGCGGGGCTAACACTAGTTTTATATATATATATATATATATAGACTTAAAATGCACTAAAAGCGTGGTGGTTTCGAAATTCTGCCCAACTACACAAATTTTATTACTCTCTCGGCCACGATTAGGGATTTAAATCGAAATGGTTCCATAACTTTGCACCTTTATTGAAAAAATCATGTATATATATTACGTGTTTAAATTTAGTTCCGTATATTTTTAATTTGTGCCGATTTAGTCCCAAATAGCAGAAAACCGGTCAAACTATCCAAAAACGATGTCGTTTTAGGAGCGTGTGATACATGTGCCCTAATTTAGGTCGGGAATTTATCATAAAACGACGTCGTTTTGGGTAGTTTGATCGGTCTCCGGCGATTTAGGACTAAATCGACACAAATTGAAAACATATGAAACTAAATTGAAACATGTGATATATACGAGACATTTTCAATAAAGATGCAAAGTTACATGACCATTTCAATTTAAATCCCGCCCCGATTACTCTTTCCACAAATATGAGTTTACATATTTTTACAAAAGTAAAATTGAGAAAAATTATGTGAAAAAAGCCATTTAATATTGCACAAGTTAAAAAAAAAAATCACTTATTACGAAACTAAGAAAGTAGTATATTATAGATACACTATTTCAATAGAAACATTAAATTTAAGAGGTACCTTATAGAAAAATAGAATAAATACATGTTGCGAACATGCAGTTAGATATTAATCAGGGTATAACCGTATAAGTGTGAGTGTTAGGTGAACAAAGAAAACCTTCATATACCCTTTACGCCTATTTTATGTTCTTTTTTAATCAGCAACGTAATTTAACGGAAAATATTACTAATATATTAAATTCTTAATCCACATATTTTATTGAGTCTTTGTACACCAAGTACATCGTGTGCTTCATAGTGTATTTTAGAAATATATAATTTATTGTACTGAAGTGTGTAATTTGATAACTCGAAACGTGCGACATGTGTATGTGAAACAAATTGCACGTCTCAGTATAAACAAATTATATTTTTTATTATAATAAATTATATATTTTTAAAATATATTTTTATACGTATGTATTTAATGCATGCAAGACTTGGGTTTTTAATTACTAGAATTCTAGTTTGACCCATTGTATGTCTTAACTTTGTAAATTGTTGCTGTGTAAATTTTTGTACATATCCTTATCATAAATGGAGTCAACTAATTAAATAGCGGACACATGCATGTGTTTAGCTGTTTGAAAATAATATATTAATTCTTTGTATATATAAGTACGTGTTGAGCAATGAGCATCATGATAAATATCCACCACAAATTTCAAACCGTCATTGTATACATACAGACATATGTGTAGAATATATATACATTAACAAATTAGTAGACTCATCATGCTTCTCTTTTTTATCTACACATGCATTTCTTTATACTATAAATTAGTCCATTTTTGTGGAACAATATTATAACATCATTACCTTATGTACCATACTTCCTAGCTAGCACTCCTCTAGAAATTAAACAACCTTTATGGAACAACAAATCATCTTCGAAACTCTACCTCATCACCACCTTTTTCCCTCCACCGACAACTCCGGCGGCTCCGCCACATCCACCTCCTCCTCTTTCAACTCCAACGTCACACAAATCACAACAAAATTAAACAAGACTACCAAAAAAGTAGCACAAAAAAACGACAATGATCAAGAAGGCGGCGCCACCCACTCCGGCGACAAACACCCGACGTACCGCGGCGTACGGAAGCGGAGCTGGGGGAAATGGGTGTGCGAAATTCGGGAGCCGAGAAAGAAGTCCAGAATATGGCTCGGGACATACCACACGGCTGAAATGGCGGCTCGAGCCCATGACGTCGCCGCTTTAGCCATCAAAGGCCAATCGGCTTTTCTCAATTTCCCTCACTTGGCTCACAAGCTGCCACGCCCGGCTTCCACCGCGCCCAAGGACATCCAAGCCGCCTCTGCTAAAGCCGCTGATATGCTAGCCGAAGCCGAGCCGAACAGGCAAGAATCGCCGAATTCGGCTTCGACGGCTGGTGATGATGACGATACATTTTTTGACTTGCCGGATTTACCCCTGGATAGCGGCAATGGGTATTGTTACTGGGCTTCATCGTGGAAGATGGGCCTGGACATTGGTTTCCGGCTTGATGATCCATTTTTATGGGAATGCTACTAAAATAATTGAAGTAGGATGTAAGACGCACACTTGTGTAAGACGATTTCATGGTGAGACCAGCATAATTTGGGCATGACGTTTTAACACTTTGAAAGGTGTGGATGTTGATTTATGCTTGTTTGTAACCGTCTAATTAATTGTTGAGCTTTTTAATTCTCATGTCCTTTTCTTTCTATTCAAAAAGTCATTTTTACCTAATGATCACATAAATAACTCGAGACAGAGTTTTTTGCAGCCCAATTTCACCGTACTGCAGTCTGTTTGTATTTTCTGGGTGGATTTATATGTAATATATATATTAATGAAAATGTATAATTAGTTTAATCGTAGTAGTTGTTTAGTTCAAAAGTATTAATTGTTATATCATATGAATGACAAATACTTGTGTGCACCCTTTGCATCAATTTAGAATTCGTGCAATTGAATTTCAGAGATTTTTTTAAAATTATATTTCAACTTTCGAACAAGACCCGACCCAAATAGTTCATGGTTTAGGGTTTGGGTTCGGGTTCATGGTTCAAGGTTCGAGTTTGGATTCATGGTTCATGATTTAGGATTTGAGTTCGGATTCATGTTTCATGGTTTGGGAATCGAAAAAGAAATGAAGGGTAAAATCACTCAAGTTCTAGTGTGTGGTTAATTCAAATTTAAATTAAATCCAACTACACCATGTACAATTGATGCATACAAATATCACTTCATATACGTGAATACTAGTAAAAAATATTGTAAAACAACCGTGAGATCATCATAAGACCGTTGTCACTTTTTAATAGACACATTATCACTTTTAATGTAATATGTATCACGTTTTAATAACCTTGCCTTAAAATGATATAAATTGAGTGATGCTTTCAAGTAGCAAATACATGTAAGTGAGTCAATTTTTAAGTTGAAGAACTATTTATGACATTTAGATATCCGAATAAGGACTAAGTTATTTCACTGATAAGTAAGAAATGAAATCACCTGTTTCATAATTGGTGTTCCGCTTTATACTTTACAATATTGATGGATATTACATGGAATAATAAAAAATATCTAACGAACCATCAAATTTTAGATTTATGTGGTAAAGATTTAACAAATGAAGATCAATAAAATATGAAAAGTGAAACAAGAGAATCGAACCGGATAAGTGGACAACGTTTCCGCGGATGATGGATCAGTCGAGAGGCAATTAAGTTGTTCAAATATGAATCTCCACTCTCGTAACTCTTCTTTGGTTTGAGGACAACTTTTGATTTTTTTTTTCTGTTCTTTATAACTTTTTATTCTTGTATTTCTTAGAATTGCTGGTGGGTGGAGCTGATAATTAGTTTTTACGAGAATTATCTTTTTGACTTTATTCTCTTATCACTTGTAAACTGTAACACACCTTTAGAATATCAGCATCACATTTTAATTTATACAATGATACGTTATTGGGTCTATTAATATCATTTGTTTTTATATAGTGATAAATTATTGTAGATCTATCAATATCACGTAAAAAAAATTAGGCAAAGTATAGTGTGAACAAGTTTTACGGTGAAACTGGTTAAGGAGTGTGACTTATATTACTAAAATGTGTGAATTTTTACTGTAAAGTGTGTGACTTTTTAGTATAAAGAGTATTACTCATAAAAGTGAAGGGTGTGACTTATATTATACCAAAGAGTGTCGTAGTGATAACTAAAGTACTGTGTGACTTATATTACTAAAGGGTGTGACTTATATTACTAAAGTGTATGTCTGTAAAAAAAAAAAAAACTAATTTCACGGTGAACAAATTTCACAGCATACCAACTCAAAAAATAATTAATTATTATTTTGTTCATATAGTAATATATTATTAAGTATATCAATGTGCATAAAATAATAAAATATTTTTATTCATATGGTAACACAAAAAAAACTAGGGTAAAAAGGAAAAAAAAAAAGCAACATGAAAAAACAATAAAAATAACTTTTATTTATATAGTAACACATGATATAATGAAAAAAAAAAATAATAACATTAAAGAACAGTTGCCTAATTAATAGAACACTCAAACAATTAATAAAAATATTTTCTTAAAAATATACAACGACTTAAGTGTTGAATTAATACATAAAAATAAAAAAAACCATTAACCCGAGTAATTGAAATGATAAATTGACTTTTAAGAAGAAGTATGATAGAAGAGAGTCTTCTATCATTATCCCATTAAAAGTCAATTTATCATTTCAATTATTAATACAAAACACACTTATAAAAATGCGTGTCAAAATTAATTGTGCTAAATCGGACCCATGATTAGTCGGGTAACAATACAAAAATCTAGTAACGAGAGTATATATATATTAAGTGGACTGTGTTATTTAAGTGTATTTTTAAATTATATTAATTATTTCTATGAAAGGTAATAATTTGTTAGTAATAGATACTTTCCCTGAAAAATTAAAAAAAAAAAAATTGTGTATCATTAGAACTTATGTTCAATAATATTATACTGGTAAAAAAAAGTTCAATTAATATTACTCCAAATTAATTTAATTTCCATCTGATACACATGAGAGAGATACAAAAGAGTGATTTAGATGAAGTCATTCTTTTGACTTGAAAGCCTCCTGCTGCAGAGACGCCATTTAATTTTTTTGACGTTTTTCGTTGCCTCAAAATCAGCCATTTGATATTTTTAAACTTTAAAAAAGTGGCTATAAAAGAAAAGGAAAAAAGATTTCCATAGGATACGTTGTCTCATTATGGTGAGGGTATTTGTTGATTGTATCAAATATAAACATTATATAAAAAAATAAAAAAATATAAACATTATATTTATTTAATTATTTATTTATAAATTAATATTAATATTTATTAATTAATATTATTATATTTATAAATTGATATTATAGAAGAATAAGTGTAATAATATCATTTATTATGAACAAGTTTTTTTAAAAAAAATTGTATTATAATAATTATTTTTATTTTTTATATTAGATTAATTTATTATAAGATTTTTTTTATTTCTACGCACTTCATCACATTCTTGAATATACAATATTGAACAAAAATTGAATAATATTCCCTCTGTTCTAATTTAAATTGATCATATTTCTTAAATGAACTTTCTAATTTAGATTTGTCATTTCTTGTAAGGAAATAAAGCAATTTTCTTAACAGAACAAAAATCTTGTAAACAACACTTATTTACAATATATGCCACTATATTACACTCATTAATACACATTTTACATCATTTAATATTATATTAAATAAAATTGAATTGATATTAATAAATAATAATTATCTTAAAATTTGTGCCAAGTGTAAATGATAAATCTAAATTAGGGCGGAGTAGTAATAAATAGATCAAAATCTCAACAGAATTAAGAATTTTAGACAGTAAAGTACACCATAAACGATGCAATTATGACTCTAATTCATACTGTCAATCACTCTCCATCAATAAATTTAAGATTAAAAATTTAAGTTTTAAAATTCCATTCATAAATCAATTTATTTAATTTAACTCACATTTTTTTATAAGAAAAATGATAATGCTTATTCTTAAATTAAAAGAATACAAACATTGGTTTTTTTTTTTAATATTCATTGGAAATTAAAATTTTTATATAGCATAACTAGTTTATTCATTAATTTCTAAATTTTCCTCAAATATAAGGTGACGGAAGAGAAAATTATACAATTAAAACTAAAATTCTAATGCATTTATATGATAAAATTAACTAATAGCAATAATATAAAATGAAGTAGAATAAATTATTTAGATATTAATAAAATTGTTAAAATGTGTTAGGTTGATTGAATCAGCCCGACCTACCCTACTCATAGGGAGAGTTGGGTTGAATCTGTTGGAAGGCAGGCCAAAACTAGCCAATCCAAATCAACTAGGGGCTGGCTCTCGGAGGGCTGGTCGGTTTATATAAAGTTTTTCTTTCTTTCTTGTTTTAAGAAATAGTTTTACTTAAAATACTAATTCCCAAGTCAATTTTTTTATTTTGAAAATTAAGAAAGAATTACATAAACTTTTGATTCATAATTCTTTTAAATTTCAAAATGGCTTCTCAGTTCCAACCTAGGGTATTAATTTTGTAAAATATTACATTATTTCGTTTCTTAATTTGGTAAGTGCATCCATATGTGAAGATGACAAATAAACAACCTATTTATAAATTTGTGCACCTTAAATGCATCATTAATTTACTGTTTGTGATTCTAGAATGAAGAATGAAAACTAATTATAATAAAAAATATATAAAAAGCATGCAGATTGACCCGTCGAGCCCGCTACTCACAAGTGGATTAAGGTAGGTTGTGGGCTAGCCTGTCTTGTCAAACCCTTTTGACACCTCAAGGTATAAAAGCAAAAATTATAAATAATATAATTTCTCAAAATACAGTATTATTAAGTACAAAAAATTTTCAAGAGATTGACACACCATAAAAAGGAAATGTGAAATAGTATTAAGAGTGATGGTAACAATTTATGTTATTCTAGATATTTTTGTAATCAATTTGATATAGTCAAACAAATTTAAATAAAATTCTAAAGCTATATAAAATATATTCTAAGAAATTTTACTTAGCAAAATAATATGTGTATAACTAATATAATTTTATTTGCACTAATAATAATAATTTTAAAAGGTATAATTATGATGATCCACATATTGACATATGTAAGTCCATATAAAATGACAAATTACTCGATTATAAATTTATAACGACAAAAAAAATGAATAAAATATATATTTACATTTGGAGAAACCTTTCGAGCAATAGATAGGGTACTTTTTAAAAAGACAAAAAAACACAAAAATCAATCGTTGGTCCCAGTACTAAACTTTTAAACAGAGTGTGAATTACAAGGCACTGCATGAAATGTAGAACATGCTGCATATTTACAATTGTGTGTTATGTAGTACGGTCATCGGTGGGGAAAAAAAATTATATATTTCAGTGAAATAAGTGCTATATTTTAAAAATATATTATCAAGTTCACGTACATACTTATCCTACTTCTACCAAATTTTTCAACATCAAATTAATGAGGAACAAAAATTTTAAGATTATAATTCATATGAGACGGTCACATGCATGAAACGGGGTACAACTTAGTATAGATCACACCTATCTTTTTTAAAGTGTTAAAATACCAGTGCCCAATTTATTCTCCGTCTTATTGTGAGACCGTCTCATGCAAATATGCCTCGAATTTTTATGATATATATTTGATAAGGACCTGATTTTATTTTTAAAATTTTAACCACAATTGCAAATTGATAGCGCTGGAATCGAACTTTTTAACCTCGACTTTTTGTAGAAGAGGCCCAGCACTAACTCCTTTATATAATGATATAAAAAAAGTTGAGTTGGTATGCGGTGAAACTTGTTCACCGTGAAATTAATTTTTTTTTAATAGACATACTCTTTAGTAATATAAGTCACACCCTTTAGTTATCACTACCACACTCTTTGCTATAATATAAGTCACACCATTCACTTTTATGAGTAATATTCTTTATAGTAAAAAGTCAAACCCTTTATAGTAAAATATCACACTCTTTAGCAATATAAGTCACACCCCTTAACCAGTTTCACCGTGAAACTTGTTCACACTACACTTTGCCAAAAAAGTTTACAATTATTATATGACGACAAATTATTGGCAAACTTCTCTTATGCACTATTTGCACCAATTTTGACTTGGTGCAATTGAATTTCAATTCAGTTTTTTTTTTTTTTTTTAAATTATTTACTGGCCCAAACCTGACCTGAATGGTTCATGGTTCACTCGGTCCGAGTGGTTCATGGTTCACCCGGTCTGAATAGGTCATGATTTAGGGTTCATAATTTAATGTTTAGGGTGTAGATTGTTCATCCAAATTAAAATTGAATTCAATTGTACCAATTGCATCTCGTGTCATTGGTGCACACAAGTGTTACTCCAAATTATTATGTGACACTGTAATATTCGTTCCAACTTTCAAGTTAAATGTATTTTACCAAATTATCCACTCTATTACTGATCGGGTTTAAAATTTTCCCCCTCAACTATTCGATGAATTTTTTTTATTATATATGCGTATGCGTATATGTATACAAGATAAAATTACAAATAGTCTTGTAATTTTGTTTGTATTTGTAAATAATTTTGTAAATTTTTTTTGGCAAAGTATAGTGAATTGTCAATCAATTTTATGTTTCAATTATATTGATTCTAAGATTCAACACTTCAAAATAGTGAATTTTGTCCATTTCTATAGCTAACTTCGAGTGTTTACGGTGGGGTGAGCGTCAAAATCTATACTATTCTTTTCCTCTCGTTGAACTCGTCATTTTGATACATTTTATGCCATTATGTATGCTAAGACAATTTTTCTGCCATTTTCTAGTCAAAAATCAAAATTCTCACTGAAAAGGATCATAATATAGACAAAAAGAACCAAAATTGTTAATGTAAAAATTTACACGATAATTTATGGACTATCTAGAATTTGTAATTTTATCACTATATAGTTATAATTAAGGTATGTATTTATTTGTTTAAATTTATGGGGGTATGTATATGTTAATAATTATACCAATAAACTGGGCCGTTTAGGAGAATTTGGTGGCCTGGTGCGAATTCTCAAATGATGCCTTAATTGAGGCCCCAAGTAAAAATATAAATGTAAAACAATTTAGTTTTTATAGAAGCAATAATATTTTAAAAATTCACATTATCAATATTTTGATTATCGCTGGAAACTTGAGAATCTTTAACCACAAATATTTTTAGAGCCCTTTTTGAGATTCAATTCTTCTTTTCTTTTTATGTCTTTTTGCTGCCACATTATATTTTCCAATTTTAGGAGGCAACTCACTACTCTGAGAGTTACAGTTGCACAAACAAATAATTAATAAATAACAATGAACAATCAGAAAAAAGTAAAAAGTGTTAAAGTAATGAAAACTTTCATTTTGACAATTAGCCGTCTCTTTCTCGAATTTAACAGTAATCCGACACTTCACACCTGCAGCGGCAATGACTTGAGCCAAGTAGCCAACCGATTGCTAAAAATTCATATTACAAAAGACAAGAACCCAGAAGGCCAGAACAAAGCTTCTCTGAAAATTCCATTATGAAATTAAATAAATAAAATATGTTGAAGAATATTAGTACCAAAAATTACCTTCGAATTCGAAGAAGCCCACAGCTAATAGAGATCCAAGTTAATGAATAGTGACTAAATCGGCAAATCGTTGCTTATTTTTTCCAACATAATAGAAGAGGAAGAGGAATGAAGTTGGGTAAAACTAATTTGGAATATATTTTTATATGCACAGACAGACTGATAGAAGATGAACGGTAATTTTATTGGAAATTAGAGAAATTGATGGAAGATTAATGAAGGTTGAGAAAATTAAGGATGAATTTTATTGGAAAATTGAGAAATTGATGGAAGATTAATGGAGGTTGAGAAAATTAAAAATGAAAAGAAGAATTGAAGATTTTTTTGCCGCTGTTGCGTATCCGCGTTAGATTTATAATTTTAATTTTTTTTAAGCCTAGTAATGGATCTAAAAAATTTAAGGCCGGGGACCGTAGAAAAAATGAAGCATGCTTGTGAAATTACTGAACACACTCATGGCGGGACTGCCAATAAGGTATATTTTGTGACCCACAGTTAAAATCTACTTCCCAAAATTATTTCACCTGAATGATTGAATATCAAGCTGTAAAATAATCTTTTCCATCTATTTTTGTTAATTTTAAGAAAAGTGCAATCGCAATAAAATAATGAAATAAAAGTGGAACCCACGTGCATAAAATCATCAAAAGCAGCTATTGATTCTCTCCTGACTCCTGAGTTTGTGGCGGGTAGCAGAAAAGAGCCCACAATATTGGCAAAATTTTAAATATTTTTTCTACTGCTATTTATAAAATTATTATGTTAATTTTTGTGAATAAACATTAATAATTTTTATACGTAATATTAATAAAATTTATGTATAAATTTAATTTATAGGCGTATTATTCGGCAATATTACGTTCTTAATTTCCTCAAGTATAATTTCATAGAAAGGTCATATGTGTGTATACATGTATATATTCGAAATCTAGAGATAAACTATTTGTATATTTCCCAACATGCATTGATAAAAGAGAACATGAGAACTATTGTCCACAAAAATTGTCCACATGATGAAATATTAGTACATGAGAACTATAACTATTGCGGAATACATAAGGAATTTCACCTTTCCATGAGGTCCCAAGTTAAATGGAAGGCTGCTGTCATATAAATGTCAAAGACAAACTAGTAATAGATGATTTTACGTGTGGGCGGGGTATAAAATAATTCAAATTAAACTCATTCCTTTTAAAATATTAAAGTGATATGTTCAAATTATACTCGTCTTATTCTGAAATTATCTCATACAAGTGTGTCTCAATATCAAATCATTTATGTATAAGACGGTACAAAATAGTCCAAATTAAACCCACCCCTTACAAAGTGTTTGAGCGTCATGCCCAAATTATACCCCGTCTATCGTGAGACCGTCTCATGCAAGTGTGTGTTAGGAAAATTAAATAAACGAATTAATTCTACATACACATTTCTATAAGTTCGGATTTTAGATGAGATGAAATTCTTTCATGGTATCAAAGTCTTCAGGCTCACGTCCACATTTTGGGTTCGATTCCCGTTGAAAACAACCCAATCCATATTAAATTATTCATTCAATGGACCTCTTCTCAATGATGGAGTAAGAGAATTAAGTCCACAAGTGAAGGGGATCGTTAGGAAAATTAAATAAACAAATTAATTCAACACCCCTTTATAAATTCAAATTTTTAGTTGATTACTACTATATAAAATATTCATTTTAATTAGTTATCTTACATATGGATACGTACAAGTATTCACTAATACACATTTGAGCTTGGACAACTGTGAAAAATGACATTGGAGAGCGGTTATAACCGCTCTCCAAGTAACAGCTGTCCATGCTTGGACAACTGATAAAAAACCGTTGTCCAAGAAATCAAGATTTGACAATGGTTTTTCAACCACATTGCAAGAGGTGCTTGACAAATGATTATTAACCAAATCATCCAATATCTTTTTTTTTAATTATTAATTTATATTTTAAAAATGCTATAATAAAACTATAAACCAAAACTTATATATACGTCCAATACCATAAACCATAAACCAAAAATCCTATAATAAAACCATAAACCAAAACTTATACCACATATATATATACCAAAACATCAAATAAATTAATAAACATACACATCATGAAATAAATAAACATACAATTATAAACATACGTCCAATACACCAAAAACATGAAATATATATCATCACAAATATATAATTTAATTACATGCTACCAAAATTTCAAACAACGGTCACTCAATATCGTATGAATATAAGAATCGATTGTAAAGGTACCCCGTCCAATCGTTTTTCCATTTTCTCCGATCTTTTCTTAGAGTAAGAATTGAGCTCACGCTCATAGACAAACCGCAAAACAACGAATCAATCAATATAGTATGAATTTTTATTCAATCAATAATAATTTAAATAAATCGATAAATTGACTTACATTGAGAGGAATGTTCGTTAGAGAAGCCCGAATTATATCTTCAATAAAGCAACACACAAAATGTCCAATAATGTTCATTATCTCGTTGCCTCGGAACCTCGCTGATCCGATCACTTTATTTAATAAAGCAAAAGAAACAACATTTAATATAGCGGAAGAAACAACATTCAATAAAGTCGTACATTTCTTTTTTTTAGCACTTTTTTTTTTTTTCGTTTTTTGGTTGACCTTTCTCGTTCATGACCATAAATGTTAACAAGATCCGGATTGCCATATTCATCCTCATCTCTAATTATTCTCTCGATATGGGCGTGGATTTGCGGGATCATCGAAAGATGGTACGTAAATGAGTGAAGTTACGAAAATGATCATCAATTGTGTCAACATCTTCATCGACATGGTCGCTAATCTGAAAACTATTGTTAAATTTGTTTGACAGAACCACAATTGACCATTTCTTATTAACTGGGTCGGGGACATAGAAAATTTGTTGAGCTTGACTGGCCATTATGTAAGGGTCATCTCTGTATCCCACATTCTTCAAATCAACGCATTTAACCCGAACTTTCAACTTGGACCCCATTAGGGATCCTCACCCAACTACACTCGAAGATTGGTTTACGGTGAACAATATAGTCGAAGTTCCCAAATGTTGACAATCATCCAAAGTAAGTAGTATTTGATTGATCCACTGCATTCTTGATAATGGACACTCCACTATTCTCGCATAAGTACTTGTGGCATCATGATCTCTCGGTATATAAAATGTGTATCCGTTGTTAAGATAACACTTGTATGAATACACATGTCTATCGGGCATTCTCGATAACCACTTAACTCTTTCATTCAATCGATTACGCTTTCCCGTGACAACATATTTGCTACATAACCATTGAACCCGGTCAACAAACGTGCGATTGTGCTCAACTTCAATCCATGATCTATCTCGGTGGGATTTCTCTCGGCAAGTGATCGCATGTCTTGGTCAAAAAAAGGAAGCCGTCGACCGTGTTGTGAAGTACGCACAAGTGCATCCGCAGCAGTTCCTCCATGCTAACACTTACGGAGTTGACCACCGGTAATGCCTTCACCATCCATCCTATTGGTGTACCGGGTACCGGAAGTCCAATTGCATCGACATTCGAATAAATTCGCACCCGATTACTTTCATTGCTTCTTCTACTAAATAGCGTTACGCAATGCATCCCTCCGCCCCGGACTTATTCATCACATATCCTTTGAGCACTTTCATATATCTCTACACCATACATCCATCGTGATACTGGCGGGACCACACATCCTTGTCTCGTGTACCAAATGAACTGTTAGGTGAACCATTATATCAAAAAATGATGGAGGGAAATACATCTCAAGCTCACAGAGAGTCCCCACAATCTGCCTCTGAAAACCAAGCAATTTTCTAGGATCTATGACCTTGCTACTCATTGCCTTGAAGAACCAACATAACTTTGTTATGGTTATGCTCACATTTTCAAGCAAGATAGAACGTATTGCAATGGGCAAGAAAGTCTCCATGATGACATGATAGTCATGCGATTTCAGATTCATCAGTCTCACGCCATCATCTGATACAAGTCTCTGTATGTTGGAGGAATAACCCTCTGGTACTTTCACATCCTTTAGCAGCTGAAGTAACTATTTTCTCTCATTCTTGGACAAGGTGTGTGCAGCAGGAGGTAAGAACGGTTGACCCATTTCTCTAGGCACAGGTTTTAATTCTGCTCTTATTCCCATATCAATCATATCCATTCTTGCATTGTAACCATCCTTGGACTTCTTATCAGCTAGGAGAGTGTTGAGCAAGCTGGCACAAACGTTCTTCTCAACGTGCATTAGATCAATGAAGTGTCTAACATACAACTCTTTCCAATAGGGCTATTGAAAGAAAATTGATTCATTCTTCCAACCGCTAGTGGGGACACTCTTTGTGAAGATATTTCTGTACTGTGTGTCGATATTCTTCATCTCATTCAATACATCCGAACCTGACAATAAACGTGGTGCTTCACCTGTCTCAATTGTGCCATCGAATGCATCGGTCATTGTTCTGTACTTATGGGTTGGGTCCAACCACCTCCTATGTCCCATATAAACGGTCTTCCTACAATGACTCAAGCGAATGTGATGTGTCTTCTTGGTACAACAAGGACATGCATCGGCCCCTTTCACACTATATCCAGATAGATTCCCGTAAGCGGGAAAGTCATTGATAGTTCCAAACAGCATGGCCTTCAACTTGAAATTCTCCTTTCTACAAGCATCATACACATCGACACCCTCATCCCACATGAGCTTCAAGTCCTCTATCAAAGGAGCCAGATAAATATTTATGTCGTTACCAGGTTGTTTGGGTCCTGATATCAACATAGACAACATCATGTAAGTGCGCTTCATGCACAACTCGGGTGAAAGGTTATAAACTAACAGAATCACTGGCCATGTACTATGGTTGGTACTTTGGATACCGAACGGATTCATTCCGTCAGTTGAGAGTGCAAGACGCAAGTGTCGTGGCTCGTTGCCAAATTCTGGATGCCTGACATCGAATGTCTTCCACTGGGGTGAATCAGCAGGGTGTCTTAGCATTCCATCTTTGATCCTATCATCATGATGCCAAGTTAAATTTCTAACATCCACAGGGCTACTATACATTCTCCTGAATCTTGGTATTATTGGAAAGTACCACAACACCTTCGCGGGATATTTATTTTTCTTATATCGCTTCTCTCCACACTTGGGATATTCATCGAGGTCTGCATACTCCTTCCGAAATAAGATACAATCACCCGGACAAGCATGAATTTTCTGATGTGTTAACCCGATGGACTTGAGCATTTGTTTAGCATCATATGCTCTCTTAGGCAGTACATTTCCATCAGGCAATAGACCACTAACTGTTTCCAGCATACTTGTGAAGCACTCATCGGACAACTGGTGAGCTGCTTTTAGGTTGAACAATATCAACACAGCTGACAGTTTTGTTGCCTTCTTACACCCGGGCCACAGTGGTAATCCAGCAGAATCCCTTAACTTCTCTGACATATAAGGGTGATCTCGCAGATCATCGTCATCCCCACTCGATGTATCAACAGTTGGTACATCATCGAAAATATCCGCATCCATTGTATCTTCAAACCTAAAGTCAGTTTTTATGTTGCTTGAGCTACATCCATCTCTTCTCTCACCATGATATGTCCAAATGGTATATGTTTTATCAATACCGTGAATCATCAAGTGGTCAAACAAACTTTCTCGACCACTAACGGTTTTTCCATTCATACATTTCCAACACGGACATGGAATGTACCGAGGGTTGGTGCAGTGTCTAATTGCATGATTACAAAATTCTCTCACCCCATTACTATACTCATCTGATAATCGATCTGCTCGAACCCACTTTCGATCCATATAGAACTAGAGATGCCTATAGAAAAGGCAATATGAAGTGTTTCTCAAGATAATGTATCCTAATGTATTAAACCTAAAAGTATTAAACCTAAAAGTATTACAATCCTAATGTATAAAACTTGCATATAGAATGTGGTAGTACCTAAGGTTTGTATATTGCATGTATCTAAGGATTTGTTGCATCTCAAAACAATGTATATAACCTAATGTACCATCATTAATAATCTAAAGCAACACACTACTATCCATTCACCAAATCATCAAATTAATATAACCAAAATATATCCTAATGTATTAATCCTAATTTATGCTTAAATCATCACACAAGCATATTATCAAACATCTTGAGTGCATCAATTGTTCATATCTAAGTTAGCATAAAAAATCAAGTCAAGCCACACAATATATATTCATCTCTAACAAGTTGTTCATCTCTAACACTAACAACATTAATCCTAATAAATTGACACTAATTTATGCTTAAATCCTCACACAAGCATATTATCAAACACCTTAAGTGCATCAAACACCAATATATATACACCAATATACATACACCAATATACATACACCAATACATACAACATGATATATATACACCAATATACATATATATACACATTAATTCAATATATATATATACACATTAATTCAATATATATATATACACACATTAATTCAACATATATATACTAACATATATATATATAAAAGAATAATTACCTATGGAAGGAGAAAGGCGGCGACGGCGGCGGCGGTAGGGGAGGTTGGCGGCAAGGCGACGGCGGCGGCGGTAGGGGAGGACGCGCGGCGGATGGTTCGATTTGGGGGAGAGGGAGGAGGAGGCTAGGGCTTCTGGTTCGCGATTTGGGGAAATAAGAGCTAATGGGAAGACGACGGCGGAGGCGGAAGGGGAGGACGAGCGACGGAGTTCGATTTAGGGTAGAGGAAGGAGGAGGCCCGGCCTACTGCAGGTTCGCGATTTAATTTGGGAAAAAATATAAGTCTGGTTCGCGATTTGGGTCGTATTTAATTATCCGAACACTTGGACATCGGTTTGGAACCGCTGTCCAAACTATGCCCTTGGACAGCGGTTCAAAACCGTTGTCTAAACACTTGCACAGCGGTTCTCAACCGCTTTCTAAGTGTTAAACTTGGACAACGGTTTTGAACCGCTGTCTGTTTTTTATTTTATTTTTTAATTAAAACCGCTCTCCAAGCTATGACTTGGAGAACTGTTTGAAAAAAGGGCTGTCCAAGTGCAGCTGTGCAAGCTCAAATGTGTAGTAGTGATTCGTGCAAGGATACCACACACACATCCATATATTAATATTATTAAGATAGAAGGGGTGACATTACAATATGTGATGGACTTCTAATTAATTCATTTCCTCAACAAATTAATTAAGCACTCATTTATAAACTAGTATATGTATTTAATGTGGATTAATCTAAATGGATCGTGCCATAATCGTGTGATCAAATACCTGCCCTCGTCGTTGAAAGTTTTGATTCGATCACTCGGTTCAATTGAAATTTATATTTTTCTTTGTTTTCATGGATTATTTGGTTAATTAAGTGATTGCTTCAAAACTACTAAAAAAAAATACCTTGTAAATATGAGCTAAGATTGTATGCAGAAAATTATACTGAAATTAATATTCAATTTGGTATACTGAAACGTGCAATTATGTTTTATGAACACATGTTGCACGTTTTAGTTTACCAAATCAAATATTTCAATACAACAAGTTGCATATTTTTGAAATACATTATCGAGTGTACAGTGTACCTGGTGCACAGGAGACCCACTCGTAAATATATAATTGTATTGATGCATTGAGTCGTTGAAAATCATATTTCAAATAATATATATCAATATAAATTTATATTAGTTTAACGCCCCCATATTATGCGGTTCTTTAATTAAAAAATACAATATTCCTATTTTTTATAATTAAAAATATAAATATATATATATATATATATATATATATATATATATATAAATAAATTAAATATAAAGTAATAATTATTTAAAATATATATTAACAACCTTGATTAAACCTTGAAATAAAATTATTATGTCAAATATTCATCATCCCTTTTAATATGAAGTTGAAACCCGCAAATTAAAACAAAATAAATCGATTAAGAAAAAAAATTAAAAAATGAAACAACGTTTAAAAAAAATTAATATATTAATTAATATGTATTAATAAAAAAAATAAAAGTGAATGAATTATAATATAAAATATTTTGTTACATAAAATAAATTAAGATATACATAAGAGCAATAATAAAATAAAATTAATTATTAAAAAATTAATAGTTAAATATAGTTCACATTGACATAAAATACATTTAAATTAAATATTTTATTTATATTAAATTAAGTCAAAATACAAATTAACTAAATAAAAATAAATGAAGTATATAATAAAATTAAATAAATAAAATAATAAATATTAATAACACATTTTATAACATTCACACATACTTTAAATACCTAAATAATTAGAAAATAATTATATTGTGACATGTCATCACTATCTATAAATCAAATTCATTATTTACTTTTTACATAATTCTTATTTCTTAATTAGACGACACATTATCGAAATTGACAATGATGCGACATACAAGCAATAGAAATTTCATATTTAATTGGTTGAGGGACGTTTTCAAAATCGATGTATAATAAAATATTTGATATAAAATAAAAGTTAATACAAAGAAGCTAATGCTCAATAAAATAAATATTCAAGATATTTAAAAATTTATACATTAATCTAGTCTCTAAGTAATATAAATATAATTTAAGACGTGCGTGTTTCAAACTTTAGCTATTGCAATTTTTTTATTAAACTACTTATTAAAATACCACATGGATGTCATGCACATATTATTACAAAAAAAAAAACATACCAATACAATAAAATGTAACCTCTCATCCAAATTAATCTCAAAATGACACATCATTTAAATTAATTACAAGATGACACATCATAAAAAAAAAAACTCTCTATTAGTATATAGAGGGATGTATTATAGTCACACAAATAATTGAAAGAATTCATTTTCATCTAAAATAATGTTTGTGTGAGTTTTTTAGCCCTAATACCATGAAAAAATTTCACCCATCTAAAATTTCAAACTGATCGTGAGGTGTATAATTAATTCATTTACATATATAATTTCTCTAATAATAACATTTTTTTTTTCCCATATCAAGTTAAAGAGACAAATAGGTCGACACAAACATGAGGCCAAAATTCACTTTCTCATCGAAAATGAACATAAAATCTCATTGGAATAATATATGCATAGATTCATAATTTGATTTTGGGAGTGGGTCATGGCCTGAAGGACTTGGAGGGCTACCTTCGAACCGCCTGTTAGTCATATCACAGGACAAGCACCAGATAAATTTTGTCATGTCATTTTCCAGCAATTAAAACTATTTACACAATTATTTCCAACTTGAATTCAGTGTTTGGTCCAATTTCTGCCACAATTTTAAATGGCATATGTTGGACTTTTTGGTAGACGAAGAAAATGCTCCATCACATTATTTACCGTTATGGATTTTCATCGAACCCTACTTGAAGGTTTGGATCATTTCGTGTAAATTATGATTTGTAGACATTTTACAACCCAAAATTTTGGATTTTATCCATTATATCGAGATAAAACTTTAGGCTATGTTTAGTTTGGATTTTGTAAACTTGGCTTTGAGTTTTAAATTTTAAATCGGTTTCACAACGAGATTTTATAAATCAATTTTAAAATTATACTCCCTCTGTCTCAATTTTATGGTAAAGTACCAACTTTTTTTGTCCCAATTTTTATGGTAAAGTTACTTACACACTTTATTACTTTATCACTTTATCATATAAAATATTAATAAACAATATTTTATACCCCAATTACTCATCACTTTACCATATAAATACTAATAAACAAAAACATCTCTATCTACCCCACCATTTTATCACTTTATCACTATTACACTAAATGCTTATGAACAGTCACAATTCCATGAAGGTTGGGACGGAGGGAGTAATAATTTTACAATCATCTAATCATAACAATATTAACTCAACAATAATATAATAATACAACATTATTCACTTTACATATTGATTTGACATAATAATCACTCAACAATAATATAATACTTCATCCGTCCCATTAATATTTCACGTGTGAAGTGACACAGATATTAAGAAAATGGAACAATAAGTAGGATTTTAAGGGATAATGTATAAGTATTTATGTATAATAAAAATATAGAGATGAGTTGATTTGTGTATATGTGCGGACCCAAATTAAAGTAATGATATTTTGTATAAATTTTAATTTGTGAATATTGCGAATGTGAAGTTTATAAAGAGTTTTCTTTTTTTAGAGTATAAACAAAATATTGGGGTGCGCCGAGAATGAAAATGTAAACAAATTAATGGGATGGAGTGAGCAATACTACATCATTCATTTTTATACATTAATTTAACATAAATTTAAATATATTTCTACTAAAAAAAAACAAACACATATTACTATTTATAAAAAAAATTTAAACTCCAAAATTTAAAAATCGATATTTAAAAATCACCTAAAACCAAAATCGAATTAATTTGAGTAACATTAAGATATTAATGAGCATGAAAATCCATGTGATGATTTGAATTTAATTAATTAAAGAGATTGTAAATTGGTTGGATCTCGCACTAAGCTTATAAAAAAGCTTTGAAAATATGAAGTTGGACTATAAGTCTTATCATACTACTAATACAACAAGAACTTTGTCTTGTGATTTTTTTCGATTTTTTAATTTGAAAAACCTCTTAAGTTTGGAAGATTAATTACATAGCTGACTTATTACTCCTAACCCAAGTAGGAGGACTCTTTTTTACCCCTATGTCCCAAATTAATTTTCACATTTTTTTTTTCAATTTGTCCCACATCAATTTTTACACACAAAAGGAAAAAAAATACTCATAATTCATACCCTCATTATATGCACTTATTTACTCTCCATGTCATTATTTTTTCTAATACAATCAACTTACACCCACACAATTAAAGTTAATTTAACCTAAATTCCCTTACTTTATCACTTTAATAGATCAAAAAAAAAAATCTTGGTTCTTATGCCATCCCAAATTAGTGTGAAAATTGATCTAGGACAGAGGGAATATAATTTTATACTACTGCATGGGTCTATTAATATTTTCAAAATTTAGAAAGTGATGTTAATTACTCGCTTAAGAGAATATAGTTAACAAACTGTCACTTTCATTCATCAATTCAATGGTGACTCTTATCAAATAGAAGTATGAAGGGGACAAAGATCTCATTTCAAGCATGCAATGCAAGGGGGTGTAATTTGCCTTTTGTAAAAACATGAGGTTGGACTATATATAGTAAAGTAAACAGTGGCAATGATGATTGATGTTTCTAAAAGAAGTGAACCATACAAATTTAATTATGCTGGTCTTATATTCAGGTTTATATGATCATGAATTTACATTATAACCTTATCAAGACTTCAAACCTATTCAATGACTGATCAATTTCAAGGCCAGAGTTAAAATTCTGACTCTCATAACCTAAACATACATATAAGCCATATGCTTCATCTCAAATAAGAGAAACAAATATTTAATAAACATCAAATCAAAACAAACATCAAGCAAATGTTTAAGAAATCTAAATTTATGCAGCTAAGCCAGTTTATCGATTAAGACCGTAGATTTGATCAGATTGTTCGGTGATTAGCCCTGGCCTCGGGTGATAACGACGATCAGAAGTATAACGAAAGAGAGTAGAAACGAGGATCTGAGTTTCTCATCCAAAAGATCGGTGAGTTCTGAAGTAGGTTTTTCCTTTGAACCAGGTTCTAAAAGCTCCTTCACTAATGATCCGAATTTTTCGAGTAGTTCTAAAACCTTTGCCCTTGTGAATCCCATGATCCATCTCATGATAAGGACTGATATGTCTGGTTCTTCAGGGGACCTCAGCAGCTTCTCCTCTTTATCCGCATTCATCGAATCGATCCTTGATTCTTTCAAATCAAATAATGTCAATATCCAGAATGGCAATATAACATTACAGATCCAAGTTTAGTTTCATCAAAATGAAACTTCAATTTAAACTAGTTTCTTGTTTCTTGATTATTTCGATACATGCAGAAAACGAGATGGAGTTTATCGTGACTTCATCAACTTGAAATTTAACCAACGACCACACTTTTAAGACTCGTTCCTTTTAAAGAAATTTCACCTGGATTTTCAGCTCATTTTTAGCATTAATAACAATCTAGACAGTCTTGTATGCAAATTCAAGTGCATTTTCATACGGTATTAGTTGTTTTCACTTAACAGTATTAGTTATTTTCACTGAAAAGTATTAGTTAATCACAGTTGCACAATACAACTGGTGTACAAGACACTTGCTCTAACATCTATAGTCAGATTGTCCAATATATAAAATCAATCAATCATACGCTTTAACATCGGAAAACACGTTATAACCTGTAGAGAAGGAGCCTCGTAGACCTTGAACTGCCTCGTTGATCATGATGGCGTCCCAGACAGATTCATCGCATGAAATGGAGACGACCAAGTTCTGAACAAGAAAACAGTTACCATCAATAGAAACTAAACAACAACAACAAAATGGGAACGATGATCCAGAATCCATTTCTTCGTCCAATTTTCATGGTTCGTAAACAGACTAGAAACGGAAAACAAGTAAAGGAGATGGGAATTACCAATTGCAACAGCAAAGAGAGCATGGTTTCTTATTGAAAATCAGATAATAACACGCACCTAGATTTTGAATGAAATGGTACCTGAAGAGACTGTTCTTGTTGCATCATGAAAAAGGCATCAGACAACTTGTTAAATCCGGGAGATTGCAGCATTTCCAACTCGTGGTCATACAACAATTCCTGAAGCCCATATTGCTCCGATTTAGAACCCGGAAGATTGCTCATAAACCTAAGTATATCATAGTATGATTGAATTAGAGTTAGATTAAATACAAAAAAGTTGATCTTGTGTAAAACAGTTTCCCATGAAACCGATTCGCAACTATCACTTTATAGTAATACAACTAATACTTTTCAACAAAATAACTAATACTATCACATTGGTCTAAACCCCATCAGAGAAATACAGAGAAAAGAACAAATAGTTTGATTAAATTGGTCTAAATCAATTTGAAATCCCCCAGAAATCAAAGTGCTTGCAAAACAATTGTATCAAGAATTAGCACTACCAATTCTACATCATCATCGTCTAAAGTATAGTGTGCTAACCCAATACAAACAATCAGATTAAATTCAAAATGAACCTAACAAATAAAGTCAGAAAAAAATAGGGGAAAAAGTTTCAATCTTTAACCTTTGGAGTTCAAGAATTGCCCTTTCAACTTCAAATCGAGAAGGAACTGGTCCGAGAAAACCATCGCCGATATTCTGAGGGACTGGTTGACTTCCATTGCAAATATTCATCGTCGCTGAATTCGGAGTCTGGAAGTTTCTTGGGATGCCGGAGGGAAAATACGGCGGCCTTGCGGCGGCGGAGTTACCGGCAAACATAAAGCCTCCACCCATGATTCTAGAAAGATATGGTATCTTGTTGTTGAGGGAAGAATTGAACCATAGTAGTGAAAATCTGCTCACTTAGTCAACTCTGTTTCTTTATTGTCAAGAAAATTATTATTTTTTGTCCAACTGCAGATTACGTAACTCTGAGCTCAAATATATTTAGGTATTATCTCTTTTCTTTTTCTATCAGTACTACTTTTAAAAAAATCATACATAATAAATTATAATATTTTTTATTACAAGCAATTATTTAAATTAATTCTTATGGTAAAATTTTGAGATATGTGATAAAAAAAAATAAAGAATTCCATGAACCACAATTTGTGGCGGAAGAATTGATTGGGCTCAAAGATGAATGGTAACACACTCTTAATTTTGCTCCCTTCTTTTTCCCCCAATTAAATATTGTCAATTTTAGGTTTAATTGTTCGCTACCTATGTGGCTAAATTTAGGAAGCCCAGAAATTCGCAATTTTATTAAAAATGGATATTGCTGTGAAGTACGAAAGTAACAATTTCATTTATGGACTTATATATTTTGATTGATTACTTATTAAAATGAAGCAGCATATAAAATAAAATTACTGCCATATTCCTTAAAATGAATGTAGCAAAGAAGTAGCCCGTTTATGTGGTAAGTGTTATGATTTGAGGTGGTGATTGGTGCCTAAATTCTACCAACTAACTTAACTGCTATTACCTGACTATTCTATCTCCTTGCCTTGGCTGACGTGGCACCCTGCACATTTTTCAGTTTTTTTCCCTTTTCATTGCATTTGTTTAGACCCAGTTTTATAAAAGATTAGAAACACAATTACAAATTTTGAAACATCTATCTAATATCTGCATTCTTCTTCGGCATAAGTTCCCATTTTAAGGTTTTTCCACTCTATCTCAACCCCATTGTTTGTGTGTGTAATATGTTTGATTATTTAGTCATAATTCTGTATAAATTAAATGATGATGAATATTGTGCATAATTATTATTAATTATCAGAAATGGCGGAAGGGACATACGTGAAGCTAACTGAGGATCAAAATTCCTTGCAGAACATCACCCCTGGT
The DNA here is from genome assembly GCA_037126765.1 of Stenogyne calaminthoides. Taxonomy (NCBI): domain Eukaryota; kingdom Viridiplantae; phylum Streptophyta; class Magnoliopsida; order Lamiales; family Lamiaceae; genus Stenogyne; species Stenogyne calaminthoides. The sequence continues at coordinate 33,783,283 of JBBCBC010000023.1, read as the reverse complement.
GAACTAAATCAACCCATTGACATTGACAGGGTATATATGTATTCAATTATATCAAATACAAATATTAGATCTGTTTTACTTTTTCTTTATTAATTATTTTAAGCTGTCGGTATGATTTTTCATATTCTAGGATCTTGAGCAATCATTCGATTAAACTAATATTAGCGACTTAGTCCATAATTTTTGATATAAAAGTGATTGATTTAGTATAATTTTGATTGGATCTCTTCGAGTGCCATATAGGAGTTATCTTACTAATTGCATAATATAATAGAGAATTTCTTATGATTTAGTCATTTTCTTAGTACAAAATCTGAATGTCTTGATTAATAGATTTCATTTTAATTTTCTATAATCAATGTTAAATATGCCTGAAATTTCAATTGTATTGTTTTAATAGCTCACGGCACGAAGATGTGAACAATGTGGGCAAGCCTTACCAGCGTCGTACATGCCACCAGCGGATGAAGACTGGCAAACGGGCATCTTCGGTTGTATGGAAGACACCGATAGTTGTAAGTCCGTATTTCCTTCACATTTTCATTAAGCAATTAGATGTAACATTTTTGTTCCCAGTCTTACTGATTATACTTGTCCAATTTATATTGCTAGGCTTGACTGGACTGTTTTGCCCCTGCCTGCTTTTTGGACGTAATGTTGCTGAGTTCAACGATGAAATTTCACCAGAAAGAGCCTGTGTTTATCACGCCGTGTGCATAGAAGGTGGCATTGCACTTGCTTCAGCAACAGCGGCGTTTAACGGAGTTATCGATCCAGACACGGTTTGTCTTCTCACCGAAGGTTTGTTCTTTGCTTGGTGGGTGTGTGCCATCTACACCGGCATGGGTCGTCAGTTGTTGCAGCGCAAATACCACTTGAAGGTATCTTCTCTTTCGAATCTTTTTTTAACTCTTGCAACAAACCTTTATGTACACTTGATCCATCCTCTGTATATATAGTGATATATGACTTGCAATTATGTATAGTCATCATATCATTACCATTCACATTCAAAAATTTAAACCAAACGGCTGTACCAGAAAATCAGTCACACATTTTGAACCAAAATCCTGTTTTATACCTGACAGGTGTGGGATACAACTCAAAATATGGTCTCAAAAAAGTTTGATGTACGAAATTAGTCTCAATTTTACGCGAACTGTACCATTTTCGTGCAAATTCGCCGGAATTGACGAAATGACGTTTTTGGTCACGTGCATTATATGTGAGCATTCAATTTAGAGATTTCTCGCTGAAATACATGACCAAAAACGATATTGTTTCATCAATTCCGGCGAATTTAGGACGAAAATGGTATAATTCGCAAAAAAAAATGGACCAATTTCGTACAACTTTTTTGGGACTGTTTTAAAAAAAGTGAAAAGTTATGGGACAATTTTGAATTCTATCTCTAACCGTGTTGCAAGTTGCAATATTGAAGAACGAAGAAAATCCTGCTGTAGAAATTGACCTTAATTAAATTCTGTCTACAAGTTACATCCCTGATTATATGGGTTTTTTTTTAAAAAGTTGACAGAGACAACTTTAAAAAAAAAAAAAAAAAAGTGCTTCTAGACCACTATTAGTATAGGTAGTATGTTTCTTGGAGTCAAGAATTCCATAGTTGCTAGTTATAATATTTAGAGATTTGATCAAAACTGAAAAATGTTATGTGCAGGACGCGCCGTGTGACCCGTGCATGGTGCATTGCTGCCTGCACTGGTGCGCAATATGCCAAGAACGGAGAGAGATGAAGCATCATCTGTCCGATGGAACGACATCTTCAGACACGACGATGGTGGATCCTCCACAAGTTCAAGAAATGAATGCTACCGAGAGAAAACGCGATAAAGATCAGCCTTCTTCTTCTTCCACCTCACACGACGACGAGGGGCATAATAACCTACAGCTGCAGCCCATTTGAAACTTTGATGACCGCCTCTCAATCTTCTCTAAGCCCCTTCATGGATGGCATGTTATGATAATTCACGTCATATGTTTTGTGGTGTTGTTTAATGCACATGGATGGTGTGTTGTGATAATTCAAAAATAAAAGTGAAATGCTACTTGATCTCACCATTCTCCCTTTTCATTTTCAACAAGTTGGACCTTTTGTCGATATACTACGATGAGCATAAATTGCGTTATAAATATGTCCATAAGTCATTGAACAATATTTGTTTGAATGCATTATGAATTACATTGCATACGGCCACCGATAATTGATGGTAATGTTAATGGAATGAGTCTACTGATAAAGTTTATATCTTTATTGTGAGTCCCACACAAACAATGAATTGAATTGATGAATGCTTATGTAAAAGTAGGAAATATGAGTGATGTTTCATACGCTTTAAAATTTTATAATTTTTTTCATCCTTCTTTTAGATGATGGGTCCAATAAAAATTTAATATACGTTAATGACAAAATATTAAAAACTGCCTTTTGTGAATAATAAAAGTAACAATCGGGAATGAGTGAAATTTATGGGTCTGTATATGTTTCACTTTAGTTATTGTACATAGATCCTGAGCTATAAAAAATAAATGGAGTTAACATATTTCCAACCATCTCTGTACAAAAATATCACACACTTCTCTAAACATTAATGGTTCCTCAAAGTGTTCCAAAGCAAACTTTCTCTCAAGATAAGGTATTTTTTTAGTTCGCAATGGACACACGCAATAAACAGACAATTCATCTCTCTCTATATAAATACATTTATTAAACACTACATAAAGTGACTAAATATGTGTGTGTGATAATGAATATAGGAAGTAGGCATGCACAAAAATATGCTACAAAACAAGAAAAATCACACATTAGCAATTCAGGAAAGTAGGCTTTGTGCTCTATTCTGGTCTATTCCACACTTGTTTTTTCCTTTCATAAATGGTACTCCCTCTGTCCCATTCTTTAATAAACTCTTATTGTTCATAAGGATTTATGAGAATAGTGATAAAGTGTTGGGGGTAGAAATAGTTATTTATTAGTATTTTATGTAATAAAGTAATAAAGTGATGAGTTGGGGGTAGAAATAGTTTTTTATTAGTATTTTATGTGATAAAATGATAAAGTGGGTATGTTCATTTTAGGAAAGGTTCTCTAACGATTGGAACAAAAAAAATGAAAAGAGTTCTCTAAAGATTGGGATGGAGGGAGTAATAACGTAATATTATTTTTTATATTTATATCTCTCAATATCTCAAAAGTAACATCTCATATTATTACTTTATACACACTAAAAACTATTTTTATCCCCTCATCTAGTTTATTAATTAAATAAAAGGATCTACAATATCCTAAACTAAAAATTACTTTATCCCCTTAAATATTAATAAATAAATTTTACATTAAATACTGTGCGTAAATAGTACTCCCTCCGTCCCAATCATAATGGTAAAGTACCCCATATTTTCGTCTCAATCATAATGGTAAAGTTACTTACACACTTTATTACTTTATCACTTTATCACATAAATATTAATAAACAACACTTTCTACCCTCAATTACTCATCACTTTATCACTTTATCATATAAAATACTAATAAATAACTCTTCTTACCCCACCACTTTATCACTATTCCACTAAATTCTTAGGAACAGTAAGAATGTCATTATGATTTGGACGGAGGGAGTAGATGATTGTAATTGATTGTGGGATGGAGATTAATAAATAAAATATTAACTAGTAACTAAAAATATAAAACACCCACTAAAATTCCATTGAGTAGATTGGACTGGGCCTTGAAATTTGACCGATATTATTTTGGGCCGTACTGGGTCGAAATGCCGTACATCCACAGTTGACCCGCATTAGCCCATACCCGGATCCACGGCCACTTGGAAATCGCCTTGACGAAGAAAAAATATAATTATAGATAAATTTAAATAAGGAAAAAAACGACAGCACAGCCATTGAAAGCCTCCTAACGCGAGAGTGAAAAAACCATAAAATGTCAGTGATCGCCGGTGATTCGTCGGGGGAAACACCCACCGGAAACCCTAAGGAGGAGAGTATTCCGAAATCGCTAGGGTTATACGATGGGAGTGTCCCGTGGATGGAGTACGCGCTGCAGCAAACACAAATTGCACAGAAGACCATCGAAAGCACCGTAGAGAACGCAATCGATGTCACCAGATCGCGAGTTGATCGAATTCTCACTACTTCATCGGCGCATTTCAACCAAACAATTGTAATACTCTCCGGCGTTTTTTGGTTTTTTTTTCTTAATTATGTTTACTGGCATTAAGAAAAGGAGATTGTTGTGTATTTAGGTTTAATCGTTCGCTATCTGTGTCGCTGAAATAGGAAGCCGGACATTCGCATGTTTGTGTACAAGATGAAGTGGTATAACTTAAATTTAATGATGAAATATTGAAATTGGATAAGTTAGGGATTTAGGTTTGTAAAAGTGGTGCGCAATACGCAAGCAACAAATTCACTTTTGTATCACATGTGCATCGTCTATTTCTGTTCATAAATTTTTAGATGTTGTACCTCTTTGATTTCCAAATAAATGCAATTTTCAATCTTATGTTGGTTGTTGATATTCTTTCCCCTTGTTTGGATCTTACAGAAGAGGACTAAATGAGACAGGGATCAATTTATTTTTTGTCAAATCCTTAATAGAAATAACTTAAATGACTGACCATTAACTAAGCTGCATATTATATGTATGCAGGATTAAAGCACTTACCATTTTCATTGAAGTATAGTTTGAACATTTTTTCAGAAATTTGGTAGTTTAAAAGGCATAATAGATTATAGCCCTCAGATTCCCATGGAAAAAGTTTTTAGATACATAACCTGTAACACACTTCAGGATTTTAAATTGTCATGTTGGTGGTACTGGATGCACTTTACCCGTTGACACTTTTGTGAAATTAATTTTGATTACTCATCTGTATTTTCTTTTATAAGTCTATCTATGTTTTTTATTTGAGAGAAACTTGTTGTAGGATTCTTTGCAAGACTGGAAGTCTGAGTATTAGCACATACGAGGATATTGCTGTTGGGAAGATTAAAGGTCTATTTCATGTGACTAATTCATACCACATCCATGCAAATAATCTCCGTGTGCTTTTCAACTTAATTCTTTATTTTCTGCAGAGGGTTTTCATATTGCCTCTTTGAGTCCTTTCATGACAGCAGGAGCTGTTCTTGGTGTGGGATTTCTTGGTCTTAAGAGTATGTTTTGTTCATGAATTTAAGCTTGAAAAAAACTATTTATGATATTTCACTGGGCCTTCAAGTAATGCTTTAGATTTATTTTGAAATTATCTGCAGAAACCAGACAATTCATGTCCTACAAGACAATGCACCTCTTTTTAAGTGAAGAGGTATGTCGATAACTCGATATGCATCTTTTAATATATTGGTCATGTAGTAATATAGTTAAATATTGAAAGTGGAAAAATACTGAGTTTGTTCTACATAAATGGAGTTTTCTGGATATAGACGGAGACACATAAGTTACTTTTGTTTATTGACTTACAATGTTATATTGTTGAAATGGCAAAAATTTATGTTCACGCAATCTTGCATATTGATCAACATATTGAGTATATACAACATTAGAACCTTCTGGCAAGGAAATATTGATTTAGTTAATGTTTCTATATCTAGACATTGGTTTCTAGAGCTGATGCAAGAGTCAAGGAGTTGCGGCAATCAATTGATCTTTTGAAGGGTGAAAGTGAAAAATTAGAGGTATTCTTAGTGCAGATTACTTGGTATATTTGACTTATGCCATCCATGTTGCATTCTTCATTCTTCCATATTGTATTGAAAAGTTTAATTCTCACTTTACCCCTTCTCCATTTGTTTCATCAAAAAATGGGGATGCACTAAATAACGAGCTCTAAGCAGGATTAAATATGGAGAGTCCATGAGATTGAGTTTAGGAGAAATGTGTGTTGCATGTCACTTAGAAGGATGGACAGGGAAATTGATGGCATCGAGTATTTTCTGAGCCCCCCTGTTCGATATATAGTTGGGACTGTGGTTGTCTGTTTTCTGTTCATCACTTCATTGCCCCTTTAAACTCCTTGTCATCTTGGATATTCTGAAGAAGAATGGGGCAACAGGGAGGTGACTGGGATTGCAATTTTTTTTTCCTTCTATCCAAGAAAACAATATATAAAACTTGTTTCTAAAAAATAGTTGAGTGCTTGATAAAATGAAATAATATAATAAATTATCTTCTGAAAATGTATGTTGCTTCTTATTTATTTTTCTCTTTACTTTTGTTTCAGTTAAGTTTTATTTTTATGGAAGATGGTGCATAAGTATTTAACAATCGGAAGTAGAATAAAATGTGATAATACAGAGGACAAAGTAACACTGGAATGCATAGTCATACTAGACCTGGCATGAAATGCGAGAAGTTAGTTTCTGTATTTCACCTGTTCAATATCTTTATTAAAGCTTATTATAGGTATGAGTTTAGAGATATTCTTTTAAAATTTACTATGGTACAACAAAACATAGAGCAAAATCTTCTCCCTTATTCTCATATTTTCTTTTCCTTTTCTTTCATTATTTTAGTTATGTTTTTGTCATCGAGAAAAACATTATATCTGGTGGGGGTTTAATAATAATTAACTAATACTCCCTCCGACCCAGAAGACCTTGCGCCAACTTTTCGGCGCAGAGATTAAGAAAAGTTGCTTTATGGGGGTAGTAAGTGTGTATGGTGGGGTAATAAGTGTATTGTAAGGTTATAAATTGAGAAGAGTGTGCCCATTTTTTGGGTGTGCAAAGTCTTATGGGACAGGCCAAAAAGGAAAGTGTGCTAAGTCTTCTGGGACGGAGGGAGTATTGAATTGTGTACCATTGCTTCGCAGAGTTTTATTTATTTGTTCTTTTAAGAAAAATATTATATTTGGTGGGGGTTAATACTTAGGAGGTGCTTGGTGGGGAGGGTTTGGGAATCAAAGTCATAGTGTGCGTTTGGAATTACACTACTATGACTTTGATCCAAAAAGTAAGTCTTCCACCATACATCTCAAATGGGTAAGGTATAGGTATGCTTCTTCCCATTGCAATTCCCTTTCTCATTCCATTCCTTACAGTTTTATTGAACAATGTTCAATTGCTTCACTTTATAAATCAGATGAAGCAAGCTTGTATCATCTTTACCCAGCAAGGGTTGGAAGGGTGTGGGTGTGGGTGGGTGGGTGGGGGGGGGGGTTGGAGGTAGTTCTTGAAAATTATTACACACAATTGTCCTGCACCAAGAGATTTGCTTTTGATTGCGGAGATGATTGTATTTCGAATCGATCTGTTGACATGATCTGCACTGGTGATTACAGAAAAGGGCATTGCAAGCTGAAGATGACTTAGTGCGAGGGAGGACAAAACTCAGGTCCATGTTCACATTATTTATATCAGAGACTAAATACATATCTAGTTCTATTAAATTTTCTGATCAACTTTTGTATATCTTCCACACAGGCAAACAGGAAAGCAAATACAAGGTGTCATCAACTCTGCGTACAAGATAGAAAGGCAAGCTAGAGGTATGTAACCTGCTTCTCTCCCGTCCATATTTGTGCATATATTCACTTCAATGTCAGTCTAGATGCATATGGGCATTTTTTTGGGAAAAAATAAAGTCAAACCTTCTAAAATATAGCATGTCAGTATATTATTTTTGGATGAGTAACATCTGATCATTTAAGTGATTGGTTAAAATTGCTCCAGGTTTGGAAGATGCTCTTGGAGAGCTTCCGGGTAGAGAAGCATCTCGATTTCAAAAACAAGTATGCTCATTTTCTTAATGTATATGTTACGTGCCTCATGAATACTTGTCTTATTAATGATTTCTCTATATCCAGGTTAATAACCTCGCAAAAGAGGCAAAGAAAGAAAGGAATGCTCTGTCCAAGGAAGTCACAAAGATCAGCAAATATGGAATTTCTGTCTGAATCTCACCGCCTTTTTTGTTCTCATTCTATTGATACTTAAGCCTGTATTATCACTTGTTGAATTTTCTTAGAAACCTATGTAGCATGTTCTCAGTACCAAATAAAAGTTCCAACACCGAAGCTGTAGCTCAGAGTTCCGTTCGACAAGATACAGCCTGATTTCATGAACAGGTATATAGCCTTAGACCTTGTTGTCATGATTTTGATCGATACTATATGGAGCTTGAACTCCACATTAACCTAAATGTTTACTTATCTTTCTTTTCCATATATATTATTGTTGTTCGAGTCATGGGAATGCTAAACCCGGAGTATTAACCGTTGTATGAATGTATGTTGTGTTTTGGTAGTAAGAGTGTTCAAATTTTCTATATATTTTTGCTTTATTGGATGTTAGGGTCTTTTAAATACATTTCTTTTGAAAGATGTGTTGCAGATATCGCAGGTGCCGTTGTATCGTTGTATCAACTGTTATAATTTGCATTTTTATTTAGCCCATTATTGCAATTTTTTTCACCTGAAACATGTTGGTATCCATATTTGGCTTCGGAAAATTCGGAAACATGTTTTGGAGTTAAATTTCTGGTGTAATGTTTACAACATTCATTCGTACTCATGCGAATAAATAAATGATAAAATATTACTCCATAATATGTTTAACATTAACTTAAACATGAAAACGGCCAAAAAGTTATAACTTAAAAAACTCACAAAAAGACGGAAGAGATAATTAGAATTCCCCTCAATGTGCATAGTTGCTACCGTGCTAGTACTATGATGCAACAAAATTCCATCCATCCACCTAGTGGAAGAAAAACTCTCAATTCATGCAACAGATAAATCACAATATTCAAATCACCAAACATTTAATCCTCGCCGTTCTGGTTTTCATCTTTAACTAGCCTGATCATGTCATCAATCCGGAGAATAGTAATAGCAGCTTCAGTAGCAAACTGAAAATACACAGAAATTCTGAATTAGCACATACGAAGAGCATAGAGGTCCATCAAACATAAGGTTTTAAACTCTAACCTGTATTATCTTTACTTTGCTCATAGCAGGCTCGATTACTCCTGCTTCCAAGTTGTTGCGAATGGTACCCTTTACCAAGTCTAGACCCATGCTGCAGCAATAATAAAAACAATTAATCGAGCAGTTTAATACCAAATGGAGAACAAGTCAAACAAGTTTCATCTGCTTTCTGCCGAGGTGCCCTGGCAGCAAGTGATGAAAATCATACGCCTATAAATAGATGAATCGGTAACTTAATAAGGTTACGACAAATGAGGTCACTGGGCAATGAGGAACATTAACTAACGGTGCTAAATCATTATCTATATAGGCAGCCTTGAAGATCTTTTACTCATGGAGAATAACATCAAAAGTGACATGCGAGTAACTTGGGTAAATTGCCAAAAGAACCATGTGATTTAAATAATAAAATACCCCCTAAAAAATTGTTTGATTGACCAAGAAGCGAAAATCACAGGTTAATTACCAAAAACCCCCCGAGATTTGTTTGACTGGTCGAGAAAATACCCCCTAAAAAGACAAATTGTTCCATTGGTCAAGAAAACAAAATAATTTCACTTACTATATTTTTCTCATAGTTTCAATGATTGATTGTTTCATGACTTTGCATCACTCGTCAGTCAAGAATTTTTTTTATTCTTGTTAGGGGCCTTAGGTAATTTATTCAAACCACGGGGTTCTTTTAGTAATTTAGAAAACCTAGAGAAAGTTTTGGTAGTTTATCCTAAAATCATTTCACTTATTGCGTCTACCTCATATTCGCATCGATTGATTCGTAATTTCGCATTACTCGTCAATCAAACACATTTTTTTAATCTTTCCAAACCATGAAATTCTTACGTTAATATAGACAAACCTCACGAGTTATGGTAAGTTACCCTAGTAAGTAGTAACATATGATATGTACCTTGACAAATGCTTTTTATCTGCCTTAGTTTGTGCAGTGTGGTGGTAAGCTCGTAGTTTAGCAACCAACTCAGTAGCATCTTTAGCGGCATTGACAGCAAGCACCTAGAAAGGAACATTCCAAAATGTACTTCAGATGGCAAAAGACGCAACAAATGATATTGATACTGAATATTCAAGCATATATTCACTGGAGAACCTTAGGTATGATTAAAAAGGATTCAGCAAACTCGGCAATAGCCAGTTGCTCCCTGGACCCCAAAGTTGTAGCCAAATTCTCCAGATATACAGATAGTGCTGCCTCCACTGCACCTCCACCGGCAACAACCTATATTTCACCAAATTTCAAGAAGATAAGTTAATTTATTCACACTAGCTATTTGTGCTTCCATGACCAGAATACTGGCTCATGCTAAAGACTAACCTTTCAAGGATAATACACCCAGCCTAATAATCGCAAGTAAATGCTACTCATATCTAATGTATTCTTAAAGATATTGGATATATAACTAAAGCTAATATATCAAAATAAAAACTGCTAGAAATAGTAACTACAACAATCAGAGAAAAAGTAGAAACATAAAATAGATTTCCAATTTCCAATAAGTATCAATAATCAACAACAGCAGGTCCTTACAGTATTAGATTCCAGAGTCCTTTTGACAATGCATAAAGCATCATGCAAAGCCCTCTCCATTTCATCAAGCATGTAGTCGTTTGCACCTCTGAGTATTAATGAAACCTGAAGAAAGTTCATTTGAATTCAATTCACATAATGCTGTGAAGAACTTACAAGTACAACTGAAACTTTATCGTATATTTGAATTTTAAATGGAGCACTGTCTCGAAGAAACAAGAGACAGTTGAAACGAGTAATTATATCTCCCCAACCAACATATGAGAAACCATTAAACGCATGAAGCTTGAGTAACTCCACAGGCAACAAGATGTAAACATAGTATTACAAGACCCAGAACTCATACCCCACTTATGGTTTTGGTCCCCTTTATCATAATGACATCGTCCTCAGCAATACGTTCCTCCACTACTTCATCAGCATATCCTAGATAAGAAGAATCAAATGTTTCTTCTCCTTCCATATCTGCAAAAGTTGAAACCTGTAGAGGAGCAATGATTAGGAACAGAAAGGTTGTCCCTAAATGTTGTTTATATGCAATTCATTGTGACCAAAGTAGTATTAAAAGCTATGGACTGGAGTAAAAGTTTCTTCATTACAATTTTCGCCTTCCTTGTCCAGTAAAATCTCCTTTTTAAATAACAAGATGAATGATAAATCTAGATGTTTTACAAGACCAATAGTTCAACACATGAATGCCAAAATATAGGTGCTTTTCCATTGTCCCCCGACGAATCACCAAAAGAAATATATTTTGCTGAAAGCACAATTTTTCTGAAGACCGGATACACCAAGCCATAACCATGTCCTCATCTTTTTAGAGTCTGACACTAAAATAAAACAGGAAGACTGTGTTTAGAAGGATGGTATCACAGTAGAGAAACCTCGTTTGCAAGACTACATGATAATTCCACGCTTCGAGTTTATCTGGATGCATGTTAATTGCTACTTTACAATTGCTTTTAAACGATCAGGGGATTTTGATGCAACTATTATTTCATTCATTCTAAAACAAAGAACGTGCAGAATGCCAGGCAGCCAATATGATGAGTTAGAAATTTACCGCAGTTGCACCAGTCGCCTTGGCAACATGCCTTAGGTCTTCCTTGCGGACACGTCGAACAGCTATTGCACCAGCCTCCACAAAGTACTGTTACAATTTAATTGAGTTTAATGGCACAACCACTAAAAGAAGGCAGATAACATGAAAACGTTCAGATCTAAGATGAGAGTTACAGTGAGGAAAACAATGTAGATTGGCCTATACATTATATTATTAGCATAATGTTTACCATGTTCTATTGCATCATTGCACACATAGAAGAAGAATTTTCTAACTTAAACACTTCCCAGAAGTGCTGCCAATTTCCCCGAAAAAAGATGTTTGCAAAATCGGCTTATTTACATATGAATATTGGTAAGTCAAACACAAAAAAATGGAAATACTATCATTGTAGAAAAGCTCGAATGATCTGACCAGTTATTTTCATGCTAGATCATGGAACTCAAGCTATGACTGGAAAGCGTCATAACACAACAAAGCATAGTAGCAAATTTTACACAAGAACTAGATTTGAACAGTTGATATGGGGTTGAAAAGTTTTCTGGAGCTAACATTGTAATAAAAAGTTTACCTTGAGTGCCATGTCATCAATTCCTTTTGTGGTTAAAATCACATTTGCTCCTGCCTTAAGAAGCTTCTCAATACGTTCTTTTGTCATGTCAGCTTCTCTGCAAGACAAAAAATCAATCAATCATTATATACTGCATAGTAAAATGCCAGGGAACACTGGATTTCTAAACCCAGCCCTTAATATGCTTAACAAATATAAGAACATGAGAAAGCAACACGAATCGAAACATAGATTTTGAGGAAATCGACATACTCATTTGTAAGACTTAAAATAAGTTCTAATTTGCCTGTTACAAATTAAAAGGCTGGCTAGAAGAAGGTTCAAGTGCACATCCAATAAAGACATGAAAAGAAGCAACATAGAATCCATCAATATCAACTGTCTTCTTACAACATAATAGTTTATGAAGAATGAATAGTCTAAATACCTTTGGCGAATCTTGTCCAACTCTCTGGGGTCAGTGACCAAAACTTGGACACCCATTTGCATCTTTGCCCTTTGAAGATTAAAATCGAGACAAGCAATTCTAGCTGGGGAGACCCTTAATGGCATCCCTTGTGCAGCACGCCCAGTGTTCAGAGCATATCCTTTAAGTAAATAGCTGTCTCTGGCACTTTTACCGTGAGCTTTAAGTATATTGATTCCCTGAACACCAAGAAGATAATTTGAGTTATCCACATCCAAATTTAAAGGTCAATAGATGTGATGTCAATGTGACTTCATTTACATATTCAGGGAACTTCTTTGATATCTCACTCATCAAATCAGAGTTCTATTGATCGTTGGAGTGGATCCAAGATTTCACAGAGAGAAGTGAAAGGAAAATAAAAATCAATTTAATCTAGTTTCCATGCTTACATCATAACTCTGAAATGTCAACTATACATACACTCTTTGAATTAACACATTATTATTAAATTATTAAAAAAACGTCAATAAATATTTATATGTTTGCACAAGATACAGAACCAAATAAATGAACAGTGTTTCTTTTAGCTTTTTCTTCACACCCAAGATCAAGTCCAGCATTTTGAAATTCCACATATCTTTGGGTTCCTTTATATAACATGACCAATGAACAAAAATAAGAAACCACTGATAAGTCACGAGGGTAGAACCCCACCCCTTATCACTTATTGCCCAACCCCACCCCCCAAAAAAAAGTGATGCCTCCTGGGGAAAAAATCACTTGAAATGAGTAATGTCAAACACTAACTAATTATTACCAACCTTAATTGGATACTTGACTTCGCCTCTCACATTGGTCATCTTTACTGCTTGTACAGCTTCTACAACCTACAAGTGAAATTAAGTTGTGTTATGATATAAAGAGACCGAGGGGGATACAAACTGTTGCTGAAATGCATGAATAAACCATGCTACTTCACAAGGAGGAGAAAGGAAGCAACTTCATGTCATACATGTAAGGATCTCAGCCAACTTAAGAGTTTCAAACATTAACGAGAAGAGTTAAATGCAGCTTCAATATGTATCCATTCACCGACTTACCAGATCTGCAAAGAAATCACTATCACCGCCTATCAGCTTTGAGGACATGCTGGTCTTGGCAGAGTTTACAAGAGAATCTTTACCAAGCTTTTCTACCTGGCATACATATGGAAAAACATGTTAATGCAAAGGAAAGCGATGTATCACATGTAATCAAATGATAGGCGGCATATAATGTTTTAGCAATCTAATTGCAAGACAAGGAATATAGTCCATACTTCATAACCTAGATATAGGAGTATCTCATCTTACCACCACTTCTCTGACTTGTCTTTTATTTACAAACATTATCTTCCATTTGTGAAAGGAAAAAGAATAAAGCTTTAAATTAGCATTGATATCTACCTAAGTAAGCAAGATCATCCTGTTCAAGTTTTTTTGCATAATTGGGCCTTCCACATATTCAATATGCTTGATACTACAGAAGATGTAACAATTTTAAAAATTTGAAGGATCCAATGTCCAGAAGGGTATACCTTTACAGCCAATTTTTCATCAACATATTTACATGCTTCCCTCATTGCAAGCTGCCATAAAAATACAGGAGCAATAACAATTACACAACTATAAAGGAAAATTAAAGAAAAAGAATCTGGTGGAAAAAATAAAAAATAGATCTTACCCTGTATCCACTGATTATTGATGTTGGATGTATCTTATTCCTCACTAATTCATTAGCTCTCTGTAGAAAAAGACTGCCAAATTAGTATTCCCAAGATGTAAAACTCAGAGCAATTAAATGAAGATAGAGGCTCTTCCAATGTTGCAGACAGGATAATATTGTTACCTTAAGCAATTCTGCAGCTATGATGACCACAGAAGTTGTCCCATCTCCAACTTCTCGGTCTTGAAGTTCTGCCAACTCAACAAGGACCTGTAATAATCGGAAGATTAACATAATACATATTAAGAACAACGTTGTTAAAATTTTGATAAAAACCAAAAATATGATTTTTTTCACCTTGGCAGCTGGATGCTCCACTTCCAGCATCTTCAGTATCGTGGCCCCATCATTAGTGATTGTCACATCACCAATATCATCTACAAGCATCTGGAAAGAACAGAATGGGATATTGAGCAAAATAGATTTCTGGTTCGAACTAAAGTTCAAAATTTAAATAGCAAGTGATTAAACAGTAGAGAGAATGCACACCATTGGTGAATGGCTGCATGGTTTTTATGCAGCAAAACGTAAAATTATTAACTACTGCTTCCATTGCTTAGAGGAAAAAAGGAATTGGATCCCCTACTGTACAGCACGGTGCTGTGCAGGAGGGGGACCGTTGGATCACACACATCTGCACGGGTATGTGTGTGTGCGTGTGTGATCCAACAGTTCCCCTCTGTTTCCGAGGAAAAGGAAGTGGATCCCCTACTGTACAGCACGGTGCTGAGCAGGAGGGGAACCGTTGGATCACACACACCCGCGCGGGTATGTGTGTGTGCTTGTGTGATCCAACAGTTTTGACCAGGTCAGACTAAAATCAACAACTTGTTCCTAGAATGGAAGATATTAAGCATCAATTTCCAACCTACAGATGATCACAGAATCTCTATACTGAAAAGGGCAATCTATGTTACGTTCGTTTAGTCCCTCTCAGGTTTTACATGCACTCAGAAAAGGGGAGAGTAATTGGTTACCAACTCAGAACTACAAACTTGGCTCAGTTATTCATGTTCAAATAAAATGGAACATGAGATAAGCTCAGTGCATCCTTTTCATTCCACATAGTCTAACCACTAGCATTTACAGAATACAGACCAACTTGCAGAATCAGGAAATTTTAACATCACAACCATCTCAAACTATAGACAAAACCCTGAATGCAGTCGACACCCAAACCAAACTCTGATTAAAACAACCAACTCAATCTCCAAATCAACATATATTTACTACACTTGACATGAAACCAGAGCAGAAGTCACCTTATCGAGGCCAACAGGTCCAAGTGAAGACTTAACAATGTTCGCAACAGCCTGGCATGCCATCACTGCAATTTTCAATTAAAAAAATTTACCGAAATGACTTGAAATCACACATACTAAATAGAAGAAGCACAGCTCATATGCATACAAATAAATACACATATACAACCGCCTATTCCTACGCTTAGCCGAAGAATATTTACCGTTTTGAGTACGAACATCCTGTCCAGATTGCCGGTCACCAGCAATATCAGTATGAGAACCAATCGCCATTTTAACCTATTCAAGCAAAGATAAACCTAGATTGGATCGGCGGCTTGTGTCAGCTCGATGGTACAAGTTTCAAAACGGAAGCAAGAGAGAGAAAGCGATGTGAAGTGAACTTCGGAGCTAAATGTTGGCAGTTTTCTCTCTCTCTCTGAACTGAATCTCTCTTTTCAGGGTGAGTAGAGAAACCACAGTACCAGTACGTTTGGAGGGTTTGAGCGAAAATGTTTTTCAAACCATACGAAGCCATACAGTACTTGCTGAATTTCAGATGGGCCGGGAGAGTATCTGAAGGAGCCCACTATATTCGTTACTGATTAAAGCCCATTAAACTTAGAATTGGGCCTCCAATTAAATCGGCCCTCATATGTTATCCGGTTGGTGGCTAAGAACAATTTGATTGAATGTTTGAAATTTATTGACAAGTGTCTATTAGCTTTTTAATGTTATAAATCTCAAGCCTCAAAATATTCTTTTAAGTAAAATATCATTAAAATTGTTCAGCCTCATATAAAATGCATGTTCACGATCGACAAGATTCTCGAATCTCTTGACCTAAAAGCATCCACAGCCCATATGAATAAATTTTCATTCATTCATATATTATCTCTGCTCCACATTATCTACGTATCATTTACTTTTATATATTTAATTATTTAAATACATTTTACAATAGTTCATCAAACATTCATCCATCTACGGGTCCACCAAGGTTGATCCTAGAAATTATAGAGTTTGAGTCGATTTTAAACTAAAGTCATCAGGGCAGTCCATTCACAATATCCGTCGGAAAGCCTTAGATTAAAACGGCAAAACAACATTGTTCCGACCGATTTGACAATAAAAAGTTGGACATTGCTAAAATTATTGGGACTGAATTGACGATGGAAAAACTTATAAGACTAAATCTATTTTGAGACAAAGTTATTAGATTATTCGTTATTCAAACTCATAATAGGTATTGAAACCAAAATTAATCAATTTATTTAATTTATATTTTATTTTCTTTTACAAGGAAAATATACAGTCGTTATACAAAAACTAATATTATAGCATCACTATCAATATCCTGAGGTCATGGATTTGATCCACCATTTATCCGATTTAAAAAAAATACTCCCTATGTCCTTAATTTGATTGTCCATTTTCCGTAAATAGTCGTCCTAATTTTGTTTGGTCATTTCCTAAAAAGTAAATAAAGCAACTTTCAATACTATTTAATACTATTATTTTCTCAGTCAAACTCATTTTACATCATTTAATACTGGAGTATTATTTTTTTCTATCAAACCCACTTTACCTACTTTACATCGTTTAATATTATTATCTCTTACTATTTCTTGATTTTCGTGTCTATAATAATCGGATAATAAAAAATATGTCGGAGGGAGTATCACACTAGATAAATTAAGCAGTGGCATAATACTACGCAAACTATATATAATACCACTAGATAAATTTAGCGTGACGCAGTCGATTAAACTAAAATTAGTATTCTAATTATCTCACCAACCCACCGTACAATCTCACAGATATTTTATCGGGCAGAGTTGATATTTGATTCAGGCATGTCTCTTGTTCAGTGTTGTCCACCATACATTCTCCTAGATCCATACTATAAACAGAAGTTAATTATGGCTGAGATCTAATTCAGTCTTAAAAAAATATCCAGTTGCTTTTCTATTTTAACTTATGTGGTAATTAATGTCAATGGTCAACTTTAACAGAGTCATCCAATATTAACCTATACTCTCTTTTTCTCAGAAGACTTAGCACACTTTTTTTTTTGTCAGTCTCATAAGATTTTGCACACTCATAAATGGACACACTATTCTCCATTTATAATCTTACAACACACACTTCTTACCCCCCTTACACACTTACTATCCCCCATAAAGTAACTTTTCTTAATCTCTGCGCCGAAAAGTTGGCGCAGAGTCTTTCGGGACGGAGGGAGTACCATTTTTCTGGTAAAGCATAAAAATTGCAATTAAATCACGCCATAAGAGCACCCGCGACGGTGTCTTTTTTTAAGTTATAACCCATTAGTTTTTGGTTACTACCAATGCAACTCAAAGTTACAACCTTCTCTCTCCTCATTTGGTTACTGCAGAGTAACCTTGAAAAGTGACTATTATTTCAGTCATGTGTCAGATTATATTTTCTCATTCCAGCCATGTAACCTTCTTGTTGGGGAAACTCCGTCCCCCATTCATACACAGGGGAAAACAAAACAAACGAGAAATAAAATGAAGAAATAAAACCACAATCAACAACACAAGAATTTACATGGAAAACTCCAAAACCGGAGAAAAACCACGGACCACGAAAGAAACATCACTATATGATAAATTTCTACAATCATACAGATTTTTCCTCTCTCGCCCGACACCTTTACGCTATCACAAGTCTACATGATTCTCACCTTCTCACAAATATGTAAAAGGAATTTAATTAGAATCAAACACTAGACTAAAGTGTATTGACCGGTGCACTTGTAACAAAGACCCAAAGGCTCCTTATATAGGATTTGGAAATCTCTTTTCTTTGTTCTCATCCGATGTGGGATAAAAACCCTTTTTATTTTAACACAAAGCCTAACAATCTCCACCTTGGTAAAATAAAAGAAAACCCCACCGTCTTCGCCCACGATCCATTGTCTTCACCGACAATCATGATTCTTAAATCAAAGAACCATCATTCTCAAAGCAGAGAATAACCTACTCCACCATATGAGTAGAACACTTAGAATAAAACATTCTAAGAATTTTTAACCACTTAGAATTAACTATTCTAAGAATTTCCCTCGGCATATGTCTAAAAACCTACTGAAAACTATGGTGCTCCTTCTAGCTCTTGGCTCCCCTAGAAGTCCTTCAGCCATCGACATACATTCACCACACACCTTGCATCCATGCCAAACCAATGCACATGCGGTCCAACTAACATTATCACATCCTTATGCATGGCAGTTGGGTGTGTCAAAAAGGATGTTCATTTCCTTCTAGCAGAAAATAATTTTCAATCAAGCACAATGTTAGTTTCAAGAGCTATTTGCTGCAACCGCTCCACCTTGATCGATAACCCCTTGTGTAACCCAGATTGCATCATCACATTGATTCTTCTACCATATTTCTCTACATCACCACTTCATGGAACTTGAAGCCCTTGACATACCGTTTCTCAAACCCTAGCTGAATAACCCGTCTCTCAAGAGACCCCCGGACCTTCTCAAGAAATCTTTTCTGATGTGGAAGATCAGACTACGCTGCAACCACAAAGCATACTCAGAATATCAAGAGACCTGACCTCGGGCTCTGATACCACCTGTTGGGGAAACTTCGTCCCCCATTTATACCAAGGGGAAAACAAAACAAACGAGAAATAAAATGAAGAAATAAAACCACAATCAACAACACAAGAATTTACGTGAAAAACTCCAAAACCGAAGAAAAACCACGGACCACGAAAGAAACATCACTATATGATAAATTTCTACAATCATACAGATTTTCCCTCTCTCGCCCGATACCCTTACGCTATCACAAGTCTACATGACTCTCACTTTCTCACAAATATGTGAAAGGAATTTAATTAGAATCAAACACTAGACTAAAGTGTATTAACCGGTGCACTTGAACAAAGACCCAAAGGCTCCTTATATATAGGATTTGGAAATCTCTTTTCTTTGTTCTCATCCGATGTGGGATAAAAACCCTTTTTATTTTAACACAAAAAGCCTAACAATCTCCACCTTGGTAAAATAAAAGAAAACCCCACCGTCTTCGCCCCACGATCCATTGTCTTCACCGACAATCATGATTCTTAAATCAAAGAACCATCATTCTCAAAGCGAGAGAATAACCTACTCCACCATATGAGTAGAACACTTAGAATAAAACATTCTAAGAATTTTTAACCACTTAGAATTAACTATTCTAAGAATTTCCCTCGGATATGTCTAAAAACCTACTCGAAAACTATGGTACTCCTTCTAGCTCTTGGCTCCCCTAGAAGTCCTTCACCATCGACATACATTCACCACACACCTTGCATCCATGCCAAACCAATGCATATGCGGTCCAACTAACATTATCACATCCTTATGCATGG
Organism: Stenogyne calaminthoides; assembly: GCA_037126765.1. Lineage (NCBI taxonomy): Eukaryota > Viridiplantae > Streptophyta > Magnoliopsida > Lamiales > Lamiaceae > Stenogyne > Stenogyne calaminthoides. Next base: position 33,763,325 of record JBBCBC010000023.1, on the reverse strand, counting down.
CAGTTGGGTGTGTCAAAAAGGATGTTCATTTCCTTCTAGCGTAGAAAATAATTTTCAATCAAGCACAATGTTAGTTTCAAGAGCTATTTGCTTAATCGCTCCACCTTGATCGATAACCCCTTGGTAACCCAGTTGCATCATCACATTGATTCTTCTACCATATTTCTCTACATCACCACTTCATGGAACTTGAAGCCCTTGACATACCGCTTTCTCAAACCCTAGCTTTGAATAACCCGTCTCTCAAGAGACCCCCGACCTTCTCAAGAAATCTTTTCTGATGTGGAAGATCGACTACTGCAACCACAAAGCATACTCAGAATATCAAGAGACGACCTCGGGCTCGATACCACCTGTTGGGGAAACTTCGTCCCCCATTTATACCAAGGGGAAAACAAAACAAACGAGAAATAAAATGAAGAAATAAAACCACAATCAACAACACAAGAATTTACGTGAAAAACTCCAAAACCGAAGAAAAACCACGGACCACGAAAGAAACATCACTATATGATAAATTTCTACAATCATACAGATTTTCCCTCTCGCCTTGGAAATACCACTTTACGCTTATCACAAGTCTACATGACTCTCACTTTCTCACAAATATGTGAAAGGAATTTAATTAGAATCAAACACTAGACTAAAGTGTATTAACCGGTGCACTTGTAACAAAGACCCAAAGGCTCCTTATATAGGATTTGAAAATCTCCTTTCTTTGTTCTCATCCGATGTGGGATAAAAACCCCTTTTATTTTAACACAAAGCTCTGACACCACTGTTACGACCCTGGATGGACCCAAATCCCCGCATTGGTATGATATTGTCCGCTTTGGGCCAAGCCCGCACGGATTTGTTTTTTTGGCATCTCCCAAAAGGCCTCATACCAATTGAGATTGTGTCCATCCTAGTAAACCCCATGATCCTCCCATATTATTTCGATGTGGGATATTGTTTGAACCCAACAATCCTCCCCTCAAACAAAGACCATCGAGCCTCCCTTCAAACGACCCGCTCTATCTAGGTCAACACTGCCTAGTCCATAGAGACCCCCTCGTTTTTTTCACCAAGGCTTCACCATCTTATTTGTTACCGGGGACTACTCCACACCGTTTCGTCTGGGACCATGGCTCTGATACCACTGTTATGACCCTGGATGGACCCAAATCCCCGCATTGGTATGATATTGTCCGCTTTGGGCCAAGCCCGCGTGGATTTGTTTTTGGCCATCTCCCAAAAGTCCTCATACCAATTGAGATTGTGTCCATCCTAATAAACCCCATGATCCTCTCATATTATTTCGATGTGGGATATTGTTTGAACCCCAACACTTCTCTCTCCTCATTCAACTTTTTTTAATTTTTATATTTTCCTCTTTATATGTATAAAGACTTAAATAGAGTCAACACAAGTTCTAGTTCAACTAATACTCTTACTCAGCACAACTAATACTGTTACATTAGTTGTACCTTATAAATAGAAGAGCTAGGGCTACTATTCACTTACTTGTTCATTCTATCTTTTCAAGTTAGTTGTAAAACAGTTATTAGAATTTCTCTTCCCTTTCATATGAACAAAGATCAATTGATGAATTCATTGCTTTCTTGATATGGTATCAGTTTATTCAATTCGGTTTCCACGAATTTGACTGGTAATGCTTTAGGTTTCATTCGTTTTTCGATTGAATCTTTCGATCCGTTTATCCTTTTCGATTCTTTTCTGAGAATCTGTTTCCGCTGCCTAGTTCGATCGTTCTTTGATCTTTTTCTGAGTTCTACGCTCAATTTTATCGTGTATATCACGAATTTGCTTCTGAAATGACGTTTAATGGTGGGTCTTTGAATCCTGTGGAAAATCCCTTTTCTCCACTTTTTCTGCATCCAAATGACAACCCAGCGGTGTAAATTGTGTTCGATCCCTTGGATGGCTCGAATTTCATCTCCTGGAGCCACGCAGTGAAAAGGGCTCTCAGTGTAAAAAATAAAGCTCTGTTTATAGACGGTTCCCTTCCTGTTCCCGGTGAAGAAGATCGGGTTGTGTACGCGGCCTGGGTTAGGGCTAATGATCTGGTGTTAATGTGGATTTTGAATTCCATTAAACCAGAAATCAAGAAGACGCTGGAGTACTTCACGAATGCGAAGGATGTATGGGAAAAATTACATGTTCGATACACTCAGTCTGATGACACCAGGGTATATGAATTGGAGAAGAGTCTGAGTGTGATTTCAAAAGGTACTCACTCTATGGTTTCGTATTATAACATGTTTAAAGCGTTGTGGGATGAATGGCTTAGTTTTAGACCTGCTTTGACTTGTGGTTGTGGAGCAATGCTCAATTGCACTTGTGAATTACCTAATAAAGTAGTTAAGGTCGAAGAACGGGATGCCATTGTAAAATTTCTTATTGGGTTAGATGATTCTTATGCTGCTGTGCGGTCTCAGATACTTATGCAGTCATCATCTATGTCTTTAGCAAAAATTTATTCTCTTTTGTTGCAAGAAGAGTCTCAAAGTGGCCTTAAGTGTGATTCTGTCCAGAATGATCAGGCTGATTCTATTGCCATGATGGTTAAGAATGGAAAGTATTTTAAAGATAGGAAGAAAACTTTGAAATGTAGTCACTGTGGTGGTCCTGGTCATACTGTGGATTGTTGTTTTCAGATTATAGGGTATCCACCTGGGTGGAAAGGCCCTAGGGGTCCTCTAAAGAAATCTGACACTCTTGCTAGCAATGTGTTAGTAAAGGCTGATCAGCATGAGAGTGATATGCCTAATGTTTCCAATCCTCTGGTCAATCAGGAACTGTTTGAGCAGTTTTTGAACTTCACAAAGATGCACAAGAATGGTGATGGGCAACCTACTGTTGTTGGTGCATTTGTTGAACCACTTCAAGGTAGTTCATGTTGGGTAATGAGTTGCACAGATCTATTCGGGGTGAATATTTAAATACAAATTTAATTCATTAATTATTACTAGCATGAATTAATCCTATATTAATTCAAATAATAATTACAACAACATATCATGCATATAAAAAGCCACGTAAAACCTCACGACGCGAATCTACGAGTTTACGTGAACGTACCTCTCGGGATGGCGTTGACTTGGTCGGACGGACTAACCAAAAGGACTTCCCAAGTATTCCCTTAGCCCTTGCTCGACAATCCGATTGGAAGGATACTTTCATGAACAATTAACAAAAAGAAAAAATAAACTTTGTTGCACCACTTTTGTGGATTTGCTAATATTTCCAGCACATGGAATTGTACTTGGGAATGAACTAATCATCCCCTATTTATAGGATAGGAGGAGCACGAAATTTTGTGAATTTTTCAATGTGGGATAAGACTTTTCTTGGTCACCAAGAAATCTTGAATATATCTCATATATTCTCTTTCCCATAATTAAAATATTCCACAAAAAATCCACCTCCTCTATTATGGAGAATTTTCGAAAAATCTAAGGTGCAAGAATCCAAGATTTGGATCTTCTTGAATTTATGAGATATTCTTGTATTTCAAGAAATACATATCTTCCATAATATCTTTTCAAGAAAATCAAGAAAATCTTTCTTGCCCTCTATTTTCCAAAAATTTCGAAAATCTCTTAATGAATAACCAAGTGGGAGATTTCTTGAATTTAATGAGATAATCTTGTATTCCAAGAATACATATCTTCATTCCATAACAAAATTCAAAAAAATCTTTCTCACTTTTTTATTCATAATTTTCTAATTTAATGAGGAAATATAAGCAACAATATTTATTTTATTTTAATCACCTTTTTCGGTTATTGGACTATATGTTGGGCTACTTTCGGGGGCCTTTAGGAGAATTAAGATTGGACCTTCTAATGGATCTTGAATATCTAATATTGAGCCACAATATAATTCAAGCCCATAAATATTAATTAATCCCACTACATAATTAATATTGCACTATCCATCTTAACCCATATTACAGTCAATATGGCTCCCGGTCATTATTTCCCGTGTTTAAGATTATCTAGCCCATTAATTAATTCAAGCCACTGAAATAGCTTTCCATTAATTAATATCTTTTGTCCTTGGTCGAGGAACGGTTCAACATTATTATCCATACCGGAAACAAATTCCACTTGCAAGATTTGGTATGATAAAACTTATGAACATCCCAAGGGGCAAATCAAGCAAAGCGTGCTTTGCACACGATTCTTCGTATTAAATCTTAGCAATCACACGTGACCAATATATTGCCCAAGATAAAGTACGTATTGAATCTCTCTCTGATTCGCTACCCATGATAAGTCAAAGCAATAGTTACCAACCCCACGTGATCCTATTTAAGGGGCGAAGGTTAAGAAACAACGAACCACCGAGGTCTAATTCTTCCTTGTTCGATTAAGAATTTATCCTCCTCAGAGGTCCTATTCAAATAAGATCGACCATGCACTAGTGTAATCTCTTGGTCAAGACAAACCAATCTGAGCCTTTTACACCTCAACCTTTCGCGATGGTTGTTCATTTCCATCTAGGTCGTGAATTGCGTACTTTTTAGTTACAAGGGACTATTAATAATTTAATCTTACGTGATCTAGTATCACTAAATTAACTCTGATGTAACACGTCGATTTATTGAACAGATTATGCGAAGAAATATATATAACATTCAATCATATTTAAAACATTAGTGATAAACAATTTATTTCAAGAAATAAGTCCGGAAATTCAGGTTTAGATTATACAAAGTAAAAGCATACTTTTCAAAGATAATCCCAACAATCTCCCCACTTATACTCAAAGTCCGCTTTTAAGTATACTAAAACACGCCTCGAGTAGTCCGTGACATCTAATGTCACCTACACGAACCTAATAATTTCTCCCACATATACTCAAAGCAGATTAGCAATCTGGTCTTGACACCCATTCCACTCACATGTCTCTCGAATGTATTCAGAGGCAGACGACTTTGTGAATGGATCTCGCTAGTCGTCCCTCGAGGCGCTTTTTCTTTGCCATATCTATATCTCCTCTCTTAACGATTTCTCGTATAAGATGTCTTTTCCTTTAATGTGTTTGTTTGACTCGTGGACTCTTGGTTCTCTTGAATTTGCAAATCGCCTACAGCAGATATTGCTAATCAAATTCGTAACACCATCCAAGTCCACTAAGAAGATCTAGAGTCCCATTCGGTTCTTTCCATTGCTTCACAAGGCGACTACTTTACCCGAGTCCCATGGTTGAGTCGTTGATGCATTTACTGCTTCACACTCGTCCATTTGATGGCTACACTTCCCAAAATGGAAACACACTAATCGAGGCGGATAATATCTGGAATCTAAATCGATTGGAAATCCGAGTCCATGTAGCCGATGGGGATTGGAGTATCTGACTGATAAATCAACATTCTATCCCGAGTTCTTTTCGTAAAACTTCGTATGTTTTTAATCGTCGTCGATTAAAACTTTCTCGAAGTTACTCGATATCTTGCTACCATGCCTACTGGCAAAGCATATATCCGGTCTCGTACACAAAGAATGCATACATAAGGTTTCCGACGGTACCAGCACAAGGAATACCTTTTTCATGTCATCTATCTCCTTTTTAAGTCTTAGGGAACATTTTCTTGGATAGATGGATTCCAAGTCCGAAAGGTCTGCGAATCCTTTCTTGGAATCTTGCATCTTTGAATTGTTTCAAAACCAGTGTCTATGTATGAAACTTGCGATAACCCGACCATCCTTTTCTTGTGATCTTGATCCCAATGATGTGTCCGGTTTTCCCTAAGTCTTTCATATCAAACTGTTTTGAAACGCCATGCCCTTACGTCTGACCACACCTTCACATCGTTCCCGATGATCACAATGTCATCTACGTATAGTACTAAGAATACCAATGCAGTTCCGACACGTTTTTATACACACAACTTTCAAACTCGTTTTGATCAAAACCCATAAGACTTTATAACATGATCAAAACTTTGGTTCCAAGTTCTGGAATGCTGTTTGAGTCCGTAAATGGACCTCTTGAGCTTTCAAACTAGGTGTTCTTGGCCTGTTTCAATGAAAACATGGGGTTGTTGCATATAGATCTCTTTATCAAGACTTCCGTTAAGGAAAGCTGTCTTGACATCTATTTGCCAGACTTCAAAGTTGAGATCTTGTGACAATCGATAAGAGAATACGGATGGACTTAAAGCATGGCTACTGGGCGAAAAAAAGTTTCCTCATAATCGATCCTTTCTTTTTACGAGTATAACCTTTTCGCCATTAGTCTTTTGCTTTAAAGGTTTCAACCTTCCCGTCCGGGTCCTCTTTTCCTCTTATATACCCACTTTCATCCAATGGGTTTGACCCCATTAAGTGGTTCGACTAGCTCCCACACTCTATTATGAAACATAGAACCCATATCGTCTTTTCATTCTTTGTTTGCCAAGAATCTGCGATCCATATCTTGGAGTGCCTCGTCATATGTCTATGGGTCAATTCCGGGAATCAAGTCCGAGGACTCTCCTATTCCCATGAATCTCTCTAGGTCGTCTAACAACCCTCCCACTATAACGAGGTTCGGTTGTGAAAACGTATCGTTTGGTATATCATCTAAGATCTTTATCGGCCTTTTGAGGTTTGCCCTCTAAGCTCATTTAAGGTAATCTCACTTCGGGTTTTCTTTGGTTCTATAGTTTTCTTCCAAAATCTAAAATGGGTGCGGATGTCCACCTTTTGATCTTGAACTATAGAACATTCACCCTTTTTGTTCCTCGGGGTATCCTACAAAAAAAATTGACCTTAATTCCGATCGAGGATCCATTTTACGGTTTCTTTGTCCAACACGTGGTAGGACACCCCAAAAGTTCTCATGTGTATCTTACTAGACTTGCGCCCGGTCCACAATTCTTTGGGGTTACGGGACCGATTTGGATAGCACCAAGTTCGAATGTAAGTCGTTGTTTTCAAGGCATGACCCCGGAAACGACTTCGGGAAGATCCAGTATAACTCATCATTGATCTAACCATTTCCAAAAGAATTTTGTTGCTTCATTTCTGCAAACCCCGTTTTGTTGAGGGGTTCCGATCTTGATGGTGGGATACAATCCTTCATTAGATAAGTAGTTCAAAAACTCATTCTTTGAGGTATTCGCCTCCATGATCGAGATCGTAGAGACTTGATCACGTTTTTCCATGTGATTCTCTGCTTGAGCCTTAAATTCTTTAAAATTTCTCAAAGGTCTCAGATTCATGCTTCATAAGGAAAATGTACCTTGAGTAATCATCAATAAAATTACTCATAACCTCCTCTTGCTTTAGTTAACATTGAACTACGTACATCTATGTGAACGATCTCTAACACTTCTTTAGCCCCATTCCCCTTGGCTCCAAATGCCATCTTGGTCATATTACCCTCCAAACATGATTCGCAGGTTGGATCCGATTCAATCTTGGAGACGCTCCAGTGAACCATCTTTCACCAACCTTTGGATCCTCTTTGGATTTATATGACCTAATCTTAGATGCCAAAGAAGTGTCTCGTTCACGTCTGATGAACATTTTCTTTTCTTGAAACAAATTGATGTGTTATAGGATACGTTTAATGAGTGGTGTGCCCTTAATTGTATAGAGATTTTCCATCAATGTCCTTATCAGATATACACTCATCATTTCAAAAATGATGTCATTCTTATTAGAAGAAACTTAGTGTCCTTTAATCGAATTTTAGAAACTGAAAGTGAATTCTTTCTAAAACTGGGAACATAAAGATAATCTCCAAAAAAAAACTTTATCTTCAAAAGATAGGTGCACTTCTCCCATTGCTTTATCGCTATTCATGTAGCATTGCAATGTCTCTACTTGCGTGGTATTGCAATAATCGTTACTACCGTAGCATTGCAATATCCGCCACTTCGTAGCATTGCAATGTCTTCTACTTTAAATAATGTTACCCGGTGTGATGAGGATCTCACTCCCACTATGTTGCGGGGATCATTTAGAATCCGTGAAGCCAACATGATTAGTGGATCTCGTATCAACCACCCACGAATGAGAAGTATATGCCACTAAACAAGTTTCAACAACTAGTGTGTGAGAATTACCTTTCTTTTCCGCCCTTTTGGGGTTGGAACAGCAAAACCTCCATTGTCCTCTCTCACCGCAGCCTTAAGCACTTCCTTTTGAATTTTCCTTGACTCAACAATCATTCCTCATCTTACCATTGCCCTCTTGGCAACAGATTGAGTTTTATTGCTTATGGCCTTTGGTCCTCTTCTTTATCTTGCCTACCCTTGGCCTAGAAGATGAAAGACGGACCACTTGTCAAATCATAGCTTGAGTTTGGTGCCTTATCATCATTTTCTTTGAGTCCAAAAGTTTGCAACAAATTAATACGAGGCCAAAATGCTCAAAAAAAACTTCAAGGCGAGAATGAAGTACCAAATTCATCGGAGTCTCCGGATCATAATCTGCGCTCGAGAATCTCAAGTTTGTTCAGATGGGCCATCTATTTTGAGGACGTAATCCCTTACGGGTTTTTCCTCCACCATTTTCAAATGACGACATCTCTCGCAAGGTGATCCGACGACGAGTCCGCATGTTTTGACTCGTCGGTTGGCTCATCGATTTTTTGTGTGTCAAAATCCACTTGTGCTTTTTAATGCGATGAAGGACAATTATAATTTTCCAATCAATATAGTTTCCATACATATTGTATTGACTTTTAAGTATAATAACAAAGGATTAAAAAATAAACGACATCTTTGATCGAAATAAACAACTATATGCCATAAAGACAAGTATATCACAAGGTTTGATCACATGCCATCATATTTAAAATCTCAAAAAAATATGAACATGCATCACCCAACATCTCAAAATAGTTTAAATAAGCCCGCGTGGGGTGGGTCATTATTTAAACACATTCAAGCGAGTTACAAACAAGAACGATTCTAAACCTTTAATATCCAGATTAATAGTTGGCTCCCACTTGACCAATATAAAATTAGACAGGGACTTGAAGGAAGTATATGCATATCAATTTTATACCTAAGTAAGAACCATGATTAAATACTGATTACTATTTCGCTTTGATCGAGCCTCGTGGGGGGGTCATCGTCGCCACTAGTAATAACCCACAATCATCCTTTTCGAATTCATTCATGTGAAACCTATCTTTTGACCGTCCCCCCGGGGAAATTTCCAAAAGAATTCACAAATAAATAAATCATGGAGGTCAAAATTAATTCAATTTTATTATCCTAATAAAATTGTCAATTAATTATTTAAAACATACTTAGTAATTTTGGAGTTGAGATTTTTCAATTTGGCAACCCTCATGCAAACACATTTAAACAAATGAAATAAAGCATAAGATAGCACAAATAAACCAAGCAAAACATAAAAATAAACATATTGGGCACAAAATTATCCAATTGTCATGGTTTGATTTTTTCTTGGCTTGATCTTGAAGAAACACGTCTCAATTTCTCCCACTCATTCGTCTCGAAAAAAAATACTTAAATCTCGAACATTGGCCAAGCCATTTCGCTTGTGGGGATCTTGGCACGCCCGATCCGTCGGCCGGCCCGGAGCCTTAGAGACGACCCTGAGAGCCTCGGCACCATCGGCGGGAGCCGCATATCGCCAGCGCTTCGACGCGCCTCGACATTGTCGGCGAGTCGTGATCCTCGGCCCGCGGCGGCCTTGTAGCGTCAGCCCAGCATCCGTAGCAACGCTTCATCCCATCTCCATGCCTGCCCGCTGACATCGACCTCAGCCGCGTCTCATGGCGATGCCCGATCGCAGCCAGCATCCAGACGATCCGCCGACACCGGAGGTACGCACCGCCGATGTCGCCCGGCCTGCATCTCCCGTGGCCTTCGGCCCGCGGCCGCCACAACCCACGTCGCGATGCCAGTAGCGCCCGTATGCCCTTCACGCTGGGTCCGGATTTATTTAGATCCTTTAATTCTTCATCTCTTCGTTCGATCACGGTTACAATTTATTTTGCAAAAATAAATAAACCTAGATCTGAACTAATTACATTACATTGATCCGTCGGCGGAAATGCAAATCTAGTGCTTTCGTGGATTTTCTCACGGCGGCAAAAACAAATCCGAATCGAATCGAATTAAAAAACCACGGTTTATATGCATGCAAAATAAAACATTAAAATCCATGACAATTGGATACCGCAAAAGCAGATCTAACATTCTACTATCCAATTTCAAATTTAATGTCCGTGAATTAAATTACAATTTAAAAATTGAGCAAAACAATGGCTCGATACCGATTGTTGGGTAATGAGTTGCACGCAGATCTATTCGGGGTGAATATTTAAATACAAATTTAATTCATTAATTATTACTAGCATGAATTAATCCTATATTAATTCAAATAATAATTACAACAACATATCATGCATATAAAAAGCCACGTAAAACCTACACGACGCGAATCTACGAGTTTACGTGAACGTACCTCTCTCTGGGATGGCGCGATGACTTGATCGGACGGACTAACCAAAAGGACTTCCCAAGTATTCCCTTAGCCCTTGCTCGACAATCCGGTTGGAAGGATACTCGCGAACAATTAACAAAAGGAAAAAAATAAACTTTGTTGCACTTTTTGTGGATTTGCTAATATTTCCAAAGACATGGAATTGTCTTGGGAATGAACTAATCATCCCCTATTTATAGGATAGGAGGAGCCGCGAAATTTTGTGAATTTTTCAATGTGGGATAAGACTTTTCTTGGTCACCAAGAAATCTTGAATATATCTCATATATTCTCTTTCCCATAATTAAAATATTCCACAAAAATCCACCTCCTCTATTATGGAGAATTTTCAAAAAATCTAAGGTCTGAGAATCCAAGATTTGGATCTTCTTGAATTTATGAGATATTCTTGTATTTCAAGAAATACATATCTTCCATAATATCTTTTCAAGAAAATCAAGAAAATCTTTCTTGCCTCTATTTTTCCAAAAAAATTTAAAATCTCTTAATGAATAACCAAGTGGGAGATTTCTTGAATTTAATGAGATAATCTTGTATTCCAAGAATACATATCTTCATTCCATAACAAAATTCAAAAAAATCTTTCTCCTCTTTTTATTCATAATTTTCGAATTTAATGAGGAAATATAAGCAACAATATTTATTTTATTGTAATCACATTTTTTGTTATTGGACTATATGTTGGGCTACTCGGGGGGGCTTTTAGGAGAATTAAGATTGGACCTTCTAATGGATCTTGAATATCTAATATTGAGCCACAATATAATTCAAGCCCATAAATATTAATTAATCCCACTACATAATTAATATTGCCTATCCATCTTAACCCATATTACGGTCAATATGGCTCCTTGGTCATTATTTCCGTGTTTAAGATTATCTAGCCCATTAATTAATTCAAGCCATTTGAAATAGCTTTCCATTAATTAATATCTTTTGTCCTTGGTCGAGGAACGGTTCAACATTATTATCCATACTGGGAAACAAATTCCACTTGCAAGATTTGGTATGATAAAACTTATGAACATCCCAAGGGGCAAATCAAGCAAGCGTATTTGCACCGCGATTCTTAAGATTAAATCTTAGCAATCACATGTGACCAATAGTATTGCCCAAGATAAAGACGTATTGAATCTCTCTCCGATTAAGCTACCCATGATAAGTCAAAGCAATAGTTACCAATCCCACGTGATCCTATTTAAGGGACGAAGGTTAAGAAACAACGAACCACCGAGGTCTAATTCTTCCTTATTCGATTCAAAGAATTTATCCTCCCTGTAGGTCCTATTCAACAGATCGATCATGCACTAGTGTAATCTCTTGGTCAAGACAAACCAATCTGAGCCTTACACCTCAACCTTTCGCGATGGTTGTTCATTTCCATCTAGGTCGTGAATTATGTACTTTTTTTAGTTACAAAGGATGTTAATTTAATCTTCGTGATCCGGTATCACTAAATTAACTACTGATGTAACACGTGACGATTTATTGAATGCTTATGCGAAGAAATATATATAACATTCAATCATATTTAAAGCATTAGTGATAAACAATTTATTTCAGTAAATAAGTCTGGAAATTCAGTTTCGATTATACAAAGTAAAAGCATACTTTTCAGTATAATCCCAACAGTTCAGGTATGCCTATGTGCTTTAATACTTTGCCTATTGATAAATTTTCATGGATATTAGATACATGGGCTACAGATCATATGATTTATGATCTAACCATGTTCACTTCAACCCCTGAACCATCTAATATCAAGATAAAATTGCCCAATAATACCATCTTAACTGCTACTTTCATTGGTAATGTTGTTCTGAATGAATTCTTGACTCTTTATAATGTCTTATATATCCCTGAATTCACTTTCAATCTATTGTCTATATCACATCTAACAAGGTATTCAAACTGCTCTGTTAGATTTTTGTCTTCACATTGTGTCTTGCAGGACAACACCACACTGAGGGTGATTGGTTCTGCTGAGCAACATGGAGGCTTATACTGCTTAAAGGCTCAACCCAATTCTTACAAGTTTGCTCATACAGTTAGTACATCTACTGATTACTCACTCTGGCACACTAGGTTAGGCCACATATCTGTTAAGAAATTGTTTCAAATAAAATAATTGAATGTCAATAATTCTTCTGTGGTTAATAAAGTGTGTGACATTTGTCCTATGGCAAAACAAAAAAGAGGTCATCTTTTTTCCCAATAGTATTATTTCTATACGTTTTTCAACTTATTCACTGTGATGTTTGGGGACCTTTCTCTACTGAATCTATTTCTGGTCAAAAGTACTTTTTAACCATTGTTGATGATTTTAGTAGATGTACTTGGGTCTATTTGCTTAAAGCTAAGAGTGAGGTTAGACCAGCTCTTGAGAATTTTAGTAAAATGGTGAATACTCAATTTGATAGTAAAATCAAAGTGTTGACAAGTGATAATGGTACTGAGTTTATTTTGACAAAGTTTTATAATGATTTGGGGATAATAAATCAGACTTCTTGTGTAGAAACACCCCAACAAAATGGCTTGGTTGAAAGAAAACATCAACACTTGCTTCAAGTGGCTAGATCTTTACTTTTTCAGTCTTGTTTACCCTTGAAGTATTGGAGTCTGTGCATACAAACTGCTGTTCATTTTATCAACAGGTTTCCTTCTTCTGTTTTGCAAAACAAATCTCCCTTTGAGATATTACACAATAAGTTGTCTGACTATAGTTATTTGAGAAATTTTGGTTGTTTGTGTTTTGTCAATACCTTGTCTACTCATAGATCTAAGTTTGATCCTAGAGCTACCAAGTGTGTATTTTTGGGATATCCATTTGGTACAAAAGGGTACAGAATTCTTGAATTATCTACTGGCAAAATTTTTGTCTCAAGAAATGTGATTTTTCATGAAAACATATACCTTTTTTCTGCAAAATCTTAGTCTGACAATATCTCTTCTGTAAATTCTGGTTTTGATATTTCTTCTGGTTCTGTTGGTTCTGGTAATGATGACATTATTTGTGATATGCCTATATCTGTGCCAAATATTTCTCATTCTGGTATAGACAATGTTACTGAAACATTACAATGCTTATCTCTTAATGATAGTCATACTGAATTACTTGAGGAAATAACTGATTCTCATCTGGAAAATAATAATCACGAAACTCTTAGAAGATCTTCTAGAGTTAAACATATACCTGCTTATTTAGATGTGTACAAAACTTCATTGCCTCAATCCTTTACTCAGTCAGACAAAAGTGTTAACTCTATAATCAAGTATAACAGTCCTTATCCTATATCTGATTATCTTTCAACACATCAGTTGTCTGCTTCTCACAAAGCTTTTACTGCCTCCATCACTCAAATTGAAGAACCAAAGACTTATAAACAAGCTAGTACTAATGAAAATTGGGTTAAGGCAATGAATAATGAAATACAGGCTCTAGAAAGAACTAAAACATGGTCTATTGTTCCTCTTCCTAAAGATAAACCCTGCATAGGAAGTAAATGGGTCTATAAAGTGAAATATAAACCTGATGGAAGCATAGAGAGGTACAAGGCAAGGCTGGTTGCTAAGGGCTACACTCAAGAAGAAGGGATTGACTACTTTGACACATTCTCACCTGTTGCAAAAATAACAACTGTAAGAATCTTGCTTTCAATTGTTGTTTCTAAGAACCGATGTATTCATCAATGTGATGTTAACAATGCCTTTTTACATGGTGACTTGATTGAAGAAGTTTATATGACTCCTCCTCTTGGTTACAAAGTACCTGCTAACACTATTTGTAAACTAAACAAGAGTTTATATGGCTTGAAACAAGCATCAAAACAGTGGTTTTCAAAGCTTTCAGAAACTTTACTTTCTATTGATTTTGTGCAATCAAAAGCTAATACTTCTTTATTCACAAAAACCTCTAATGGTCAGTTCACTATATTACTTTGCTATGTGGATGACATAATACTCACAGGAACTAGCTTGACTGCGATTCAAGCTGTTAAGAATTTTCTTCATGAAAAGTTCACTATTAAAGACATTGGTGTAATGAAATATATTTTGGGAATAGAAATAGCTAGAAGTGACAAAGGCCTTCAGCTTTGTCAAAGAAAGTATGTTCTTGACTTGTTGACAGATACTGGTTATCTTGGTTGTAAACCAGCATCAACACCCATGGAACCAAACCATTAGTTTGTAAGTGATGCTCCTCTCTTGTCTTCTCCTTCTGAGTATAGGAAGATTGTTGGAAAATTGATTTATCTTACCATAACTAGGCCTGACATCTCTTATGCAGTCCAAGCTCTTACACAATACATGAGTCAGCCCAATGAGAGTCATCTCCAAGCAGTACACAGACTGTTGAGATACTTAAAATCCACTATAGGCCAAGACCTTTTCTATCCTACTAACAACACTTTTAAGCTGCAGGGTTTCACAGATAGTGACTGGGCAAGGTGTGAGGAAACAAGGAAAAGCATCACAGGATATGCAATTTACTTGGGAGACTCCCTCATTTCATGGAAAACAAAGAAGCAGAACACTGTTAGTAAGTCTTCCACTGAAGCAGAATACAGAGCAATGTGCACTACTTCTTGTGAAATCTAGTGGATACTCTACATCCTTCAAGACTTGAAAGTTGCTCATCATCAACCAGTCAACCTCTTCACAGACAGTAGATCAGCCTACTGTATAGCTCATAACCCAGCTCTTCATGAGAAAAGCAAACACATCCAAATAGATGTACACTTCACCAGAGGGAAGATCCAACAAGGAATCATCAAGCTGGTTCAAATTCCAACATCAGACAACCTTGCAGATGCCCTTACCAAGCCCCTAGGAACAACACTCTTCAACACATTCAAAGCCAAAATGGGACTTATCAACATACACTCCCATTTTGAGGGGGTATAAAGACTTAAATAGAGTCAACACAAGTTCTAGTTCAACTAATACTCTTACTCAGCACAACTGATACTGTTACATTAGTTGTACCTTATAAATAGAAGAGCTAGGGCTACTATTCACTTACTTGTTCATTCTATCTTTTCAAGTTAGTTGTAAAACAGTTATTAGAATTTCTCTTCTCTTTCATATGAACAAAGATCAATTGATGAATTCATTGCTTTCTTGATAATATGTTTATATTTATTTTTTCTTTTCTAAAATATGTAATGTGCCCGATTATTTTTTAAAATATCTTAAATTACAATAAAAGGTATTTAAAGTGTAGTATTTTGAATTTAAAAATTGAATAAAATATATTCCATTAATAGCAATAATTATCATTATAACGAGCTAAGTTGATATTTTTTGTTTAATAATATGAATAATTTTTAATTATAATATTTTTTAATTTAAAATAATATATATTAAAATATTTAAAAGTTGATATTTATTTTAAGATTTTAAATAAAATCAGAAATGTTAATTTTGTGTAAAATATGAAAGGCTAGTGGATGGTGGTGGGTCCCTTAAAAAAATGAGTTATAACCAATAAAGGGATGTGAGGGTTAGTGGGAGTTGGTTATTTTTTTTGTAAAATGTTGATGTGGCAATGTGGAGAGAGAGTGTTGTTATAACTATGAACCAATGTGGTTGCTCAGATGGAACTTTCTAGTACCACCGATTATGTCAAGTTGTCAACAGTCAATAACAAATAAAAATATCTTATTTCACAAATTCATTTAAAATACATGTTATGTTATATTTATTTAATGTAGTGATTTAATAATTAAAAATGTCAAGTGTGGATAGGCTTCAGTGGTTGAAATTTCATGGCTTTTGAAGACTTTGGGTCGGGTTCGAGACACCTTAGAGAATATTATTATTCTCTTGTGGTGGTCCCTCTTTTGTGGGGTGGTGGTCACTGTTGTTGGAGTTCTTGGTTCAGGTTGTGATTGCGGTTCGAGTTGCGGTTTGGTGGTCCCCCTTTGTGGTGATTCTGGTTCCGTCTACAACGAGATGAAATGATGTTCTTAGTGTCTTTAATGATAGAAGGAATTATTGTAATTGATTATGTTAGGAAACTATTGTAATTGATTGCCTTTAAAAAAAATTAAAAATTAGATATGGGGACCATATGTATTAAAAATTAGATATGGGGACCATATGTATTAAAAATTAGATATGGGGACCATATGTATTAAAAATTAGATATGGAGATTGTATGTATTTTAAAAAAAAAGTATAGGGTGAAACAAAGTTTTTACGTTGAAACCTGATTAAGGAGTGTGAAACATATTCTTAACAGAGGATATCGTAGTGATAAGCGAAGGGTGTGATTTATATTACAAAAAGAGTGTGACTCATTCTTAAAGAAAAATGCCTATAAAAAAAAAAAAAATTAATGACTTCTCCACTTCTGAAAGTTTAAAAAAAAAAGACTTTAAAGTCTACAAAGCGTCGTTAAAGTGATTTCACGAGATCTGATTTGTATAAAAAATACCCCTTATCTCATTTTTGTATGTATTTATAATTTTATTTTTTTGTTTTGACAAAGTAAACATTTTGGGAAAGTACATATTATTTTGGGAAAGTGCAGATTCGAAATACAAATTTTATAAAATCTGAAATTTAAATTAAATTATATAAAATTGCAACTAATAAAAAGTGGAATAAAAAAGATGAAAGTGCAGAAAATTAAAAAAACTGCACTCCAAAATTGGTTTAGTAGTGCAGAAAATTAAAAAAACTGCACTTCAAAATGCGTTAGAAGTGCATCAAACATGTCGTCAGTCTGAACGTGTCGGAAGTGTAAACGTGTCGAGAAGTCTTAAAAGACGAGAATGACAACTTAGACTTTTTAATCATATTTTTGTATTTTAGAGTCAAAATAAAGTTACTTTGTACCTTAGAGTCACTCCAAAAAAAAAAAAATCAGTTTCACGGTGAACAATTTTCACAGCATACCAACTTATTTTCCAATAGTTATATATATTAAGTCTTTGATAAAACTTGTTTTAAGATAGGATTTAAGATATTTAAGAAAAGGTGAAATGGCAGGAATATATTCATTATATTATATTTATTTTTTCAAAAAATATGTGTGCCAGTGCCTGTATAATACAGTATATATAAGACAGGCGCACACCGAATTGGAAGCCCACTCCACTAAAAAATAAAAAGTATCTCTTGATTCTTCCATTTGTATGTGTGGAGTAAATCCTATAGCTCGGAACTGAAAAAGAAAGGATATTTGATAAATTAGGCAGAAAATGTTGGAAAATGTGGTTTGTTGTATGTGCGGCGACGTGGGCTTCTCCGACCAGCTTTTCCGGTGCTCCAACTGCCATAACCGCTTCCAGCACACGTAAGACCCCATGTTTTTTTTTTATTATTTATTATTATTATCTTCCATGATCTAATTTCAGCGTGCATGTTTCTGATGATGAATGACTTCTGGTACGCATTATAGTCCCAACAAAGCCACTACAATTCTATATTCATCACAAGCATACGAGTAAGTGTGCTCGGTGAAACATGAAATGAAATCTATCTATATCATTATTCTTATAAAACTAATACCATTACAAATATCATTACACTTATAAACTAATGTCATCGTGTTAAACATATATATATATATATGCCAACTCTATGAGTTTGTGTGAAATGGACTATAAATATTAATCAGTGAATGATCACTGAATTTAATTTACATTTCGGTACCCAAGTTTAATTTATTAATTTTATAGTTAAAGTTTTAAATCAAATTTAATTAAATATCTAATTAAAGAATTGTTGATCAGATATTGCAGCAACTACTACAGCGAGAATAGAAAGGCAATTGAAGTGTGCGATTGGTGCCAACGCGAGGAGAAGGATTCATGGTCAAGGCAATTAGGAATGTCATCGTCGTCTCCAAGAAATTTTGGTAAAGCTCAAATGCAAATGAAGTACTAACACCAGTGTTTAACAAAAGTGGCGTCAAAATTGTGAAGCGTGTGGGCGGCGCATCTGCGGAGAAAGTCACCGGAAAAGCACCGTCTCCCCGGCCAACCACCCGCAAGTACAAGCTTCTTAAGGATGTAATGCGCTGATAATAAATAAGAGTCAAGACAAGAAAATGTCTTTTCTGGTCCATAATATTTACGGTGTATTTATACTGATAGTTATTTGGTCCATTATTATAGTATTATGTATAACCACTATTATTTGTTATGCATAACAATTGTGATATAGTTTATGCATAATAATGATAGAGACAGAGAGACGAAGAATTGAATAAGATTAATGGAGCCAAAGTTTGGTTTTGATTTCCTAGGGTTTAACTATTAAACTATATATATCTTCTATATTAGGGGGGGTTTTTTAAACTCATAGTTTTCAGAAAACAAAATATTTTCTTTCATCTCACATTCGGTTGAATTTCTTATATGAATTGCAAATGTGGTTTATGGCGATGATTATACCCATGTTTTTCATATTGTGCCAATTTAAATTACATATTATTTTCGTTGTCTTCATTTCAAGGTCTATGTTGGACACCACGAATATTGAATCACTCCGGCTATAAAAAGTCCTTGTTTCTCGAAGCTTCCAGTTTTATGCGACGAGTACTTTTTTCTATAATGAAAATATGGTTTTTCTTTTAGAATTTAAATGTAAAGTTTCCACAATTCCTAGTTAAGATAAAATTTTGTACACCGTGAAATTAAGTACATATTTTTTAAATGTGTAATTTTAATTTTTTTTAATTCAATTTATTTTACAGTTGACAATTGGTACGTTTTAAAATAATAAATTAAATGTTTCAATAAATTACATGTTTAAAAACACTTGAAATGCACAACACAACTAGTGCATAGCATAGCAGCTCCTCCACTAATTGCTTCTACAGCAGGCATTAATTTGTGGGGCAGTTTTTTAATTATGGTAGTTGAATTTGCTAAATTCACGTAATATTGAGATGTTGACTGAGAACCTAATGAACACGTGGCACTGTAGCCAATCATATCATTTCATGTTTCTTATTTTATTTTATACCATAACTAATGAGTGATGATGTTGCACTTGCATTAGTATACATATTCCCAATTACCCTAAGATGCTATCATGTTGCTGGGTTCTTTTTTAGAAACGAACAATTTGAGGTTTTTGAAACATTGCAAAGTACATACGTCACTGGTGGTGCCCGTATTATAAATATAATCCTTCCTTTTACTGATTAATTAAAAAAAAAAGAGAGAGAGAGAGAAAACATAGATAGATGATTTATTTATCAAATCTTATTTTTGTATGTGTTTAACCACATAGCTTTACACTCGTTGCATGTATGAATAGGCCAATGCTTTTTCGTCCATCAACTCTTTTGCAGTTATGTCCATCTTCTCCCTCGAAAATTCATCGATCTTAAGACCTGTACATACATAGATGAAAAATACAAAATTAATGTTCAATTTCGAACATACATGAATTAACAATATAATATATCGTATGATGTTACATTACAAGTATCAATGTAAGACGTGTCTAACCTTGGACTATAGACCAGTCTCCTTTGTGACAAGTGACAGGAAAAGAATAAATGAGACCTTGTGGAGTGTGGTATACCATATGATCCATCACAACATACCCCCATTGACACCCAACTTCCCTGCATAAATTAATTATTAATTCATTCTCAAAATCAACAATATTGCTATCTATATATATATATATATATATGTGTGTGCTGAAAATATATGACAAAAAATTAAAACTTAATTAAGCTGGATATATCATATATTCTTCAATGTCTAAAATTGAGTGGAACTCATGTCAATGACTTGGAATGCAAAATTTCTTTTTTTAATTAGTCATAAACAAATCACTGTGACAAAACAAGATTAGAGTAATTAATTAAGAAAATACCTTAGGAGTTCCAATAACCCAATCGCGTACATGATCACAAGCAGAGCTTGCAGCAGACAATGCACTTGACATCTTCCTAGCTTTAATAATGGCAGCACCCCTCTGTTGCACCGTCGTAATGAACTCATTTTTTATCCTATAAATCACAAATTAATCTCCAATTAACTTTTAATTAGTTAGTACCCGTTTGCAAACTCTACAAGTGCTCTAGAAGCACTTATTTTCTTAAAAAGTTGTGTCTAACAGCTTTAAAAATAAGTTCTTCTGGAACACTTTTAAGAATTCTAAAACAGGCTCTTAGTGCAACCGCAACGAGGTTACAACCTTAATTAATTAGTTATATGAGATAATCGGGGGGAGAAAATATCAAAAAAACGTGTATTATGTATATAAT
This sequence comes from Stenogyne calaminthoides, assembly GCA_037126765.1. Classification (NCBI taxonomy): domain Eukaryota; kingdom Viridiplantae; phylum Streptophyta; class Magnoliopsida; order Lamiales; family Lamiaceae; genus Stenogyne; species Stenogyne calaminthoides. The sequence goes on along the minus strand of JBBCBC010000023.1, from coordinate 33,742,601 downwards.
GTAAAAGATTGAAATGACATTTAGGGTGTATTTTGGAACACTTAAAACAACTTTCAGAAGCACTTATTTTCAAAAGTTTTGAGAGATAGCTTTGAAAATAAGTGTTTCTAAAAGCTGTTTTAAGTGTTTCAAAACACGCCTTTAATTAGAATGGGAGGAAGTACCATTCATCGTCTGCGACGAGGTAGCTTACAGGCTTTGGTCCGGCGATTGTTTCAACAGTGGCATGATTAAGATCTGGATATTGAGTGGAAGAATGGTTTCCCCATATGATCACATTCTTAACATCACTCACATCTACGTCCAATTTTTCTGAAATCTGGCCCAAAGCTCTGTTATGATCGAGCCTAGTGAGACAAGTGATGTTCTTTTCTGGAATTGATGGAGCGAATTCTTTCAAGATTACGGCGTTTGTGTTTGCTGGATTTGCCACCACTAAAATCTGCAATTATTTTAACATGATTTTTATTATAAATATGCAAAACTCTCCTTTTTATCTTTATAGTTAAAGCTTTTCTTTACCTTACTCCTGATGAAAAAACTCTCTTTTTTATCACATATTGAGTTAAAGCTTTGTTTATCTATCCCACTAGATCGCGCGATTCTTTTTAATAAGGGTGAATGTCATAAAAGGGCAAAAAAAAATTATTTTTTTTATCAAGGATGAAACAAAAAATAGTTTGAACTATCAAATAAGGGAAAAAAGAGTTTGTCCTGTTTTTTTAATGTTTACGCGTGGCGTAAATTTAAATAATGGGTGTGATAGATAATTAGATAATCTTTAACTCAAATTAAAAATTTATTGGAAGAAATCTGAAAAGAATTTAGAACTAGGCATTATTTGGCTTGATTATCAAGAGTTCGCTATATATTTTAGAAAGTTGGTATAAATTTAGTCGACTCGAACTTATTTTTGTCTTACAATTTGCACATTTAGCTTGTTAGTTGGCCTAATAAAAATTTTGATATCATCAAACTATACCTATATATGTATTGGGAACTTCAGAATCCTTACGTTGAATTTCTTTCAGAGTTAATACATAACATCAGTGAGTTCATATCCATCAAAACTACAAGACCCAATTCCTTTTTCTTTTCTTGATCATTATCGCAATATTCACATCCTTGCAACCTTCAACCACATCGGTTGTAGCAACAACACCTGATTCAACAATATTAATTTTGTTTTTATCTTGCAATTGGAATATTATTTAAATAAAATGAAATGATATATGTATGTATGTTACCTTTGAGAAGGGGAAAAGCAGAGTCAATTAATTCCATTTTGAGGGCATCAAGCATATGTATAAATTATAATTACAGGTTGATCAACACCCAGCATTGCCCCTTTAGCTATCATTGGCACTAGAGCATAACCTATTTGCCCTGTATACTACTCAAACTTATTGAATATGTATAATTAACTCTTCAATATATACTATATATATATGTGAAATATTCTTCGATTGGGAGTTGGGGATGGACTTAGGATTTTATGCGAATGGTTAAAAACTCAACGTATTATAATATTAGTTAAAATTCAAGGTGGTGAGCCTTATAAATTATAAGTCTAAATAATATTTTATATATATATATAGTTACAATTTAAAAAGTCAAAGAGAGCGGCTGATTGAAGTAACAACATAAAATTAAAACCGTGGAGCGACTGATTGCTGAAATTATTAATTAATCAAAATTTCACGATATAATCGCTACAAAAAAAATTTAGTATTACATACTAAATTTTTCAATATTTTTTTATATGCTCTACGAAATTTCCAACAAAAATATTTTGTCCTGGAATAATAAAATTTGCATATGACTTGCCTACAAAAATTTCTAAATTATATGCATGCAAAATAAAACATTAAAATCCATGACAATTGGATCACCAAAAAACAGTCTAATGAGTTCTACTATCCAATTTCAAATTTAATGTCCGTGAATTAAATTACAATTTAAAAATTGAGCCTTAAACAAAGGGCTCACGATGCCGATTGTTGGGTAATGAGTTGCCTGAGATCTATTCATTTGAATATTTAAATACAAATTTAATTCATTAATTATTACTAGCATGAATTAATTCTATATTAATTCAAATAATAATTACAACAACATATCATGCATATAAAAAAGCCACGTAAAACCTCACATCGCGAATCTACGAGTTTACGTGAACGCGTACCTCTCGGGATGGCGGTGACTTGATTCGGACGGACTAACCAAAAGGACTTCCCAAGTATTCCCTTAGCCCTTGCTCGACAATCCGGTGGAAGGATACTTTCGCGAACAATTAACAAAAGGAAAAAATAAACTTTGTTGCACCACTTTTGTGGATTTGCTAATATTTCCAAAGACATGGAATTGTACTTGGGAATGAACTAATCATCCCTATTTATAGGATAGGAGGAGCCGCGAAATTTTGTGAATTTTTCAATGTGGGATAAGACTTTTCTTTATTCACCAAGAAATCTTGAATATATCTCATATATTCTCTTTCCCATAATTAAAATATTCCACAAAAATCCACCTCTCTCTATTATGGAGAATTTTCGAAAAAAATCTAAGGTGCAAGAATCCAAGATTTGGATCTTCTTGAATTTATGAGATATTCTTGTATTTCAAGAAATACATATCTTCCATAATATCTTTTCAAGAAAATCAAGAAAATCTTTCTTGCCTCTATTTTCCAAAAATTTAAAAATCTCTTAATGAATAACCAAGTGGGAGATTTCTTGAATTTAATGAGATAATCTTGTATTCCAAGAATACATATCTTCATTCCATAACAAAATTCAAAGAAAATCTTTCTCCTCTTTTTATTCATAATTTTTAAATTTAATGAGGAAATATAAGCAACAATATTTATTTTATTGTAATCACATTTTCAGTTATTGGACTATATGTTGGGCTACTCGGGGGGCCTTTAGGAGAATTAAGATTGGACCTTCTAATGGATCTTGAATATCTAATATTGAGCCACAATATAATTCAAGCCCATAAATATTAATTAATCCCACTACATAATTAATATTGCACTATCCATCTTAACCCATATTACAAATCAATATGGCTCCCGGTCATTATTTCCGTGTTTAAGATTATCTAGCCCATTAATTAATTCAAGCCATTTGAAATAGCTTTCCATTAATTAATATCTTTTGTCCTTGGTCGAGGAACGGTTCAACATTATTATCCATCTGGGAAACAAATTCCACTTGCAAGATTTGGTATGATAAAACTTATGAACATCCCAGGGGCAAATCAAGCAAAAGCGTACTTTGCACACGATTCTTCGTATTAAATCTTAGCAATCACATGTGACCAATAGTATTGCCCAAGATAAAGTACGTATTGAATCTCTCTCTGATTCGCTACCCATGATAAGTCAAAGCAATAGTTACCAATCCCACGTGATCCTATTTAAGGGACGAAGGTTAAACAAACAACGAACCACCGAGGTCTAATTCTTCCTTGTTCGATTCAAAGAATTTATCCTCCTGTAGGTCCTATTCAGCGCATCAGTCATGCACTAGTGTAATCTCTTGGTCAAGACAAACCAATCTGAGCCTTACACCTCAACCTTTCGCGATGGTTGTTCATTTCCATCTAGGTAAGTGAATTGCGTACTTTTTAGTTACAAGGGACATTAATTTAATCTTACGTGATCCGGTATCACTAAATTAACTCTGATGTAACACGCGTTTATTTATTGAACAGTTATGCAGTAAATATATATAACATTCAATCATATTTAAAGCATTAGTGATAAACAATTTATTTCAGTAAATAAGTCTGGAAATTCAGTTTCGATTATACAAAGTAAAAGCATACTTTTCAGTATAATCCCAACAGTTCAGGTATGCCTATGTGCTTTAATACTTTGCCTATTGATAAATTTTCATGGATATTAGATACATGGGCTACAGATCATATGATTTATGATCTAACCATGTTCACTTCAACCCCTGAACCATCTAATATCAAGATAAAATTGCCCAATAATACCATCTTAACTGCTACTTTCATTGGTAATGTTGTTCTGAATGAATTCTTGACTCTTTATAATGTCTTATATATCCCTGAATTCACTTTCAATCTATTGTCTATATCACATCTAACAAGGTATTCAAACTGCTCTGTTAGATTTTTGTCTTCACATTGTGTCTTGCAGGACAACACCACACTGAGGGTGATTGGTTCTGCTGAGCAACATGGAGGCTTATACTGCTTAAAGGCTCAACCCAATTCTTACAAGTTTGCTCATACAGTTAGTACATCTACTGATTACTCACTCTGGCACACTAGGTTAGGCCACATATCTGTTAAGAAATTGTTTCAAATAAAATAATTGAATGTCAATAATTCTTCTGTGGTTAATAAAGTGTGTGACATTTGTCCTATGGCAAAACAAAAGAGGCTGTCTTTTCCCAATAGTACTTCTATTTCTACTTCTGTTTTTCAACTTATTCACTGTGATGTTTGGGGACCTTTCTCTACTGAATCTATTTCTGGTCAAAAGTACTTTTTAACCATTGTTGATGATTTTAGTAGATGTACTTGGGTCTATTTGCTTAAAGCTAAGAGTGAGGTTAGACCAGCTCTTGAGAATTTTAGTAAAATGGTGAATACTCAATTTGATAGTAAAATCAAAGTGTTGACAAGTGATAATGGTACTGAGTTTATTTTGACAAAGTTTTATAATGATTTGGGGATAATAAATCAGACTTCTTGTGTAGAAACACCCCAACAAAATGGCTTGGTTGAAAGAAAACATCAACACTTGCTTCAAGTGGCTAGATCTTTACTTTTTTCATCTTGTTTACCCTTGAAGTATTGGAGTCTGTGCATACAAACCGGCTAGCATTCATTTTATCAACAGTTTTTCTTTACCATTTTGCAAAACAAATCTCCCTTTGAGATATTACACAATAAGTTGTCCACTATAGTTATTTGAGAAATTTTGGTTGTTTGTGTTTTGTCAATACCTTGTCTACTCATAGATCTAAGTTTGATCCTAGAGCTACCAAGTGTGTATTTTGGGATATCCATTTTGGTACAAAAAGTGCAATTCTTGAATTATCTCTTTGCAAAATTTTTGTCTCAAGAAATGTGATTTTCATGAAAACATATACCTTTTTTACGCAAAATCTTAGTCGACAATATCTCTTCAAATTACGGTTTTGATATTTCTTCCGGTTACATTGGTTACGTAATGATGACATTATTTGTGATATGCCTATATCTCATGCCAAAATATTTCTCGTTCAGTATAAACAATATTCTTGAAACATTACAATGCTTATCTCTTAATGATAGTCATCTTGAATTACTTGAAAATAAGCGATTCTCATCGGAAAATAATAATCACGAAACTCTTAGAAGATCTTCTAGAGTTAAACATATACCTAATTTATTTAGATGTGTACAAAACTTCATTGCCTCAATCCTTTACTCGGTCGGACAAAAGTGTTAACTCTATAATCAAGTATAACGATCCTTATCCTATATCCGATTATCTTTCAACACATCGGTTATGTCTTTCTCACAAAGCTTTTCTTTGCCTCCATCACTCAAATTGAAGAACCAAAGACTTATAAACAAGCTAGTACTAATGAAAATTGGGTTAAGGCAATGAATAATGAAATACAGGCTCTAGAAAGAACTAAAACATGGTCTATTGTTCCTCTTCCTAAAGATAAACCCTGCATAGGAAGTAAATGGGTCTATAAAGTGAAATATAAACCTGATGGAAGCATAGAGAGGTACAAAGGCAAGGCTGGTTGCTAAGGGCTACACTTTCGAAAGAAGGGATTGACTACTTTGACACATTCTCACCTGTTGCAAAAATAACAACTGTAAGAATCTTGCTTTCAATTGTTGTTTCTAAGAACCGATGTATTCATCAATGTGATGTTAACAATGCCTTTTTACATGGTGACTTGATTGAAGAAGTTTATATGACTCCTCCTCTTGGTTACAAAGTACCTGCTAACACTATTTGTAAACTAAACAAGAGTTTATATGGCTTGAAACAAGCATCAAAACAGTGGTTTTCAAAGCTTTCAGAAACTTTACTTTCTATTGATTTTGTGCAATCAAAAAGCTAATACTTCTTTATTCACAAAAACCTCTAATGGTCGGGTTCACTATATTACTTTGCTATGTGGATGACATAATACTCATGAGAACTAGCTTGGATTTGCGATTCAAAATTTTAAGAATTTTCTTCATGAAAAGTTCACTATTAAAGACATTGGTGTAATGAAATATATTTTGGGAATAGAAATAGCTAGAAGTGACAAAGGCCTTCAGCTTTGTCAAAGAAAGTATGTTCTTGACTTGTTGACAGATACTTGGTTATCTTGGTTGTAAACCAGCATCAACACCCATGGAACCAAACCATTAGTTTGTAAGTGATGCTCCTCTCTTGTCTTCTCCTTCTGAGTATAGGAAGATTGTTGGAAAATTGATTTATCTTACCATAACTAGGCACGACATCTCTTATGCGATCAAGCTCTTACACAATACATAGTCACCCAATGAGAGTCATCTCCAAGCAAGATTACCTGCATGTTGAGATACTTAAAATCCACTATAGGCAAGACCTTTTCTATCCTACTAACAACACTTTTTTAAGTCATAGGGTTTCCTGATATAGTGGTTGGCAAGGTGTGAGAAACAAGGAAAAGCATCACAGGATATGCAATTTACTTGGGAGACTCCCTCATTTCATGGAAAACAAAGAAGCAGAACACTGTTAGTAAGTCTTCCACTGAAGCAGAATACAGAGCAATGTGCACTACTTCTTGTGAAATCTAGTGGATACTCTACATCCTTCAAGACTTGAAAGTTGCTCATCATCAACCAGTCAACCTCTTCACGCACGATGAGATCGACCCTCTTGTATAGCTCATAACCCAACTCTTCACGAAAAAGCAAACACATCCAAATAGATGTACACTTCACCAGAGGGAAGATCCAACAAGGAATCATCAAGCTGGTTCAAATTCCAACATCAGACAACCTTGCAGATGCCCTTACCAAGCCCCTAGGAACAACACTCTTCAACACATTCAAAGCCAAAATGGGACTTATCAACATACACTCCCATTTTGAGGGGGTATAAAGACTTAAATAGAGTCAACACAAGTTCTAGTTCAACTAATACTCTTACTCAAAGACAACCCGACATCTTTGTTACATTAGTTGTACCTTATAAATAGAAGAGCTAGGGCTACTATTCACTTACTTGTTCATTCTATCTTTTCAAGTTAGTTGTAAAACAGTTATTAGAATTTCTCTTCTCTTTCATATGAACAAAGATCAATTGATGAATTCATTGCTTTCTTGATAATATGTTTATATTTATTTTTTCTTTTCTAAAATATGTAATGTGCCCGATTATTTTTTAAAATATCTTAAATTACAATAAAAGGTATTTAAAGTGTAGTATTTTGAATTTAAAAATCGAATAAAATATATTCCATTAATAGCAATAATTATCATTATAACGAGCTAAGTTGATATTTTTTGTTTAATAATATGAATAATTTTTAATTATAATATTTTTTAATTTAAAATAATATATATTAAAATATTTAAAAGTTGATATTTATTTTAAGATTTTAAATAAAATCAGAAATGTTAATTTTGTGTAAAATATGAAAGGCTAGTGGATGGTGGTGGGTCCCTTAAAAAAATGAGTTATAACCAATAAAGGGATGTGAGGGTTAGTGGGAGTTGGTTATTTTTTGTAAAATGTTGATGTGGCAATGTGGAGGAGAGAGTGTTGTTATAACTATGAACCAATGTGGTTGCTCAGATGGAACTTTCTAGTACCACCGATTATGTCAAGTTGTCAACAGTCAATAACAAATAAAAATATCTTATTTCACAAATTCATTTAAAATACATGTTATGTTATATTTATTTAATGTAGTGATTTAATAATTAAAAATGTCAAGTGTGGATAAATTTCCGAGTGGTTAGAAACCACCACCGAGACTTTTAAGGTCCCGGGTTCGAGACACGGAGAGGAATATTATTCCCTCTTGTGGTGGTCCCTCTTTTGTGGGGTGGTGGTCCCCCTGTTGTTGGGTTGCGGTTCCGGTTGTGATTGCGGTTCAGAGTTGCGGTTTCGAGTGGTCCCCCTCTTGTGGTGATTACGGTTCCGATCTACAACGAGATGAAATGATGTTGCCATGTGCCTAATGATAGAAGGAATTATTGTAATTGATTATGTTAGGAAACTATTGTAATTGATTGCCTTTAAAAAAAATTAAAAATTAGATATGGGGACCATATGTATTAAAAATTAGATATGGGGACCATATGTATTAAAAAATTAGATATGGGGACCATATGTATTAAAAAATTAGATATGGAGATTGTATGTATTTTTAAAAATGAAAGTATAGGGTGAAACAAGTTTAGGTTGAACCCACCTTAAGGAGTGTGAAAATATATTCTTAACAGAGGATATCGTAGTGATAATCAAGAAGGGTGTGATTTATATTACAAAAAGAGTGTGACTCATATTCTTAAAAAGCAGACGCTTATAAAAAAAAAAAAAAGAATTAATGACTTCTCCACTACAAAGTTTAAATAAAAAGACTTTAAAGTCTGGCGATCGTTAAAGTATTTCTGAGATACAATTTGTATAAAAAATACCCCTTATCTCATTTTTGTATGTATTTATAATTTTATTTTTTGTTTTGACAAAGTAAACATTTTGGAAAAGACATATTATTTTGGGAAAGTCTTAGATTCAAATATAAATTTTATAAAATCTGAAATTTAAATTAAATTATATAAAATTACAACTAATAAAAAGTGGAATAAAAAAAGATGAAAGTCTTGAAAAAATTAAAAAAACACTCAAAAATTGGTTTAATAGTCGAGAAAATTAAAAAAACCCGACTTCAAAATCGTTAAAGTGCATCAAACATGTCGAAGTCTTGAAACGTGTCGAAGTGTAAAACGTGTCGAAAGTCAGAAAAACGGACGAATGACAACTTAGACTTTTTAATCATATTTTTGTATTTTAGAGTCAAAATAAAATTCTTTTCTTGTCTTTTAAGAGTGAAAAAAAAAAAAAAAAATTCCAAAAAAAAAAAAATTTTCACAAAGATACCAATTTTTTTCCAATAGTTATATATATTAAGTCTTTGATAAAACTTGTTTTAAGATAGGATTTAAGATATTTAAGAAAAGGTGAAATGGCAGGAATATATTCATTATATTATATTTATTTTTTCAAAAAAATATGTGTGCCAGTGCCTGTATAATACAGTATATATAAGACAGGCGCACACCGAATTGGAAGCCCACTCCACTAAAAAATAAAAAGTATCTCTTGATTCTTCCATTTGTATGTGTGGAGTAAATCCTATAGCTCGGAACTGAAAAAGAAAGGATATTTGATAAATTAGGCAGAAAATGTTGGAAAATGTGGTTTGTTGTATGTGCGGCGACGTGGGCTTCTCCGACCAGCTTTTCCGGTGCTCCAACTGCCATAACCGCTTCCAGCACACGTAAGACCCCATGTTTTTTTTTTATTATTTATTATTATTATCTTCCATGATCTAATTTCAGCGTGCATGTTTCTGATGATGAATGACTTCTGGTACGCATTATAGTCCCAACAAAGCCACTACAATTCTATATTCATCACAAGCATACGAGTAAGTGTGCTCGGTGAAACATGAAATGAAATCTATCTATATCATTATTCTTATAAAACTAATACCATTACAAATATCATTACACTTATAAACTAATGTCATCGTGTTAAACATATATATATATATATGCCAACTCTATGAGTTTGTGTGAAATGGACTATAAATATTAATCAGTGAATGATCACTGAATTTAATTTACATTTCGGTACCCAAGTTTAATTTATTAATTTTATAGTTAAAGTTTTAAATCAAATTTAATTAAATATCTAATTAAAGAATTGTTGATCAGATATTGCAGCAACTACTACAGCGAGAATAGAAAGGCAATTGAAGTGTGCGATTGGTGCCAACGCGAGGAGAAGGATTCATGGTCAAGGCAATTAGGAATGTCATCGTCGTCTCCAAGAAATTTTGGTAAAGCTCCAAATGCAAATGAAGTACTAACACCAGTGTTTAACAAAAGTGGCGTCAAAATTGTGAAGCGTGTGGGCGGCGCATCTGCGGAGAAAGTCACCGGAAAAGCACCGTCTCCCCGGCCAACCACCCGCAAGTACAAGCTTCTTAAGGATGTAATGCGCTGATAATAAATAAGAGTCAAGACAAGAAAATGTCTTTTCTGGTCCATAATATTTACGGTGTATTTATACTGATAGTTATTTCGGGTCCATTATTATAGTATTATGTATAACCACTATTACTGTTATGCATAACAATTGTGATATAGTTTGTACATAATAATGATAGAGACACTTAGAGACGAAGAATTGAATAAGATTAATGGAGCCAAAGTTTGGTTTTGATTTCCTAGGGTTTAACTATTAAACTATATATATCTTCTATATTAGGGGGTGTTTTTTAAACTCATAGTTTTCAGAAAACAAAATATTTTCTTTCATCTCACATTCGGTTGAATTTCTTATATGAATTGCAAATGTGGTTTATGGCGATGATTATACCCATGTTTTCATATTGTGCCAATTTAAATTACATATTATTTTCGTTGTCTTCATTTCAAGGTCTATGTTGGACACCACGAATATTGAATCACTCCGGCTATAAAAAGTCCTTGTTTCTCGAAGCTTCCAGTTTTATGCGACGAGTACTTTTTTCTATAATGAAAATATGGTTTTTCTTTTAGAATTTAAATGTAAAGTTTCCACAATTCCTAGTTAAGATAAAATTTTGTACACCGTGAAATTAAGTACATATTTTTTAAATGTGTAATTTTAATTTTTTTTAATTCAATTTATTTTACAGTTGACAATTGGTACGTTTTAAAATAATAAATTAAATGTTTCAATAAATTACATGTTTAAAAACACTTGAAATGCACAACACAACTAGTGCATAGCATAGCAGCTCCTCCACTAATTGCTTCTACAGCAGGCATTAATTTGTGGGGCAGTTTTTTAATTATGGTAGTTGAATTTGCTAAATTCACGTAATATTGAGATGTTGACTGAGAACCTAATGAACACGTGGCACTGTAGCCAATCATATCATTTCATGTTTCTTATTTTATTTTATACCATAACTAATGAGTGATGATGTTGCACTTGCATTAGTATACATATTCCCAATTACCCTAAGATGCTATCATGTTGCTGGGTTCTTTTTAGAAACGAACAATTTGAGGTTTTTGAAACATTGCAAAGTACATACGTCACTGGTGGTGCCCGTATTATAAATATAATCCTTCCTTTTACTGATTAATTAAAAAAAAAAAGAGAGAGAGAAAAAACATAGATAGATGATTTATTTATCAAATCTTATTTTTGTATGTGTTTAACCACATAGCTTTACACTCGTTGCATGTATGAATAGGCCAATAGCTTTTTCGTCCATCAACTCTTTTGCAGTTATGTCCATCTTCTCCCTCGAAAATTCATCGATCTTAAGACCTGTACATACATAGATGAAAAATACAAAATTAATGTTCAATTTCGAACATACATGAATTAACAATATAATATATCGTATGATGTTACATTACAAGTATCAATGTAAGACGTGTCTAACCTTGGACTATAGACCAGTCTCCTTGTGACAAGTGACAGGAAAAGAATAAATGAGACCTTGTGGAGTGTGGTATACCATATGATCCATCACAACATACCCCCATTGACACCCAACTTCCCTGCATAAATTAATTATTAATTCATTCTCAAAATCAACAATATTGCTATCTATATATATATATATATATATATGTGTGCTGAAAATATATGACAAAAAAAATTAAAACTTAATTAAGCTGGATATATCATATATTCTTCAATGTCTAAAATTGAGTGGAACTCATGTCAATGACTTGGAATGCAAAATTTCTTTTTTTAATTAGTCATAAACAAATCACTGTGACAAAACAAGATTAGAGTAATTAATTAAGAAAATACCTTAGGAGTTCCAATAACCCAATCGCGTACATGATCACAAGCAGAGCTTGCAGCAGACAATGCACTTGACATCTTCCTAGCTTTAATAATGGCAGCACCCCTCTGTTGCACCGTCGTAATGAACTCATTTTTTATCCTATAAATCACAAATTAATCTCCAATTAACTTTTAATTAGTTAGTACCCGTTTGCAAACTCTACAAGTGCTCTAGAAGCACTTATTTTCTTAAAAAGTTGTGTCTAACAGCTTTAAAAATAAGTTCTTCTGGAACACTTTTAAGAATTCTAAAACAGGCTCTTAGTGCAACCGCAACGAGGTTACAACCTTAATTAATTAGTTATATGAGATAATCGGGGGGAGAAAATATCAAAAAAACGTGTATTATGTATATAATGTAAAAGATTGAAATGACATTTAGGGTGTATTTTGGAACACTTAAAACAACTTTCAGAAGCACTTATTTTCAAAAGTTTTGAGAGATAGCTTTGAAAATAAGTGTTTCTAAAAGCTGTTTTAAGTGTTTCAAAACACGCCTTTAATTAGAATGGGAGGAAGTACCATTCATCGTCTGCGACGAGGTAGCTTACAGGCTTTGGTCCGGCGATTGTTTCAACAGTGGCATGATTAAGATCTGGATATTGAGTGGAAGAATGGTTTCCCCATATGATCACATTCTTAACATCACTCACATCTACGTCCAATTTTTCTGAAATCTGGCCCAAAGCTCTGTTATGATCGAGCCTAGTGAGACAAGTGATGTTCTTTTCTGGAATTGATGGAGCGAATTCTTTCAAGATTACGGCGTTTGTGTTTGCTGGATTTGCCACCACTAAAATCTGCAATTATTTTAACATGATTTTTATTATAAATATGCAAAACTCTCCTTTTTATCTTTATAGTTAAAGCTTTTCTTTACCTTACTCCTGATGAAAAAACTCTCTTTTTTATCACATATTGAGTTAAAGCTTTGTTTATCTATCCCACTAGATCGCGCGATTCTTTTTAATAAGGGTGAATGTCATAAAAGGGCAAAAAAAAATTATTTTTTTTATCAAGGATGAAACAAAAAATAGTTTGAACTATCAAATAAGGGAAAAAAGAGTTTGTCCTGTTTTTTTAATGTTTACGCGTGGCGTAAATTTAAATAATGGGTGTGATAGATAATTAGATAATCTTTAACTCAAATTAAAAATTTATTGGAAGAAATCTGAAAAGAATTTAGAACTAGGCATTATTTGGCTTGATTATCAAGAGTTCGCTATATATTTCGAAAGTTGGTATAAATTTAGTCGACTCGAACTTATTTTTGTCTTACAATTTGCACATTTAGCTTGTTAGTTGGCCTAATAAAAATTTTGATATCATCAAACTATACCTATATATGTATTGGGAACTTCAGAATCCTTACGTTGAATTTCTTTCAGAGTTAATACATAACATCAGTGAGTTCATATCCATCAAAACTACAAGACCCAATTCCTTTTTCTTTTCTTGATCATTATCGCAATATTCACATCCTTGCAACCTTCAACCACATCGGTTGTAGCAACAACACCTGATTCAACAATATTAATTTTGTTTTTATCTTGCAATTGGAATATTATTTAAATAAAATGAAATGATATATGTATGTATGTTACCTTTGAGAAGGGGAAAAGCAGAGTCAATTAATTCCATTTTGAGGGCATCAAGCATATGTATAAATTATAATTACAGGTTGATCAACACCCAGCATTGCCCCTTTAGCTATCATTGGCACTAGAGCATAACCTATTTGCCCTGTATACTACTCAAACTTATTGAATATGTATAATTAACTCTTCAATATATACTATATATATATGTGAAATATTCTTCGATTGGGAGTTGGGGATGGACTTAGGATTTTATGCGAATGGTCGAAACTCAACGTATTATAATATTAGTTAAAATTCAAGGTGGTGAGCCTTATAAATTATAAGTCTAAATAATATTTTATATATATATATAGTTACAATTTAAAAAGTCAAAGAGAGCGGCTGATTGAAGTAACAACATAAAATTAAAACCGTGGAGCGACTGATTGCTGAAATTATTAATTAATCAAAATTTCACGATATAATCGCTACAAAAAAATTTAGTATTACATACTAAATTTTTCAATATTTTTTTTATATGCCTACGAAATTTTCAACAAAAATATTTTGTCCTGGAATAATAAAATTTGCATATGACTTGCCTACAAAAATTTCTAAATTATATAGGCTATTTTTAAACTAAAACTACAATTGCCTAGAAAATTATTTGTGTAGATAAGTTTGCCTACGAAAATATAAATGTGTAATTATATTGCTCGTAGGTAATTCATTTGCCAAGGGAGTTAGTTTTGTAGGTATTTTTTTTCAAATATTATTATAAAAATTAGTGGCAAATCGTAGGCAATCCTCACTTTTAAGGACCAAATTATTTTTGTAGAAAAATTTGTAGCCATTTGAAAGTTTTTGTGGGCAATTTTTCATTTTCTTGTAGTGAATATATAAGAAGGAAAAAAAAATCAAGAACATTTGATTCAAAGATTTAATATTTAAAATTTGACATGACTGCAGCGCCAGTAACAAGAACAGTAACAGGCTCCTTCTCTATAATCAAGGAACTCCAAATGTGTTTGATAATTTTCCACGACAAAAGCATGCAACCCATAACAACAAGAGGAGCTTCTAACGACTTCAAATCATCCATTTTTATTTATTTTTTTCAATAAATAAACAGGATCAATAAACGTCCACTTTTTATCTCTTTCCGAATAATGCAACGTTATAAATAGAAAAACATGGTTTATTAATTGTAGTTGTAAGCAAGGCAGGGAAAGAGCAAGACAAAACCCATAAGGCATGTAATAGTATAATGACTCTTCTTTCTAAAGAAACGAACATACTAGATAAAATTAACGTCAATGTCGTGTAAACATGTACATGCATTAATACATAAATCAACCATCTTTAAGAGGGGTCTAGTATGAAAATTTTAATAAGCGGGTCTAGTGTGAAAATTTTAATGTATAAAAATCTATAATATTCTAAATCAACCATCTACACCCTAAACACTAAATAATGAATCCTAAATTATGACATATTCGAGCCGGGTGAACATGAACCACTCAATTTTGTCTTACCTTCATCAATTACAAAATTTGGTTGTAAACTAAAGTTTTTTCATGTATGAAAATTTTCATACTAGACTTTGTCTTAATAAAAATAAAAGGACTATGAACTATTTTTTTATTTTAAAAAAACTTTACAATATATGGCTCTGGTTTCATAATGTCGACCCCGGTGCACGAAATTTATTGATTTTGCCAAGTCAGCTTAATATTTTCCTCTAAATATAATACATTAATTATAATCTCAATTTCAATGTAATTGTGTTCGTATCAAACTTCAATAAAAGTAATATCTTTTATGAACGGCTAAAAAATGATCTTATGAAACAAAATTATAATTTAAGAATTTTTTAAAATAAAAAATAATTTAAAAATCTTTCAAATAAAAGTTAATAGTTCATGGTCATTTTGATGCTTGCCATGATTCTTACCATGGTAATTCAACAAAACAACTACACCATCATCTAGATTAAAATAATGGATTGGAGGTAATTCACTGATTCCAAATTTATTCCTCTGTACTCATGTTTCAATTATATTTCATCTTTTAATACACGTGAATCTAGAATTATGATAATTTGTTGATAATTTTTAGACATTTAACATCCATTTATATTGTTGAACATAAAGTGGAACATCAAATATGAAATCTAGAATTATGATAATTTGTTGATAATTTTTAGACATTTAACATCCATTTATATTGTTGAACATAAAGTGGAACATCAAATATGAAACGGATGATATTATTCCCATTGATTCTGAATAATCTTGAAATGTTAGTTATTCGGTACTGAGAAATATGCCCATTGAAAAACATTTCGGTAGCTCATATATACTTAGGGGTGTTTGATTTACGGGATTGATTTGATTAGGTGTGATGGAATTGAGTGGGATTAAACTGAATGGAATCAAGATATGTGTTTGGATTGTAAGATTGGAGTGAGGGATTAAATGGGATACCTACTGAAATGGAGTAACACTCATGTGAACCAGGTTCACACATGAACTCTGTCACTGTTATGTGTAAAAACTATCACTGTTATGCACAAAAACTCTTACTGTTTAAAAATATAAAACATTTTATAAACAGTGATTGCTTTTTTGTTCATAACAGTGAGAGCTTTTGTATGTAACAGTGATACTTAAATAATCGAGTTCATAGCATGAATCAGATCTATACAAGTTTTTGTCATTGAAATGTCATAAACACCCTGAAATTGAATTGAAACAACACGCTTCATTCTTGTGAATCTATTCAAACTATAGAAGGACAATTTGTAATATTACACTTGGGATATGTTCTATCTCACCTTTCACATGGAATTGACATATTCCTCCATGGAGGGATTTGATGCATTTTCTACCCGGACTTGAAGCATATCATGGGTCATCATCCTACAAACTAAACGGTAGATTAGTTGGGACTAAAATCGTAATTCTAGTCTATATCAATCAATCCCACGAACTAAATAGGACCTTAAAAAAAATCCCGACTCAGCCGGTGTAACCACATTTTAATTATTATTGATTAAGAGATTTGAAAAGATTGTAAAAGATTTTTTGTTACTAATTAAACAGATTAGTCAACTCTAATCGAGTTTTAGTGTACGAAATCCACTTCTTAAACAGATTTAATATTTCTTTTGAAGATTTCGTATTCTCAATTCATAATTCTAAATTATTTACCTTGATAGTTGATACAACATGGCTTGGAAAGTTGGAGAAGGATATCATGCACTGGCAAGAGAACTATCATTTTATATAAATTACCCCAATAAATTATAATCTAAAAGCCACATTAAAATCATTTAAAAACAGATAACACTTTCCATGTGGAAATAGCGCTGACTATATGTTGTGTTTTTATTCGACATGACTATATGTTGTGTTTAAGCGTTCACGATTTCTTTATTTAAAAATAGATAATGAAATATCTTCTAATAAATGTTTGAATACATTTATATCTTAACATCAACCACCACAAAAATTGAAAATATCAGAATATTTTAAGCTTCCAATAACCACCTTACTTTCAACTCTTTCCAAATTATTTGTTGAGTTTTTAAATTTCTCAATAAAATATTTTGAAACATTACATTACAAGAAAATAATGCATTTACCTACGAAATTTTTCAACTTGGCTACGAAATTTTCAATAAAAATAATTTCGTCCTTATATAATTAGAATTGCTTATGACTTGTCAACAAATTTTCTAATCATATAAGTCATCTCAAAACTTTACCTAGGGAATTATTTCTCTAGGTACATTCGCCTACGAAAATTACAAATGTGTAGACAATTTATTCATAGATAATTTATTTGTCTACTTAAAATTTAAAAAATTTGTAGGCAAATCATACACAATCCTCAATATTTAAGGGCCGAATTATTTTTATTGAAAAATGTCAAAGCCATTTGTAAAATTTCGTAGACAATCCTCAACACTGGTCATTTCAATACTCGCACGAAAGAGAACAATATATAATTATATATTCATCTTTCTCGTTCAAGAAATGGGCCTTCATTTTCTTATAATATCTAAAATGATACTAGCAAGATTTCCCAGCAGGGATATACAGCTAAAAATGCACATACAAACAACCCAAGCATTCAATATGCCTACTTAAATAATTAATCAAATACCAAACTATTGTACCACATTTGAAGCCTATTGTAGCATATTTGTTGCAAGAATCAGTTCACATAGCCACAAAAATCTAAACTTGTGTGAATTTCCACTAAAAGAGTGATCAAAAGAGATTACAAAAACATGCTAAATTCTAAATCTGCATTATTCTTTAGGCGTTGCCTATCATCAAGAAGCCCAGTAATGGCTACAGATGCTTCAACTCTCTTTCTAACAATCCTGTTATCATGGATGATGATTCTGATGATCTAGTAAGTTTTTTTCTTTCGTCTATTTTTTTTTTCGATTTTAACAATTGTAATTACATGAAATATTCAGGTGATTGTTGAAGGCAATGCTGGCTCAAGAACAGCAATTCTCAACAGACCCTCTTCACTCAATGCTATCAACACCGATATGGTTCATTTTATTTCATGCACATGTTCATCAGTCTTTGTTTGATTGCATCTCGAATTCGTGTTTTTCCTAAGATTTTTGGTTTAACTTCCTCAAGCAAGATTTTTAGTTATTTTCAAGATTATTTATAAAACTTGAAATTAAACATAGACTGTGAGGCTTCAGAAGGTGTACAGAGATTGGGAAGATGATCATGATGTTGGATTTGTTGTCCTGAAGGTACCTTTTTATTTATTCTCTTTTCTACCACAAAAGTCCATTTGTTTTATTTATATAATATAGAAATTGTTAAAGATTTGTTGATCTTGAATTAATCTTAAAGGGCAGAGGCAGAGCATTTTGTGCTGGTGGAGATATGATCTCTCTCTATAGTTCGATGAAACAAGGTCTCTCTCTCTCTCTATATATATATATATAACACAAAGACGTGCTATTTCTTTCGTCTCATTTCATGTTGGGGTGAAAATATTTATAAAATTATTGCCTGCAGGAAGTTTAGAAGAGAGCAAACAGCTATTCTGGAGTGCATATGGTTTGATATACTTAATTGCTACTTATGTGAAGCCACATGTGAGTCCTACATTTTATAAAACCTATGCTTTATATTTGTAGGTTTAGTGATGCAATTATTAAATTAAACATATTTCATAGACATATAAGATCAGAAGTAGGTCTTAAATAACAATATGATTCTACTCTTATCATGTTCCCTTTGAATCTATGTTCCAATTTTGCAAGCATGCATCCTGTTTATATATGTACACACCCAGATTTATAATTCCTAATCAATAATTTGATAGTAATGTATTTTTGAAATTGTAGTTCAAAATATAGTATTAAATCCATGCAGGTGGCTATCTTGAATGGGATCACTATGGGTGGTGGGGCTGGAATCTCAGTCCCAGGAACATTTCGTGTTGCTACTGATAAAACTGTACAACTCATAAAATCTGCTTTCATTCATCCTAAGATATTTCTTATCTATTTAAGTTAGATTGTGAAATGTATATAAATTGCTTTAAATAAACTTACAATTAACAAGAAATTCATAAAAAAAAATGTGTTTCTATGATTAACAATTCCTGAATAATAACCGCAGGGTTTTGCTACTCCGGAGGCATTAATCGGTTTCCACCCAGATGGCGGGGCATCTTTTTACCTCTCTCGTTTACCAGGCTATTTGGGTATAAAATTTCTTTTACCTCTCTCGCTCTCTTCATAACTTTTTATTCATATTCTTGTTTAAACGCACTCCTTATTCCAACTTGTATTTGTTAAAATTTACATTTTTTTATCAATCTTAAGCAAATTCTTGAGTTTTATGTTATGCATTCATCTAGCTAGAAAGAAGAATTTTCCAGGCCTATGGTTTTTATTCCATTTTCTGTTTCCAGGAGAATACTTGGCCATGACAGGCGATAGACTCAACGGGGCAGTGATGGTATCATGTGGGCTTGCTACTCACTATACGCATACCACTGTCAGTCTCTACCGATTATTGAATTGTTTTTCTTGTTTCTTAATTTATCATCTAACTCCATCTTATATATACGCACATGTATAATTCGTACAGAAGCTTCCATTGGTTGAAAAAGTACTAGGGAACTTGGTCACTAGTGATGCCTCTGTTATTGGAACTTGTTTACAAAGTCTACAAGATCCAGTTCATCAACAGCAGACTAGTTTAATTCACAGGTATACTTGTTGTTTGCTTAGCTAGTTTCTTAAAGAGCCAACATAAATTCGGTAAAGATAAGAGTTAAGATTCTCTATTACACTTTGACATTTCATCTCGTGTTCTATTACCTTAAATACAAACCAACTGGGAATACTTCTATTTCCCACTTTTAAATCCTAACTGTCAATATTTTTATGGTCAGGATTGAAACACTAGACAAATGTTTCAGCCACGAAACAGTTGAAGAAATTATTGAATCCTTGGTAAGAAACATAAAGAAAATAACCATGTCATTTTTCTTTCTAGTGTTTCCTGGTTTTCCCTCCAGATAATAATAAACTAGTAACAGGAATACGAAGCTGCTCAAAAGAAGGATCAATGGTGTGCATCGACTTTGAAGAAACAAAAAGAAGTTGCACCATTGAGCTTGAAGGTTTCCTTAAGATCTGTAAGTCCCACAAAAACATTTCTCTGTGAAGTTCATCTATTTGTTTGATTTTTAATAATTCTGAGCTGCTTTGATGTAACGGAGAAGATACGAGAAGGAAGGAAGCAAACTCTAGAGCAGTGCCTCATTTGAGAGTATAGAATGACTGTTCAAGCAATGTCCAAGCAGATAACAAGAGACTTCTATGAGGTATATTGTTCATGAAATTGCAGTCCTCTATCACAAGAACTGAAATGGTCATTTCTTGTCGTTGACGTCTAACTATAGCTTCACTTGGTGTCTTGATACTTGATAGGGCATAAGAGCAAAACTAGTCGAGAAAGATTTTGCACCCAAGGTACAAAAGAAACAGAAAATATGGATTTTTCACCTTATTCATTTGTATCTATAAGTGGCTAAATTCCATAAGTCATACCTCCCCTCTAAAGTCTAAACTAAAACATCTAAGGTTGCAAACAATAAGAATGTATTTTCTCAGTCAATTTTACTATATCTGTGCAGTGGAATCCTCCAAGATTGGAGCATGTATCTCAAGACATGGTCGATCAATACTTTTCAGATCTCTCCCCATTTGAGCTTGAACTCGAGCTACCTAAACTCCTGATATGATACCTCAAAAAAGGTCTGCTGCATGAGGAACTCTAAATTGTATGTTAAGTCCATTGGACAGAGAAATTTTCCTATGGTTTTGTGGAATGGCTATAATAAATTAATAATGTATAGGTTTATACTCCAGAATTTTGCACAAAGTACAAGTAGCTATCATTGATATTATGTTAAACAGGATAATCACAATGTTTCTCAATTCTCATGCTTCCATAATATAAATGGATAATATGGCACATTTGGAGAACAAAACAGCTTCTCCATGAAAAATAAATTGCCTAGGCTTTCATTCATCGAATTATATCCATCACATCAAGTTACCTTCAATATTTACTAGAGCATTCTCCAAAAAGTTCAAGATTATAGACAAAAAGTTATGCTCATCTTAAGTCACTTACTAGCAAAAAGCGCATTCCAAGGAATAGGTCCAACTTAATCAGCCTCCAATGAGACAGCATCTTTTTGCACAATCTGCCAGGAAAAATAATATTGTTTTGTCAGTAAATCTATTGATTAGAAGATTAATGTCATTATAAATTTTTTAGCACTTGGGAGGGTGAGAACAGAAAAGTTCAGATGTAGATGACTAGATGGACAAGTAGTGGACAACATTAAAACATACAGAATATCACCGACCATGACAACTCGCAAGTAGAGTAATTTCCTTCCTAATATACTTTTCAGCTAAGGGCACTGCACAATCTTGTATGTGTCTTAAGAATATGAAAAAAATGGAATTTGTCCATTTTTCGGGTTTCAAAAGGGGCGCAGTCCACCAAGCAAAACCAGTGGTTTCTAGGTCATAAGTTATGTATTGTAAATCTTATTTCTGCTTTCAGTTTTGTATGGCTTCAGCAATGGCATCTTCTCATAGATAAACATGCTATCCATCTTGTTATAAAGGAATAAATGAGAATGACCCCCCTACCCATGGTGGGCACAGCTTGATGTGTCACCACTAATGTAGCGAGGCCAGAGTAGGAATCAAGGAACCAAATCATATTGTCTTAAATAACATAGGAATCAAGAGACATGAACAAACAGATGAAAACAAAGGAGGGTATGGTACAATACACACAACAAAATAGGAAAAGATTAATAAACTATACCTGAGCTACATATTCTTTTATTCTGTCATTAACTGATGCATCTAGAGCTCTCTCAGCAAGCTCATAAAACACAGTGTTACCTTCAGGACCATTAACTTTTTCTTTCTGCAAATACCTGCAATTCAAAGCCAAGATTAGATAATGAAGCCAGCCAAAGTTCATAAAAGATAGACAAATAATCACCTTTGTTGGACAAGTGCTTCCAAGGTAAGTTTGGTGTTTGAAAAAACTGTATGATTTTCCTCATTTTCATGCAGTCCCAAGCGCTTCAGATGATGCCAAAGATTTTCTAAAAGAATATATGAGAACATATTCATTATGTATAGAGAAATTTAGATGACTGAGCCGCAAAAGAAAAGGCAGTGCAAAACATCAGCAACAGTCTCAAAATTAGAGTCAAATTTAAGTATTCTCAGCTAATGGCTAGACTTAACAAGTGAGAATTACTACCTAAAACTGAACATATTGCATAGCAAAATTCAACATCTATTAATTGAATCTTTCAGACAAGTTGATCCAAGAAGCAGCTTACCTTCAGCAATTCTACCTCCATCAAGATGAACAACCCCAATAACAACGAAAGTTAAACCAGAAATGTGCGACGAACTCTTATCCTCCACAAATTTTCCATAGACATCAGGAGGCAGCTGGCTTATAATTATATAAGATTTTGCATCACCAACAGCTGCAACAAGAAAACAAATAAGAACAAATTTAAGCCCAAGGTCTTTGGTTCCTATAAATTAAGTCAACCCTTACAAATTAAAAACTTCCAAAACAATTTTACACAAGTAAAAAAGGAAAAGGATAAACATCTTCAAAACAGCCCATTGCATTCTCTCTATCCAACTAATAATATAGAAAAACAACATTCTTACATCAAAACAGAGCAAAATAAACGAGAGAATCAACAAAACTCACACTGTTGCGACTGCGAAGCACGGCCGGTATTGGCTGAAGCCCGAGTTCGCTGGAGTTCTTTCAATTCATACCCAAAAATAGAGGAGAGTTTGATTTTTGCCTCATTGATTATGTAAGAAGGCAAGTTTCTCTGCCTATAGCCTTTACCCGTAATCACCTGAGTCAAATCTTCTCTCTTTATGGGACACCCTGAATTTTGCTCTGTTTTGAATAAGATATAGCGAATCACTTCCCCGACCAGTTTATCCTTCTCCTGTGCAAAAATATAAGCAAAACGTAATTCGATTTTCAGCAGTACATTCACGCTTTGATGAACACACATCTTACACACAACAAAATCCGATTTTCAGCAGTAGATTCACATTCACACACAACAATGTTGAAAAGCACAAACTTACATGTTCGGATATGTCCAATTGCGAGAAGATTTCAGAAGGGGATGACATTCTGAAGAACGGAGTGAATAATAAACCCTAATTTTGCACCTCTCTGATTAAAATTCACCAACTGCGAGCAAACGTTTCCTGGTTTGAGGATGAATATGAATCGTGTGAATTCAAATTTGTGAAATTTGGTGGGAGGCCATGTGCGACGGCCAAAATTTTCCTGCAAAAGAAGTTGCGAAGGTCGAGGAGTACAGAGTGCTCAAGTCACGCAAGGTCGGGTGGGCTTCGGTTCGGGCTCGTTGGGCTTCGGCCCAAAATTTCGGGTACCCGCCAGCCGACTGAAGGGTGTATGAAAAAATTTATGCTTTCAAAGAAGTGATTATTAAAAAAATTAATTAATAATAAAAGTTTATAGTGCTTATAAAATAATTCAAAAAAGAAATGATAGTGTTTGAAGAAAAAGTTAATAGTATTTAAAAAAATAATAAACTACTAAAAACATCTCATTTTAACTTTTAACTTATAACTTTTGGACAAAAACTTGTATGCAATATTGTATACAAGTAATATGTGCAATTAAGTTTTTTTTTTTTTGCGGGTCAAATAATAGTCGGGTTAGGGCAGC